>CM054059.1:4246597-4373391 GCA_028641055.1 Alopecurus myosuroides
ACTTGCTTGGAACTTTGCATAATGTTTCCGGCTGATCCCTCTTCATGCTTCTTTACAGGACTATGTTTCACAGTTGGAGAAGAAGCTGGCCAAGTCCACCAAGCGTATTGGAAAAGAAACGGCCCTTCGTGAAGCTGCTGAGACTGAGGCTCGCAGGTGCCAAAAGATGACGAAAAAATACAGGAAGAGAGCTCACAGGGCTAAGGAAAAACTTACAACTCTTTCTGCTCAAATTGCTGATGTTCACCGTACTGCGACTGGTAAGATTTTTGAATTCCACCTTTTTATAACTCGGATTGCTTTGATTTGAACAACCGCGCTTGCTTGCCTACTATCTTTGCTCCTTTTGCCTTTCTTTAGCAGGCCCACGTGATGCTGCCCCCGAAGAAGATGATGCTGCCAAGCTTAAAACCATCAAGAATACTCTTCGCCAACTTTGCGGCGGAGTTAGCTGGATACTCGATGAGTTGCGACTGCCGGATGTCAAGCCAGATAATATGAAGAGATTACTGGAATTCTGCTCCACGATCCCCGAGTGGATTTGGCACTGGAAACGGTCCTCCTGCCGATTTGGGGTAACCCGGGGGCTCGCACTGGCTAAAGCCTACGCCCCCAAGCTACAACTTGCTAAACTTATGAGTGGATTTCCAGAGTTCAACTTGGATGGGTCCAAGTTTTTGCCAAAGGACTTCAAGGCTATTCAGAAAGAAGTCCGCCATCCGGCTAGCGTTATTGCTGACAGCTTAGAGATTGACGAGATTCTCCCTGCTTATGATGCTAATGACAAGGTTGTCAAGGCGAACCGCCCCCAGCCGTTCGATATGCTTGCCCGTTGGAAGGAGCAGGCGATCAAGATGAAGGAAGAAACCGCCAGGAAGACCGAGGCCGACTCTGCTCCTGCAACCTCTGCTGCACAACCCGGAACTGCTGCTGACCCGAGTGGCGCCGCAACTACAGGTGGCGACAAGGGCAAGGCCAAGATGGACCCTGCAGCTTGAAGTAATGCCTATCATTCCACATACGTCAGCCGGCAAAGCATCGTTAAAACAGCTTTACTATTCATTTAAGCAGAGCGCCTGTGCTCTTTTGATACTTTATGGTTTTTGTAACACTTTTACTTAAACTCCCGATGCACTTTGCGCCCCTTTGGGCTTTTGATGAATGTGTCTTTGCATTTGCTTGTTCTTGATATCCACTTGCTTTATTCTCGATACCTTATACTTTTTTTTTTTATACTTTCCTTAGCAAGACCCGCCCTCCGGGTGTCGTTGGCGTCTAGGGATCGGTTTTACACCTGAATCCCTAAGCTCCTGAGACCCGGATGCGTGGCTCGTTTTAATTTTAGCGGCTGGATGATGCTGTTTCTTCCTTAGAGCTCATAAGTCCCCAGTCCGGGTTTCCGCGTCTAGGACACATGATTGTTTTCTTTCAAGTAAACGAATCGCCTGTTGCTGAATGCCCAAGACTTCAGGACAGCTTTTTATGAGGTTTGAAGTTATGCTTGATAATCGTTGAGTTTCCGGCTATCGGCCTTATACTCTGCATAACTTGTGGTTTAGATGACCCTTTCGACTATCTTGTACTATAAGCCGGCTTTCGCGTGGATACCATGTTGTTACATCAATACGAAAACGGGGTCAAGCAAGTCCCGTTTGGGTCTCATGACCGACATTAGTCGTAAGCGAACGAATCATGCCACTTCGTTGCGAGTCACATCGAGCTTAAGTAAGAATAGCCGAGAAATTTGGACTTCTTTGTCCGGTTATAAGATTGTAGCCGCACTCGTTTTTTCGAGTGACGGCCCCTATAACTCATTGGCATCAAGGCCGGGTCTTTTTTGAGTTTACAGCTGTGCCTGTATGAGCAACCAGCCCTCAAGACCTGAATGTTCACATCGTATAAATAACACTTGCTTCTTTTCTTGATAATCCCTTTTTATTTGATATGAAAAAATTAGGCCAGCAAGCCGCCTCATTAAAAACCCATCCAGTCCCCAAGGGTGCCCTGGACAGGAAAAGAGTGCGTCTGAAACCTGCTGCCTGTTACATCTTTTTCTGCTAAGTATAGTACGGACGTAGCTGAGCCACGTTCCACGGTCTATCTCTTTCTTGCATAGGTGCAGTTGTGTGAGCAGTATCGTTGAGTGTGGTCGATTCTTCTCTTGCATCTATCAAGTAATATGACCCATTATGCAGGCTCCGGCTTACGATGAAGGGTCCTTCCCATGGTGGCGATAGTTTGTGCCTTCCCTCGTTTGTCTGAACCAAGCGCAAGACCAAGTCTCCCTCCTGAAAGACCCGGCTTTTCACCCGCCGACTATGATATCTTCGCAAGTCCTGCTGATATATGGCTGATCTTTCCAAGGCTTGCTCCCTCTGTTCTTCTAACATATCCACGGCGTCTTGCCGGGTTTTCTCGTTCTCTACTTCCACATAAGCTGTCACTCTTGGTGAATCATGAATGATGTCGCTTGGTAATACCGCTTCTGCGCCGTAGACCATGAAGAAAGGCGTCATCTGGGTGGATCGGTTGGGTGTAGTGTTAATACCCCAGACCACGGAAGGGAGCTCTTCAACCCATGCCCCAGCAGCCCTGATACAGGGAACCCTCAGTCTTGGCTTCAATCCACGAAGTAGTTCTTGGTTCGCCCTCTCCACTTGCCCGTTGGCTTGCGGATGTGCTACTGATGCTACATCAAGCCTGATTCCATTGCTGCCACAAAATTTTTCCATCTCTCCAAGGGACATGTTGGTTCCATTGTCGGTAATTATGCTGTGGGGGTACCCGAACCGGTATATAATTCTTTTCAGGAATTTGACTGCTGTGGCCGCTTCGCAATTGGTGACCGGCATAACCTCCACCCATTTGGTAAACTTATCAACAGCAACTAAAAGGTGCGTCTTCTTGCAAGGTGACATATGGAAGGGGCCAACCATGTCCATACCCCAAACAGCGAATGGCCAAGTTAATGGAATGGTCCGTAACTCCATAGCCGGCACATGAGTTTGACGAGCGTACCTTTGACATCCGTCGCACCTTGCCACTATCCGTTCCGCGTCTGCTAGAGCTGTGAGCCAGAAGAACCCATGTCGGTAGGCCTTGGCCACAAGAGACCTTGTGGACGCGTGATGCCCGCAATCACCTTCATGGATCTCCTTAAGAATCTGTCGGCCTTCCTCTGGTGTCACACAGCGCAAAAAGACTCCTGCCGCACTTCTCTTGTACAATTCTCCATTGATAATAACGTATCCTTTTGCCCGCCTTACGATTTGTCTTGCTAGTACCTCCTGTTCTGGTAGTTGGCCCCGTGATAGGTATGCCAGATATGGCTCCGTCCATTCGGGGACGCTGCGTATCGTAGCCACGAGCTCCACGTCCGGGTCTCGATTTGCTAATTCTTCTTCAGACTCGGATTTGACTGACGGCCGCCATAGCTCGTCCACGAAAACATTAGGTGGAACCGGCTCCCTGCGCGAGCCGAGTCTGGCGAGTGCGTCCGCCGCCTCGTTCTTTCTTCTGTCTATGTGCTCCACTTCATACCCGGAGAAACACCCGGCAACCCTATCCACCTCCCTGCGATACGCTGCCATAGTGGCGTCCTTCCTGTCCCAGGTTCCTGACACCTGCTGCACCACGAGATCGGAGTCTCCAAAGCATCGTATCCTTCTAATGTTCATCTCCTTGGCTACCTTCAAGCCATGCAACAGGGCCTCATACTCGGCCACGTTGTTTGAGCAATCAAAATGAATCTGTAGCACGTAACTTAGTTTATCCCCTTTTGGCGATGTCAGCACCACTCCGGCTCCTGACCCCTCGTACTGCTTTGATCCATCGAAGTGCATGGTCCATGACTCGGAACTTGGAACTGCGGTAACCACCCCAGTATGCGTCCAGTCGTTAACGAAATCAACCAAGGCCTGGGACTTGATCGCCGATCTAGGCTCGTAGCTGATATGATAATCTCCCATCTCTATTGCCCATTTGGCTATTCTGCCCGTTGCATCCGAGTTTCTGATGATATCCGACATTGGTATTGAACTAACCACTGTTATGGGATGTTCTTGGAAATATGGCTTCAACTTCCGGCTGGCCATAAAGACCCCAAACACCAATTTTTGCCAATGCGGGTAACGCTGCTTCGCTTCCGATAACACTTCACTGACATAGTAAACTGGCCTCTGGACCGGGTAGCTCTTCCCATCTTCCTTGCGTTCCACGACAACCACTGCGCTAACTGCTCGGGGACCGGCTGCCACATACAATAACATAGGCTCTTTAGGACCCGGCGCCGCTAGTACTGGCGCTTCAGATAACTGCTTCTTTAGTGCTTCAAACGCCTCATCTGCCTCCTGGTCCCATACGAACTTATCTGATTTCCGCAAAAGCCGGTACAAGGGTATTGCCTTTTCTCCAAGCCTGGATATGAACCGGCTCAGGGCTGCCACGCAGCCCGTGAGTTTTTGAACGTGCTTCAGATTTTCCGGTTTCTTCAAATTCTGTATGGCCTTGATTTTATCCGGGTTTGCCTCAATTCCTCTCTCGGAGACAATAAAGCCAAGTAACTTCCCGGCCGGGACTCCGAACACACACTTCGTTGGGTTGAGCTTCATCTGATACCTCCTCAAGTTTTTAAACGTTTCCTTTAAATCGTCAATAAACGTTTCTGCCTTCCGGGTCTTAATAACCACATCATCCACATATGCGTGCACGTTACGCCCAATTTGATCCTCGAAGCATTTCTGGATACACCGCTGATAAGTTGCGCCCGCATTTTTCAATCCAAACGTCATGGTCTTGTAGCAGAAGGCCCCAAAAGGGGTTATAAATGAGGTTTTTTCCCAATCCTCCCTTTTGAGTTTAATCTGATGGTATCCCGAATATGCGTCCAAGAAACATAGCAAGTCGCTTCCGGCTACCGCGTCTATGATTTGGTCTATCCTTGGCAGCGCGAACGGATCCTTTGGGCAATGCTTGTTGAGGCTCGTGAAATCGATGCACATCCTCCATTCATTTGTCTTTTTCATCACTAGAACCGGATTCGCTAACCAGTCCGGGTGAAATACTTCCATGATAAAGCCTGCGGTTAATAGTCGTGCGATTTCCTCACCTATGGCTCTTCTCCTTTCCTCGTTCATTTTTCTCAAACCTTGCTTTACAGGCCTGGCCCTGGGATCTACATGCAAACTGTGCTCTGCCAACTCGGTGGGGATACCCGGCATGTCGCTGGGTGTCCAGGCGAACACATCCGCATTTGAGCGTATAAATTCCACTAGGGCCTTTTCTTGCGCGTCTTCCAAATTGGACCCTATAGTGAACTGCTTGGTGGGGTCTCCTTCCACAAAATCTACTTTCTTGGTGTCTTGAGCAGCCTTAAATTTCACTCTTTCGTCTTCAGAATCTGGTCTTCTCAATGCCGTGCCATCTTCAGGGTCCACCTGAGACCGGTAATATTTAAGCTCTTCCTTTCTGCAGGCTTGCTCGGCCATCACCGAATCTCCCTCATCACACTCTGCTGCTATATCCCGGTTCCCATGGATAGTGATGGTCCGCTTGGGGCCTGGAATTTTTAACTGCAAATATACGTAACACGGCCTGGCCATGAATTTAGCGTAAGCCGGCCTTCCGAACAGAGCGTGGTAGGGGCTATGCAGCTTGACTACTTCAAACGTGAGCCACTCCACCCGATAGTTATCTACCGATTCTCCAAAGGCTACTTCCAATGCAATTTTCCCTTCGGGGCGTGCCGAATGACCTGGCACGATCCCGTGGAACACCGTCGAACTTTTTTGTAGCTGGGACTCCTTGAGGTTCATGCGCAAGAAAGTTTCCCAATATAGGATGTTGATGCTGCTTCCTCCGTCCATCAACACCTTTTTCAGTTCGTAACCATTGACCTGTGGCGAAACTACTAACGCCAAGGTCCCGGGGCGCTTTATTCCTTCTGGATGATCCCTCCTGCTCCACGTTACCTCTTGCTCTGCCCACCTCAAGTACCCCGGAGTGGCCGAGGAGGACAGATTCGCTGTTTGTTTTAACGCCCTTTTGTCCCTGCTGGAAGTTCCTGTAACGTGCACATGATATTGTCCTTTCAAATTAAGTGTACGTACCATGCCGATGAAGATACTGATTTGGCCGATTGACACCATGGATCCGGATTCGAAGTAATCCGGCTCCAACTCCCATCCGGAATTGTCCACTATTCTTTCTCCTTCGCCATTGGAGTAGATCTCGCCGACGACGAAGTTCTCCATGCTCTTCCGAGCTTCTCCCGTGATGTAAACACCTTTGGACGCAGGCCCCACGGTGGGCGCCAACTGTCGTGGGATAATCACGGCAGATGTTACCTGAGGTAACTGATCTTGGGGCAAGTCGACACAGGTATTCGGGAGAGGGTTTAGCTCAAAGGAAGACATGGCAAAAGCGATCTGAGAACCGGAGAATAACTCGCCGGATCTCGATATCAATGATACTGGATACTCGATAATAGGTATTACAACTATGACTTGAATCTCTCTTAGGCGAAGCCCAGGGGTTGGTTTATATAGTACTCATACCCCTCTGGGCTTGCCCTACAAAGCGCTCCTCGAGTCCTATTTGAACTCTACATACGAACCCTAACTTTTCTTACCATAACCCACAATCCGGGTTACGAACCTTACACGCCCTGGGCCTTCCAGGAGTTTCTTTGTCCTTAGCCGGATTTGGTCCAGCCACCGTCTGGGCCGGATCACACCTGGGAGCTGGTATACCGGGTTACTACTCCCCCATCAACCGTGGTTGGCCAACGGCTGAATTTGTCTATTCACCCAGCAAAAGACCGTGTCCATGCCGGTCAAAGGTGGATTGGAGGAGGTGAGCTTGGCGATGCGCCGCTTGATCCTTAGAAGATCAGGCGGCAGAACTTGGACGGCTTCCGTTCCCCAATTGTCTTGGGGAACAGCAGCAGAGTTCGAAAAGGGAGGAACCCTGATGGCCTCTGTAGGGAAAGGCACATCGGGATGGTAAAAGAAGGAACCCGTCAAAAATTTGACGGATTCCGACGTCTTGATCTTTGGGAACCAATCTTCCCTAAATCTCCTAAGAGTAAAGGAGATGGTTCCGCAAGTCGGGAGTGCGCCCTCCGAGGAGTTCCGCTTAACCCCGAAACAATACGTCCAAAACTCTAACCTAGGTTCTAAGCCTAAATAACCCTCGAACAAAGCCTGGAAGCCGGCCATGTAGAGGATGGAATTGGGTGGCAGGTTATGGGGTTGTATGTTATAGTGGGAGAGGATTTGGAGGAAGAAGGCGGAAGGCGTGAGTCCCATACCTCGTAAGAGATGGGAGGAGAGAAGAACCCTTTCGCCGTCTTTTGGCATTGGTTCGTTCTCGTCTTCCGGAAGCCGCCATTTCCCTTTAAGGAGCAGGCCCTCCTTTTCCAGGTTTGGAAGGAGAGCTGGCGGAATGCTGCAGGCAATCCAATTGCCTGCAGATTCCATCTCTTCATCCGCTCCGGCGGCGGCGGACGCGGCAGCTTCCACCGCGGAGAGCTCGTCGCCGAGAAGCTGGATCTTCTCCTCCGCCGTTTCGGGAGCGAATGGAGGAGAAGGTGCGGAGCTCGAGCCCGCAACATTCGCGGCGGCGGAAAGATCCTCTCCACCCGCCGCAGAGGCCGCGGTTTTCTCCGGCTCGTCGCCGGCGTGCTTTGGTGACCCTAGTTGCGGATCTAGTTCACTGATGAGCTCGTCGATGGTGTTTGCGGTGGAGCGAGTGGGGGAAGACGGCGAAGTTGCCATTTGGTGGCGGCGCGTTGCGTCTCCGGTGTGCTTTGGGTGCGAGGTGCGCTCGGGAGAGTTCTTCGCTCGAGAGCTTGTGCGCGTCAATGGCGTGGACAGTGAGAGTGCGGAAGATTTTCGGTGGGGACGAAGACGGCTATTTATAGCCAGAAATCCGTCAAGATACGTGCCAACGGCTATTTTGACCGTTGGATGATCAACGCGTGTCACTCGCCGGAAAATCCGGGAAATGAAACGACAGGGTAATGATGGCTATCTCCTCGTTTCCCGTGAGAATCTGTCAGAGATACATTACAGGGTTTCCCGTGTGAAACCCAAACGTCCCTTACGTGAACATGACTCAAGCCCTGACGTAGGAAGATCCTTTTCAGGATTCCGAGTTTCATGTCACCAGCTCTTTTCAAAAAGAAGAATAAGAAGAATAAGAAGAATCAAGACTGCTGAATCAGTATTTCTCGGACAAAGTATATTTGGCGAAAGACGGAGAATCAGAGTTTTAATCCTTCTTGGGGGCTACTGTCGGATATATACCAAATAGGGGTATATTAGATGGTAGACAAAGTGCCGGATTACCAGGGTGGCCTAAGTGGTAGTGGGCTTAGGTCCATTGGGCGGCCCAGTAATCCGACGCACAGACGCCGGATTCTAGAAGAACCCGGATCACAGCCCACGTGATCTGGCTTGGAAGAGAAGACGGATTCCTTGCTTTCCAAGTTACAAGTTACCGTAGTCTTCTAGGTTTCCTATTCTGTAAGCCCTAATCCGGCTATTATATAAAGCCGGACGGGAGATAGATTAGATAAGGAATAACAGAGAAGCTCTACGCCAACTCGCCGAGAAGCTCATCCTCGTCGAGTAGCTTAGATCTAAACCTCACATTGTAACCTTGTATCCAGGCTTTAGCCCTGATTAGTGAGAAGTGCAGGAGTAGGCACGTCGTACTGTCGCGACGTATCGAACCTGGGTAAATCCTGTGTTAACTGTCCACCACGCGATCCCGTTACCCCACGTCTCTACCGTAGTCTCATGGCAACCCCGTCTATGAAAACTACTACGATGTCTCGACAACGGTAATCAATAATTGCTTGTATAAACGCAGTACTTCCGGAGTTTTTCTGCGATGTATTTCGCCAGAAGAAGGACGAGAAATCCTGCAAGAAATCCATGTCGGAGATTGCGGACATCATGCTCAATCAAAAAGCATAGTTAAAAAAGCATCCCGTGCCGGGTTTTTCTGGCTAACAGCCAAGACAGATGTTGAACACATAGTGAATATATGTGCAGGGTGTCAATATTACGCCAAACATACTAATATGCCGGCCCAAGCACTCAAAACTATCCCCATTACTTGGCCTTTTGCGGTCTGGGGCCTAGATATGATGAGACCATTTAAAACTGCGCGAGGCGGACTCACACATCTACTTGTAGCTGTGGATAAATATACCAAGTGGGTGGAGGCTAAACCCATCAAAAATCTTGATGGTGTAACCGCCAGAAATTTCATCATTGACATAGTCATGAGATACGGCGTTCCACACAGCATAATAACCGACAACGGGACAAATTTCTCCATTGGAAAGTTGGCAAAATATTGCCGACAAACGGGAATTCGCCTAGATCTCGCATCTGTGGCACACCCGCAATCCAATGGACAGGTTGAAAGAATGAATAGCTCAATCCTGCAAGGAATACGCTCAAGACTCGAATCTCCTCTCCATAGAGCAGCTGGAGCATGGGTAGAAGAGCTACCTTCCGTGCTTTGGAGTATTCGAACGACGCCAAACAGGTCAACTGGGCAAACCCCGTTTTTCCTAGTTTATGGTGCGGAAGCAATCCTTCCAACGGACATGATCCATGATAGCCCAAGAGTGCGCGATTTCGATGACTCAGATGCCGAAGAAGCACGACAGGATGTCGTCGATCTTTTAGAAGAGGAACGAGAGCTTGTGCTTCAATGATCCGCCATTTACCAGCAAGGTTTACGACGTTACCATAGTCGAAAAATCAGGCATCGTTCTTTTAAAGAAGGTGACCTAGTGCTGAGATTGGTGCAGCAAAGAAAGCACAAATTGGCCCCAGTATGGGAAGGACCATTTGTAATCAGCAAAGCAATGAAAAATGGGTCATACTACCTTGTAGATATTCGGGACACGGAAGACGATCCCGAGAAGCCGAATCGCAAAAGAAAGAGAAAGATAGATGATGAACTAGGAGAGAAAAAGAGGCCCTGGAGTATCCAGCAGTTACGTCCCTTCTATACTTAGTTCAATTTCTATGTAAACATCTTTGAGATCATGAAATAAAGTTGTCGGAATTTTTATCTCCATGTTTTTTACAAGTTCATTATCGTGCAAAACATGATTCCACCTTATCTATTTCCCAATGATCTTAGAAAATACTCAATGTTAACCCGAATTGTGCCTGCGTGCTCGGCGTTTAAAAACTGAATGATTTTCAGCCTACTAAAGGCTAAAGGAAACTCGGATTGTGCCTGCGTGCCCAAGTTTCATTCAAAAAATTCCTTACTGTTCTCTAAGCATTATCCGATTGTTTGTGCGTTGGGTCACTGGAGCTAGTTAGTAAAAATGCCCTTAGTATGATCCATGTTTCCGACTTTGAACTGATTGGTTTCACCCCGTAACTCGGCATGACGATTCATAGTACTATTGAGCCATTTCAAACACTAAGGACAGTTAAAACACATAAGCTAGAGAACTTAGAAGATAAAGGAATATTAAACCCGGAAAACTTGCAAAGGATTTCATAATTAAACTGCAAAAGGCGGAGTACTTGTTTATACAAATGAATAGAAGCATTACAATATAAAGTTTACATTGTAAAGTGCAGTAATGCTCCTATTTTCTACTTCCACCATCCAGGTTAAGGACAACCCTTCAAGCATCCGAGTCCTCTTCGCTGCTGTCATTCTCGGGGGATTCGGGGTTCTCCTCTTCTGGATAGGTGATGGAGATATTCACCATGGAGGCGATCTTGGTGGCGTGACCTTTTATTTCATGAAAGATGGTGGTTCGCTGGGTTTCCGTGTATCCTTGAGGGATACCGGATGCCACACGCTAAGATTTGGCACCAGGGTAATGCATACGCATAAGGCCGAGAGCCATGCGAGCACCACCTCGTGCTGCGGAACGCAAGGTGGACTCCTTGGATTACGCCACCTCCAGGATAGCTCCCGGAAGTTTATAAACTTCCGAGAATTCCACAGTCCTTGTGGGGAGGAACTTGTTGACCAGCTGCATCCCAACAGCTCTGATCGCAGTCCACACCTTCCCAAAGGCTCGGATTTTTTCAATCCGGGTAAGATCTGGGTAATTTCCTGTTTTTTCAGAACAAGCAACCAAAAGGTTAGGCAAAACAACAGAGAAAGAAAGCAAGACATGGAAAAACCGGTAAATGAAATAAACTTACCAAGAATCTTGTCGATTTCGGAACCTTCCTCTAGGCGCAGGCATAAGATACTTTCCAAGTCTTGGATAGTGGACTTATCCTTTTCCGCCTTCTCGGAAGCCTTGGATTGAGCAAATCCAAGGGCCAGATTGCTGGCTTCCAGATCTTTTCGAACCTTCATAAGCTCCTTATGAAGGTCCAAATTCTCCTCACGGAGACTTGCGGCATTGCCGGCATCTTCATCTATCTCCTTGGCCTTAGCCAAAGCAGTTGGAAAGCAAGGAAAAATCCCAAGTTTTAGAAAAAACTCGGGAAAGTACTTAGTGTAAATCTGGATAAAAAACTTCAGAGAATATACCTGTTGTTTCCGACAACTGTAGCTGAGATGATGCCAGCTCATTTTTCTTAACATCAATAATAGATTGAAGGGTTCTCACCTCCTCATTCTTGATGTTAAGTTTATTAAGAATTTCCATGTTTATTGTATCAGCGGTATGCTGAAACACGGAAATGAAAGCCAAACGCTTAAGTTAGAACAAGCGTAATGAGAAGCATTAAGTGGAAAGTATGCTTTCAACTTATTGCTTGGGGGATAGAGATATTACCTGGCTCATTTCCTGCAAGTTCGACAAAGTTTCGTTGAATTCTTTTGCATATTCAGAAAAAAGAATCCCTACATGATGAAGGTCGTCTTGTACGACCTGGCGAGGTGAAAATACGAAATCATTTCGTAGCCCGCCTTGTGGCCAAGGACGGATTAGAGGGGCAGGAGCGAAGAATTTTCTAGCTTCTGGACGAATATATCTGAGTTCATCAAATGGTTCTTCCTTTATCTGGAAGTTCCTGTCTAAATTGGGAATAGGTTCGTCCTCCCTAGATGCTCGAGGATTTCTACCCATCTGTGATTCCGCCCTTTCCCTCGCACCCATGATAGGTGCCATAGGCTGGCTGGATTGTTGAAATTGATTATCCGGATTCGTGGTTTTATACTCCCTGCTAAACATAGCTAAAGGGGAGAAACTGCAGCGGAAGAAGGTTCTCTTTTGATAGCAGCAGCTTTATGTTTCTTCCATTTCTTTGTCTTCAAAGGAACAGGAGCAAGGCTGAAAGGGGAACATCCGAGAAGTAAATATCTCGAAAAACCAGAGGGGAATGACGATTAAAAAAGCTCCAGTAAAATACCTGGATGTGGTCGAGAATTCCGTCAATATTTATCGTTTCTTCGAAGGTCACTTGCCTCTTGCGTTTCCGTCCGCCATAAAAGATGGCATGTAATTCGTCAAGCTCGGCGTCGGAAACAAGATCAGCTCCCTTAAGTTCGTCGAACTAGGGAAGTAGCAACAATTCGTTTAAGTCAGAAAAGAGATAATCCGAGAGAAACCCGAAAACAAGGAAAATAAAAATACCTTAGGGACTGGGTTTTCCTCGTGATATATTTCCAGACTTTCTAAAGATTGATCGCAGGTAGCGACCAGTTGGTCAACTCGTTTCTTGAAATCCCTTTTGGAATAAGATTTTTCCGTCCCTCTCATGCTATCTTCTGTCCCTTCATATTCGCAAAAAAGCCGGGAACGAAAAACTAGAGGTTGAATACGGCGTCCAAACCAGCATAAGACAGTGTGTGTTCCAGTTAAGGGAGGCTGAGAAGAGGTAAGTTTGGCGATACGTCGTTTTATCTTCATCAGGTCTTCCGGCAATGTTTGCAGTGCTTCAACTGCCCAACTCTCTTGAGGAGCGGCGGCGGAATTGACGAATGGAGGAACCCCGTTTTCCCTCCCGGGTTCCGCCATTTGTCTTTAACTACAAGCCCTTCCCTTTCCATTTGTGGAAGGAAGGAAGGAGGAATATTAATCGAACTCCAGTTACCGACAAATTCCATCTCTTCTTCTCCGGCGACGGCAGAAGACGCGACCTCTGCGGCCGCGAGCTCGTCGCCAACAAGCGAAATCTTTTCCTCCACCGTTTCGGGAGCGAACGGCGGAGTGGGCGCGGAGCTGGAACCCGCGAGATCCGCGGCGGCGGAAAGATCTCCTCCGTTCTCCGCGGTGCCCGTGGTCTTCGTCGGCTCGTCGCCGGCGGCGTGCACTGGGGAGTCCAGTTGTGGATCCATAGTGTTGATGATGTCGGATATATACTGAATAGGGGTATAGAAGATGGTAGACAAAGAGCCGGACTACCAGGGTGGCCTACATGGTAATGGGCTTAGGTCCATTGGGCGTCCCAGTAGTCCAACGCGCAGAAGCCGGATTCTGGAAGAACCCGGATCACGGCCCACGTGATCTGGCTTGGAGGAGAAGACGGATTCCTTACTTTCCAAGTTACAAGTTAAACGTAGTCTTCTAGGTTTCTCGTTCTGTAAGCCCTAATCCGGCTATTATATAAAGCCGGACGGGAGATATATTAGATAGGTTCAAGTTTCACAAGTTCTAAGTTCAAGCTCTACGCAACTCGCCGAGAAGCTCATCCTCGTCGAGTAGCTAGATCTATACCCTCACATTGTAACCCAGATTTACGGGCTTTAGTCCCAATTAGTGAGAAGTGCAGGAGTAGGTACGCCGTACTGTCGCGACGTACCGAACCTGGGTAAAATCCCGTGTTCTGTGTTACTACGCTATCCCGTTACCCCACGTCTCTACCGTAGTCTCATGGCACCCCAGTCTATGAAAACTACTACGATGTCTCGACAGTTGGCGCCCACCGTGGGGCAAACGACGTCAGGCGTGAAATTCCGATCTGGGATACTCGGCGGAATTGGAAGATCGATTACTGTCGGAAGCTTGGAATTCGACAACGACGTCGGGCGCTTCCTCGACAATGGATCCTACATACCGGCGCAAAATCACCTGGTAAGTGCCTGTGTGTTACCGATTGGATCTGCTAACATCTTTATCGGACTAACCGCAGAAGCAATGGGATTTTGCGGTGGAAGCAAGTTTATCCCACCCGCCCTATACCCAGTCGAAGACGACTATGATGCCGGATTTTGCTCAGATCGCCGACAAAAAAGTGACTCACACTTTATCGGCATGGTGCAATCTGAAGTCGCCGAAAACACGGATGATGGAAATCCCGTACAAGAGGCAGACAACAATACACCCGTCACAGAGACGGAAGAACCACTACCCGTCACTCAGACGGAAGATCCGACATCCGCCAGCGCGACGATAAACTCGGAAGCCGAGTCCGTGCTAGCTGCCATTGAGGCAAGATTGGAATCGGAAACCGGATCAGATAATTTCGACTCCGAAGACGAAGACGATGACGCCTTCGTAAGAAAGGTAAAATCCTTTCAAGAGGGATTCCATGAAGTGCTAATGGCAAAACCGGCTGAAGTCACGGATGCCGGCAGCCAGGAAAGCCCCAAAACCCCTCCGCCAGAGGAAGAGAGAGAAGACGGAGAAACTTCTCCGGTATTCCCTAATGTCAAGGAGATGACAGAAGATGAGCCTGCCAAAAACCCTCCCTCTTCCAAGAAAAGGCACAAATCTGCTAAAAAACTCCGGAAGAAAAAGCTAGCTTATGCAGCTGAAGAAAACCCGGAAATAGGAGAAGCAAGCAAAGAAAAGCCAGCGGAGAAGAAAAAGGAAATCCTTGTTGTGCCAATGACAGAACAAGAAGAACAAGATCTGTTACAAACACCAGTGGGACCAAGCGAGCCCCCTGAGATGCTGGAAGCCAGGAGACAAGCTTTCCAACGGCAACAGCAACATCTACTCCGATCTCGGCAACATCTTCAACAAACCCAGCATGATATCAAAATCATGAAGGAGGAAATAGAGGAGTACGAGAGAAAGAATAGATCTGCATTAAAGCTTACTAGGTTACCCGGAATCGCAAGACCGGAAGAACTGCCGCCGAAAGAAAGGTTCTATAACCCATCTTGGCAAAAGCAGTTAAACGGCAAAGATGAGAAGGGCGAACCAATATACAAAACCGCAGCAGAAAACGCGGAAGCAGCGTTCGCCATCCTCAACAACGATCTGTACTCCAACGGGGAAAAACTCCAGGGGGTGTATGCTTTCTTAGGGAAAGCATTACAGCAGCAACAGCAAGGACAAGAGCGATCAGGAAGGCTGCATGATAATTCCGCCCTCTGCAAAACGGCTACTTGCGCTGCTGGAGCACCTGGACCGGAAGAACCCGGAGATTCAGATAATAAAAAAGAGGATCCGAGAAAAGACAAGAAAAACCCCGACAACCGGTATGCAGCGTCTAGAACCGGACATAATCTCCCGAAAGATGGATATAAACCACATGATCGGGAAGACAAATACTGGAACGACGGCAAAATAATGCCACCTCCGAGAAACCCAGCCGAGAAAGCTGGAGGATATGATACACCTCACAGACGTGAAAGATCTCGAACACCGCCCAAGGATAAGGAAAGGAACAGGAGCAGAACTCCGCCTAATCCAAAAGGGCGCGACAACGGAAGAGATAGAAATAACCCCGGAAAAGCGCGTCCGCGCAACAATGGAAAAAAAGGAGCAGATCCCCTTCTGTCCATTCAGCCGGAAGATATTCTGCACACATTGATAGAGCAGAAAAGGATGATCTATACTTTGGTCCCAAGTGTTTCACTGATAGGATTCGAAGAATAACCCTGCATTCTGGCTTCGCCAAAGTTGGTCCAACCTACCAAAAATATACCGGCAGCACAAACCCGGATACCTGGCTCTCAGACTATTACACAGCCGTCCAGATCAACAATGGGACAGACCTGGAAGCTGTCAAGTTTCTTCCCCTAATGTTGCTAGACGGAGCCAGAGATTGGATCAATGGTTTACCATCGAGAACTGTCGACAGCTGGGATGATATGGCTAGGGTGTTCACTCAGCATTTTCGGGGAACATACAAGCGCCCAAATAGCATCTACCAGCTGAACCGTTGCACCCAATTTGAGGATGAACCATACGTGGATTTCATCTCCAGATGGACTGCAATGAAGAATAGTTGTTCTGGAGTAACTGACGTACAAGCAATGCATGCTTTCGTCAATGGCCTAAAACCCGGACTTGTACCGTTCATGGTTGGTTCCAAGCAACACAAAGATCTCGGATCTATGCTTACGACCGCCAATGAACACGCTGCAGCCGAAGATGACATCAGAGCAAGAGGAGGCAATATTGAGTCACTAATACTTGCCAAGAAAACTCCTCGTTCTGACAAAAAAGGAACTCCGGAGTCAACAACAAAACCCAAAGAGGTCAACATAGCCTTTGGAGGAGAAAAAGGGAATAAGTGGAAAGGTCGCAGCCCAGATCCAATCAATTACACTCCCGAAGAATGGGAGAGAATTAAGTCGGAACCCTGCGTCCACCATTCGCAATTTGGGAAACCCACCCACACAAATGCGCAATGCCGGCTAAACAAGCATATGAAAGGCAATGCAGGATCCGGAAATAAGGGGAAGGGTTCCAAGAGGAAACCCGCCAACAAAAGCCAGAAGCTGACAAAGAAGACAGTGAATCGGACACTGATGACAAAATCCAGGAACAACAGCGAAAGGGCGAACCCAAATTTCCGAGAGTTGATGGAGAAGCAATGATAACTTTCTTAGCAACTCCGTCAGCAAAGGTGGCCAAAAGAACACTTCGGGAGATAAACACAGTCATCCCTGCAACCCCGAAATTTTTGAAGTACTCCAATACACCGATAATCTGGGATCAGTCTGATCATCCTGGAAATATCCCGGAACCCGGCACACAAGCTCTTGTCGTAAGCCCTATTGTTCAAAATACTAGGCTAAGAAGAGTGCTGATGGACGGAGGATCCAGCATTAACATAATGTACCTGGATACACTGAAACACTTGAAGATCTCCGAGTCCCAGCTCAACTACAGCAATATACGCTTCCATGGCATTGTTCCTGGCAGACAAGCACGGTCCCTAGGAGAAATTTCCCTAGATGTCACCTTCGGAGATAAATATCACTTCCGGCAGGAAAAAGTATCCTTCGAAGTAGTGCCGTTCGAAAGCGTGTATCACGCAATACTCGGGCGTCCGGCTTTCGCCAAATTTATGGCAAGATCTTGCTATATCTACAACAAGCTGAAGATGCCAGGACCCAAAGGAGGAGTAATCACCATTGCCGGTGATTTCAAACTGGCAAACGAGTTGGAGAAAGAAAACGCCCTTTGCGCTCAGAGAGTTATAGCAAAGGAGGAACTGAAGGAATTAGCCAAGGAGGTATCGCCGAAAGAAATGCCGGCAGGAAAAGAAACTCGGAAGCCAACAGACAGCTTCAAGGCGTCCGAGAATACAAGACAGGTAATCCTAGATCCCAAAGATCCGACAAAATTTGTCGTCGTAGGGACTGGGATGACCGACAAATAGGAAGGCGAGCTCATCAAGTTCCTCTGTGAGAACTGGGATATTTTTGCCTGGTGTCCAGCTGACATGCCAGGCATACCCAGGGAACTTGCTGAGCACGAACTCAAGGTTATTCCCGGATCAAAACCCGTCAAACAAGGTCTCCGTCGATTTGACGGAAGAAGACGGAAGGCTATTGGCAAGGAAATTATCCGGCTTTTAGCAGCGGATTTCATCAAGGAAGTAATCCATACTGATTGGTCCGCAAATCCGGTATTAGTGCCGAAGAAAGACACCACTGCTCTTAGAATGTGTATAGATTACACAGGATTGAACAAGTTGTGTCCGAAAGATAGGTTCGCATTACCGCGAATCGATCAAATAATAGATGCCACTGCAGGCTCCGAGCTTTTATGCTTTTTGGATGCATACTCCGGGTACCACCAAATACGCATGAAAAAGGAAGATCAAATCAAGACTTCTTTTATAACCCCGTATGGGACGTACTATTACGTAACCATGCCTTTCGGCCTGAAGAACGCAGGTGCAACCTACCAGCGTTGCATGCAACGTTGTTTGCATAGTCAAATTGGCAGAAACGTCCATGTTTATGTGGACGATATTGCCGTAGTAACCAAGGAAAAAGATACACTCCTTGAGGATTTGCGAGAAACTTTCGAAAACTTACGCACTTACAAGATGAAGTTGAATCCATCTAAGTGCGTATTCGGGGTTCCCTCAGGAAAACTTCTGGGTTTCATTGTTTCTCACAGAGGAATAGAAGTTAACCCGGAAAAGATCAAGGCAATCTTGAATATCTCAAAACCAACATGTGTAAAAGATGTCCAAAGATTGACGGGTTCCGCCACAGCCGTCAGCAGATTTATCAGTTGGCTGGGGGCTAAAACCTTACCACTCTTCAAGCTGCTGAAAAATTTCGACAAAGTCAAGTGGATTGCTGAAGCCTGGGAGCGTCTAGAAAGTTATGTACCTTTCCGTACTTAGTTCAATTCTATGTAAACATCTTTTGAGATCATGAAATAAAGTTGTCGGAATGCTATCATCCATATTCTTTATAAGTGCAAAGTGTTTCCGCCTCATCTATTTCCCAATGATCTTACAAAATCTCAATGTTAACCCGAATTGTGCTTGCGTACTCGGCGTTACAAAACTGAATGATTTTTCAGCCTGTTAACGGCTAAGGGAAACTTGAATTGCCTGCGTGCCCAAGTTTCACTTAAAACTTTCCTTGGTTTCTCTAAGTCTTATCTGATTGTGTATGTGTTGGGTTACTGGAACTAGTTAGTAAAAATGCCTTTAGCATGGTCCATGATTCCGAGTTTCAAAAAACTGCTTGGTTCGTCCCCAGTTACTCGGCATGAAGATTCATATTGCTATTTGAGCCATTTCAAACACTAAGGACAGTTAAAGCATATACACCAGAGAACTTAGAAGATAAAGGAATGATAAAATATGAAAAACTTGCAAAGAATTTCATAATTTAAACTGCAAAAGACGGAAGTTTCATTCATACAAAAAGAAGCATTACATTTTAGATTACATTGAAAGGATAGTAATGCTCCTATTGTCTACTTTTTCTATCCCGGTTCCAGGTGACCCCTCAAGCATCTGACTCCTCCTCGCTGCTTTCGTCTTGAGGGATTGGAGGGATCTCTGTTTCTGGATAGTTGACGGAGATATTTACCATGGAGGCAATCTGGGTGGCGTGGCCCTTGACTTCACCAAATGGTGTTTCGCTGCATATCCGTGTATCCTTGAGCGACACCGGACGCCACGCGCCAGGATTTAGCACTAGGGTAGTGCATGCACATGAGGCCGAGAGCCATGCGCGCACCACCCCGTGCGGCGGAGCGAAGAAGGGATTCTTTGGCCTCCGCCACCTCCATGATGGCACCCGGAAGTTTTTCAACCTCCGAGCATTCCCCAGATTTTTCGGGAAGAAACTTGTTTACCAGCTGCGTTGCAGCAGCCTTCATCAAAGTCCATGTCTCCCCGAAAGCTCGAATGCCCGCAACTCGAGTGCCATCTGGGGTATCTCCTGGTTTTTCCAATAAAACACCCAAAAGGGTTAGACGGAAAAACAGAGAAAGTAATACATGGAAAGATGATAATGAGTAAGAGATTTACCGATGAGCTTGTCGATCTCGGAAACTTCCTCCAGGCGAAGGTTTAGAGCGTCGGTCAAATCCTGAATGGTGGATTTGTCCTTCTCAGCCTGCTCGGAAGCCTTGGAATTAGAAACTCCAAGGGCCAGATTACTGGCTTCCAAGTCTTGTTGTGCTTTCACAAGATTCTTGTGAAGCTCAACATTCTCCTTGCGGAGAATTTCGGCATTGCCAGAATCTTCCGCTGCTTGTTTAGCCTGGGCTAATGCAGCTGAAAAGCAAGGAAAAAATCCGAGTTAAGCCAGCTTCTTGGAAAAAAATTAGGCAAATGATTGAATCGGAAATTTCAGAAGGAAAATGCTTACCTTGTGTTTCCGACAGTGCGAGCTTAGCTGATTCCAGCTCTGCTTCCCTTTCTTCAAGAATAGAGAGAATACTTCTAACTTCTTTATTCTTGATGGTAAGTTTCTTGAAAACTTCCCTGTTGATGGCTTCGGAGGTTTGCTAAAACATAGCAAGGAGAAGAATGAGTACAAAAAACATCAAAGCAAAAAGCACGCATTTTGATTAATGCTTGGGGGCTAGAGTTATATACCTGGCTCATGCGCTGCAAACCTGCCAAGTTTTCTTTGAACTCTTTCGCGTATTCCGCGAAGAGGTTCCCGGCTGCGTCGAAGCCATCATTGATAGCTTTGAAATCCTTGTCAAAGGTGGGAATTTCCTCGTCGAAAGTCCGAGGTAATTTTCCCACCTCTGGAGCCGCCCTTTCCCTCGTGTCCGTGTCGGACACAATGGGCTGGCTGGGCTCTGGGGGCTTGGTGGTGGGGGCTGCAGTAGGCTCTTCCGCCATTGTGCTTGGCGTGTCCGGGGCGACGGCGGGAGAAGGTTGGCTGCCTCGGCTGGAAGAAACCTTGTGTTTCTTCAGCTTCTTCGGCTTCAGGGTGGAAGGTGGCAGGCTAAAAACATAAAAACCCGGAAAAGGTTAAAACACCGAAGATGGATGAAAAAAGTTCCCATGAAAGAAAATTCCAGAAGAAGTAACCTGGAGGTGGCGACGGGGATTCCGTCAAGATCGATGATTTCTTCCGAGGAAGTTATCTTCTTGCGCTTGCGTCCACCGGTAGCGGCGGTGCGCAGCGCGTCCAGCTCAGCCTCGGATACCAAGTCCGAATCTGAAAGATCGGCGAACTGTCGGACAAGCAAAGACCAAAATCAGAAGCCAGTAAATCCGAGAAAAAATAGAACTGTACCCAAATGACTGAGAACTTACCTTGGGAACCGGATTTTCGGCCGTGTACATTGGCCGACTCTCTGTGTATTGGTCGCGCGATGCGACCAACTGATTGATGCGCCGCCTAAGTTCCTTTGCGGGCCAATCCTTGTCGGTTGTCCGCATTGGATCCTTGACTCCCGTGTATTCGCACATGAGACGGCCGCTGGGGTTGGCTAGTGGCTGGATCCGCCTAATCAGCCAGCATAGAACCGTGTCCATGCCGGTTAGAGGCGGATCCATGGAGGTGAGCTTGGTGATGCGCCGCTTGATCTTTAGTAGATCTGGCGGCAGAACTTGGACGGCTTCTGTTCCCCAGTTGTCTTGGGGAACGGCGGCGGAGTTCACAAAAGGTGGAACCCCGACGGCTTTTTGGGGAAAAGGCACGTCGGGATGATAGAAGAAAGAACCCGTCCAAAATTTGACGGATTCTGAGGTTTTGATCTTGGGGAACCAATCCTCTCAGAATCTCCGAAGAGTAAAGGATATGGTCCCGCAAGTTGGGAGTGCGCCCTCCGAAGAGTTCCGCTTAACTCCAAAGCAGTACATCCAGAAGTCTAACCTAGGTTCTATCCCTAAGTAGCCTTCAAACAAGGCCTGAAAGCCGGCCATGTATAGAATGGAATTGGGGGGAAGATTGTGGGGCTGGATATTGTAGTGTGAGAGGACCTGGAGGAAGAAGGAAGAAGGTGGAAGCCCCATACCTCGTAAAAGGTGGGAGGTGAGGAGTACCCTTTCGCCGTTCTGCGGCGTTGGTTCGGCTTCTTCCTCCGGGAGCCGCCATTTCTTCTTAAGTACCAGGCCCTCCTTTTCCAAGTTTGGAAGGAGAGCCGGAGGAATACTGCAGGCAATCCAGTTGCCTGCAGACTCAGCTTCCTCGTCCGCTCCGGCGGTGGCGGCGGCGGCAGCCTCCGCGGCGGCGAGTTCGTCGCCGAGGAGCTCGATCTTCTCCTCCACCGTTTCGGGTGCAAACGGTGGGGTTGCTGTGGAGCTCGATCCCGCAATGTCCGCGGCGGCGGAAGTGTTCTCTCCGCCCGCCGCGGAAGCCGTGGTCTTCTCCGGCTCACCACCGGTGTGCTTTTGCGCTCCCGGCTGCGGATCCAGATCGTTGACGAGCCCGTCGATGGCGGCGCGGGTTGGTGACGACGGCGAGGAGGCCATCTTTTGGTGGCGCGTTGCGTTCCGGCGTGCGAAGGATGCGTGCGCTAGGACAAGGGACTTGCTCTCGAGCTCGCGTTCGCGTCAATGGTGTGGACAGTGAGGGGAGTGAAGAAAGTTTCTGCTGAAGACGACGATGGCTATTTATAGCCGGAAAACCGTTTAGATACGTGCCAACGGCTCTTTCGACCGTTGGATGTTCGACGCGTGTCGCTCGCCGGAAAATCCGGGAAACGAAACGACAGGGGAATGATGGCTATCTCCTCATTTCTCGTGAGAATCTGTCAGAGATACGTTGCTTGGTTTCCCGCGTGAAACCAAGCGGCGCTTGCGTCAGCATGATTAAAGCGCTGATGTCATGAGTTCCTTTTCCGCGAAGGATCGCGAGAAGAAAAGCCGGATTTTCATAGTTCCGAGTTTTATGTTACCATCTCCTTCAAAAGGAAAGAAGAAAGAATCAAGACTGCTGAATCAAGTTTTCCCGGACAAAATGTATTTGACGAAAGGCGGAGAATCAGAGTTTTGATCCTTCCTGGGGGCTACTGTCGGATATATACTGAATAGGGGTATAGAAGATGGTAGACAAAGAGCCGGACTACCAGGGTGGCCTACATGGTAATGGGCTTAGGTCCATTGGGCGGCCCAGTAGTCCAACGCGCAGAAGCCGGATTCTAGAAGAACCCGGATCACGGCCCACGTGATCTGGCTTGGAGGAGAAGACGGATTCCTTACTTTCCAAGTTACAAGTTAAACGTAGTCTTCTAGGTTTCTCGTTCTGTAAGCCCTAATCCGGCTATTATATAAAGCCGGCCGGGAGATATATTAGATAGGTTCAAGTTTCACAAGTTCTAAGTTCAAGCTCTACGCAACTCGCCGAGAAGCTCATCCTCGTCGAGTAGCCAGATTTACGGGCTTTAGTCCCAATTAGTGAGAAGTGCAGGAGTAGGTACGCCGTACTGTCGCGACGTACCGAACCTGGGTAAAATCCCGTGTTCTGTGTTACTACGCTATCCCGTTACCCCACGTCTCTACCGTAGTCTCATGGCACCCCAGTCTATGAAAACTACTACGATGTCTCGACAGATGATGTCCTCGACTTCTTGGGCGACGGTGCGGGCTGGCGAGGACGACGGAGAAGCCATCGAAGAGTGGCGCTTGGGTGTCTCCGGTGAGGGCTTGGACACGGTGACGTTCGGGAGCTTTTCTCTGCTGTGAGCTTAGGCGCTGGAATTGAGTGCGAAGTGAAAGCGGAAGTTTTTCGCTGAGGACGAAGGCGGCTATTTATAGCCGAAATATCGTCGCGATACGTGCTAACGGCTCTTTTGACCGTTGGATGTTCAACGCGTGTCACTCGCCGAAAAAACCGGGAAATGAAACGACGGGTAATTATTGCTATCTCCTCGTTTCCCGCGAGAATCTGTCAGAGATATGTTTCTGGGTTTCCCGCCTGAAACCCAAATGTCCCTTACGTCAGCATGATTAAAGCGCTGACGTAGGAAGTTCCTTTTCCACGAAGGATCGTGCGAGAAAAGCCGGATTTCCAGGATTCCGAGTTTTGCGTTACAACATATACATTTGGCGAAAATACATTTGACTGCTGGCCAATATTTCTCGGACAAAATACATTTGGCGAAAGACGGCGAATCAGTGTTTTAATCCTTCTTGGGGGCTACTGCCGGATATATACCGAATAGGGGTATATCAGATGGTAGTCAAAGTGCCGGATTACCAGGGTGGCCCAAGTGGTAGTGGGCTACGGTCCGTTGGGCGGCCCAGTAAGCTGACACGCAGAAGCCGGATTCTAGAAGAACCCGGATCACGGCCCACGTGATCTGGCTTGGAGTAGAAGGCGGATTCCTTACTTTCCAAGTTAGTAGTTACCGTAGTCTTTTAGGTTTCTTACTCTGTAATCCCTAACCTGGCTATTATATAAAGCCGGACGGGAGATATGATAGATAGACAAGAAGCTAGAGGCTAACTTGCCGGGAAGTTAGTCCTCAGCGAATAGCTAAACAGAACCTCACATTGTACTTATATACACAGACTTTAGACCTGAATAGTGAGTTTGCAGGAGTAGGAACGCCGTATTATTACGACGTACCGAACCTGGGTAAAACCTGTGTTTTTGTCCTTAGCGCAACTACGTTCCCCCACGTCTCTACCCGTAGTCTCATGGCACCCCCGTCTATGAAAACTACTACGATGTCTCGACAAGACTGTCCATTTCTGCGAATTCCCCGAAACCGGCGGCACATCCAATCTGTCACCCCGCGCATCTCATGCACATAGTATATGATCTAGACTCCAATTCCACAAATCATATTGATATTCGCGTGATGCAATTGGATTTACATGTCACAGCCTACCCCGATGGCGGAAACCGACCGGTAGGGGTATATGTCGTTCCACGACCTCTCGCATCACGATCACAAAATCCAAATCACAGATCCAAACATCTACTCCATACAATCGATCACATCGATCATACCCCATCTACATGTCACATATGCAAACGATCCGAATCTATAACTACGCAACATCGGCTCTGATACCACTATAGGAAAACGGGGTAGGCTACACTAGCGCAAATCAAAAATTTCTACCGCGTAAACCAAGATGTGCTGCAAGATATAGATCACGAAATTACCACTAGACGCGTTGTGCCGATCTCGGTGAAGCGGGTCGGGGCAGGGTAGTCGTACGAATCCACCGAATCCCGTCGCTCCCACGAACAGCTCCTCTTGGCGGCTCGTCCAAGTGCTACAGATGCATCACCTCTATCGGTATCCACACGTGCGGCATGGAAGCACCGCTCACTGGACTACTAGGTCCGTGCGGGCGGCGGGGACGTGGAGAGACGGTGGCTGCAGTGGAATGTGGTGCAGAATTAGCAACCCTAAAACATACAGCCTCCTCTCCTTTATATAGACGTCCCCATAATGGGATGCCACTGAAGCAGCCCACTCTAGAGTTCATTTCTAGACCATTTTGGATCCCATCCGAATTCTGCTTCTTCTGCCTTAAGTGCGCGACCATATAGGTTCACGCATGTTTAGACATGACACGAGTACACCTACTGAGCCAATAGTTGGTAGCGTCTTCTAGCAAAACGAGCCAACTACCAAACGTGCATAAAGATCACATCGGACGAACCATCACAGGTTTATGATATTCCTTCTGCCTCATGATATTTGATCATGCTCTTAGCTGATCCTCTTTCTCGATCTTGTGAATCGGAATCCTTTTCCAGGTTAACTATTAACCTTATTCAGCATGGCCATGCATTTCTGGATCCGATCACTCGAGGGGCCTAGAGAAATATCTCTCTCTAGTGAAGAGAGGGGCAAATCCCATCTTGACTGACCATGCCTTGCAGCATGCTTCATGAAAAACACGAAATCTACCTTTATAACTATCCTATCACGGTGTAGCGTTTGATAGCCCCAAAGTAGGTCGATTCACATCTCAAGATCATGCGACAATCTCAGGTCTAAGGACAAAGAAAGCACAATGTGTGAAGAGAGAACTATTAGCACTATTGTAATGTCTCAAGCTGGGTCAGTCCAACACCATGTTTGTAACATGAGTTCACATTATTAGTTTGACATCACCATGTCTATGACTTGCGAAACATAGCCATCAACCAATACATGTTCTAGTCTAATGTTCATGTGTGTCCTCACATGAACTCCGACTAGGGACATATTTAGAATAACCATGTAAGTAAAGAGTTTCACAAACAAGTCACATACTTGCCGATCAATACAAAGATATTATTCAAGGCACATTATTACAAATCATGGATACATAGATATATCATCATCTCTATGATTGTCTCTCGGGCATATCTCACCAACACATCAGCTATGAAGATTTCGAGTACAACTTCATCCATACCTTTAAGTCAACCTACAAGTGACCAGTAACAGGCGGGGCAGCTAAACACGTGCAGACAACAAGCACATGAGCATATCCGTGGGTAAAGCACTACAGAATAGCGTGGAAGACATCTCGAAGAAAACGACAGTCTCCAGTTTCAAAGACGAGCTCCGTCGAGTGGACTTGAAAGAATACATGGCCGAGTCTGGGTCAAAACAGTGAGTGACCTCATGAAGATAGCCAATAGCTGGGCTGAAGGTGAGGAGTCAGCACATGGCGCTCCTCCACCTTCACCCGAGGATCATAGCATGGACGTTTCGTACTCAAACAAGGGAGGCAGAAGATACATCCATGACACAGGACGAAGAAGGAAGCGCAAAATCCGTGGCTTCGATGAGATGGAAAATGAGATGGTAGAAGTAGAATTCCCAGGGAGTCACAACAACGACAATCGCAGGCAGGCACGTGAACCGGCACACGAGTAGGAACGCGAGCGCGGACAAGAACAGAGGCGAGAGTGGTAGTCGTGAAAGATTGGCGCAAATGGACTGCCACCCATGTCAATCGAGCAACAACTCAAGTGACCCTGTCCAAACCACATGTACACGGACGACAACATCGTCCGAAGATCGAGTCACGAGCTAAAAGACTGCTGCCCGTTCCACCTGCTCATGAAAGCTTCATACAGAAACTAGAGAGAAGCACATCAATCAGGTTTCCCAGCGATATCAAGAGCATTAGAAGTGGGTGCACCACCAACCCCATTAGAAATAGGTGCACCACCACCACCACCCAGGGCTCAGCAGTCCGCAACAGTGCAACACTTGCACAGGATGGGCTAACCAGAGGAGGACACATACCCAGAATCAAATGGAAAGGTGCACATGATACATAAGGGTGCATCATCCAAGAGAAGCCAGAAACTCGTCACCAGGCAGGTGAATCTTGCCAAGACATCACCCTCCGCAACGCCCGAGTACCTGAATTGGTGAGACGCAAGCAACACATTATCAAGGGCCGAACACATTATCAAGGCCCGATTACCTAGGAAAAGTCACGCTGGTACTTGAAGCCCAAATCTGGCGCTACGACCCCAGCCGCGTATTTATGGATGGCCGAAGCGGAATCAATAACATTTACTCGGACACACTGAAGTAGACGAACATACCAATAAGGAACCTGAAGAAGTCGGAAAACTCATTCCATGGGATCGTACCTGGAAAAGCAGTCTGGCCTTTGGGAACAATAGCACTCGAGGTTATTTTCGGAGAGCGTGACCATTTCAGGAAGGAGAAGATCAAATTTAAGGTAGTCGATTGGCCATCACAGTACAACGTCATGCTAGGAAGGTCAGCTTTTGTGAGGTTCATGGTCATCCCCTATTACGCTTACCTGATGCTCATGCATCGCCTCTCTAACGCGTACCTGAAAGGCTTAGGGCTCCTGAAAAAACTGTCATCCATCGACGCTCATGCAACGCCGGCTCTATAACCGTACGACATTTCCTGCATCGTTTGGGGACCATCGTGATTGATGCATGCGTTATCTCTTTTAGTGGCCTCCCCTCCACCCATTTGTCTTCCCAGGAGAGAGATGAAGAGCCATCTCCCACCCTCATAGTGGTCAAGGACTTGAAGATGGCGTGCTCGGCCTTGGAGAATTGCATGTCTAGCCCTCACCAAGGGTGCCCCAGGTCTGTGCACATTCGCAACATCCATCGGCTTCTGAGGCTACTAGAAGTGTGGACAAGGTCCGGGATCCCCAGCCCCCCAAGCGCAGGGGTCTGCAGACCTTCCCCAAGTTAACATGGCAGTGTCCACCCTTGGCCTCCACCTTTCCCACCCATAGGAATCCGCGGAATATATTTTCCATTTTTATTGAGGAACACCCACGTTCTTGTCATTGAGTAACACCCTCGATCTTGTTGTTGCCAATAGGATGGCCACCCTGTCGCAGAATCTAGCGCCTAAACCCAACTTCCGGAGAATCTCAAAGAGTAACCCCCAAGATACCAAGTCGAAGGCTCTTGCAATATCCAGCTTAGGCATCACCCTTGGCCCTTTCAGCCTATTTAGCAACCTCGCTGTTTGTTGAACCACCATGAAGTTGTCATGGATGCAACATCCGCTGATGAAAGGCTCTTTGATTTCGCTCAACAAATTTGCCAAGGAGGGGAGACAGTCTTAGAGATAGTGCCTTGACGACCGATTTGGATAAGATGTGAATCAGGCTAATTGGTCGATATCCCGAAGAGCTACCCTCTCAGGGTGCTTAGTTAACATGAGGAGAAGTGTCTGGTTTAGGCCCTAGAAGCCTTGCCAACATGTCGTGTAAAACTTGTGGAGGGCTTCCAAGAAGTCACCCTTTATAACCCCCCCAACAGCTTTGGAGGAATTCATGACTAAACCCATCTAGGCCAGGGGCCTTCCCACGTGAAGGTCGCCTCACCACCTCCCAAATATCCTCCTCATAGAAAGGGGCATCCAGCCCGGAAAGGCCTCCTCCCTCTGCAGACCGACGAAGTCGTGGTCCAACGAAAATTCACGATTTATAGATGTGCAAAGTAAAGCCTCGAAGTGCTCGAAAGTGGCGCGAGCCATGGACCCGTGATCCGTTTCCACCACCCCCGCAACCTGGAGGCTCCTGATCACCTTCTTCTGCTTCCTGTGAGCAGCGTGCTGATTGAAGAAAGAAGTGTTGGCACCCCCTTAGCAATCCATGCAATCTTCACTCTTTGGCGCGCCATATTTTGCATACAAGACCTAAATGTGTCGGCTTGAGTTTCGCGCGGAGCGCACGCTCATCACCCGAGAGCTGCCTTGATTCCTTTGTTGTGTCCAACCTTAGGACCACCTCTTGCGCTAACATAAGCTACATTTTAACAGACCCTATATTCTTTGTGGTCCAGCTATTGAGGTGCCAAGCCGTACGCTTGAGCTTTGATTGCATGGGACAGAACGGGTCTATGTTGCAATCCATGGCGCCCCAGGCCGCCGCCACCTCCTCCTGGAAACCCTCGAGCTTCATTCAAAACTGTTCAAATTGGAAACATTTGCGACCATGCGACTGGGTGGTGCAGTCTAGGAGAAGGGGATAGTGATCTGTCACCACCGAGGCTATGGAGGAGAGAAAGAGAGAGACACTACCGAATAGATCCTCCCAATGCAATGTGCATAACACCCTATCGAGCTTGACGAGCATCGGTTCTCTCTCTCGTTCGACGAAGTGTAACGTCCACCATGCACTATAAGAAAAAACCTTATCTGCACGGTGTGGATATGGGTCATCAGAAACGAGCCCGGACACGCTGCTGATATTGCACTGCTGGTAACAGGACATGAAATGTAAGACTTTGGCAGGCTTCCAGTAACGGCATATACTAGAAGCGTGATCCGTGAGAGACACACTTCTAGTAATAGCATATACTAGAAGCGTTTTCTGGCGCTGACACGCTTCTAGTCCCTTTTTGCAGAAAAAAAATACTGTTGCATTCGAACAGAAACATGATTACATTTATATACAGTTCTAATCAGTAATCAAGTCTTGCATATTATAACAGTTGTATATATATAAATATATATATATATATTAATAAGAGGGTAGCTAGAAACTAGTTAACATTGTTATTCTTAAACTCCTCCCAACCTTTCTCGGTGATAGTAGAAGATTTTGCTTGCACCACGGTGAATCCGCTGCTCAGAAAGCTTCTGCGCAACCTCATCTTCCAAGAAGAGAAGGCTTTTGAGAACTTGATGAGGGAGATTTGATTCACAATATTCCTGCTTTGTTTGTAGTTGTCGTATATTGGTGGGAATTTGTACCTTTGGTGAATCTTTTGAAGGAGGAGGTTGTGCAAACCACTCTAGTCAGCGTCGTAGAGACTATGTTCGTTGATGTTGCATTCGCCGCGAACAATGGACGCAGAAGTGTTTCCTTAGCCCCTTGCGACGTGCAACGGGCTATTAGGAATACCACACTCTGCGTCCACCTCGGTAACTTCTCTCCTTGCAACCATCTACAAACAAAATGACTTGTGGTAGCCACAATCAACATATAATAAAAGATACATCATGAAACACGTATATAAAATCAAGTAAACAAGAGGCGTTAGTAGGAACTCTAGTTACATAAAATATCTCTCTCGTATTGCCAAAGTCGAAAGGAGAGAAACACTTGTTTTACGAACCATATATCATGGCCAGGGTCAGTCTTAGAGAAGACTACAGAACAAATCAGGGTCTATGAAGCCTGTTTCATTCCGTAATCTATCTCTAAGACCAGCCCCAGCCTTGCTATATGAATCAGGAACGTATGTATCTATCCTCTCTCGGCTTTCAGGCTACGAGATAAGATAATTAGGATATCAGTAAACAGATTGTGAATCGCTTAGTAGTGTTAAATATATCTCTTGTATCGCCAAAGTCGAAAGGAGATAAACACTTACTTTGAAGATCCATATAGCATGGCTAGGGCCGGTCTTAGAGAAATACTACGAAACGAATATGATTCATCTCGTAATCAATATCTAAGACCAGCCCCAGCCATGCTATATGAATCGTGAACGTACGTATGTATGCCCTCTTGGCTTTGAGTCTACGAGATGAGATAGTAACGTATCAATAACTAATGAACTATCCTAATTAAAATTCATCAATAGAACATTACTAATTGATGGATTTTAATGAAAACATCACCAATTATATTGATCCTAAATATGCAACACTACCATCTACATCCACTAACACTGACTATCATTAATCTAACACTAAAACTAGATTATATAAGGGTGTGTTTGGTTGAGCTGTGGATTCCGAAAAAACTGCTGTGAATTGTGAGAAGCCTGCTGTGAGCTAAGAACTATGGATTCTCTCAAAGTTGTTTGGTTGTAGAAACTGTGAACCGTGGGTTTTGTTAAAAACGTTTGTAATACCCATTACACCTAGAGAGACTATTTATATTCCAATTTATCAGAAAATATCGATACATGCACAAATTGATATGTAAACGATCATTTTGAGGCATAATATTCAGTTTTTGTAATGTGGAAAATTGTAGATAGTATAAATAGAATGTGACGTCTCAAATTATTACAAATCAGCTGCGCTCGTAGAATTCTGTATGGTAAAACACCCGTTTGGTTGAGATTCTGCTTTTCCACAACAGAAGTTGGGTTGCAGAAGCCCAACCAAACGCACCTTAAATACACTAACACTACAATCTAAATCTAAATTTGGCATGGATATAATCTGAATCTAAATGTGTCTGCATTGCTACAATCTAAACCTAAATGTGCCAAAAAGACAATCTAAACCTACATGTCCATATAACCTAAATCAGATTACCAGCTGAATCGGAGAGGGCACGGGAGGGGATCCAGAGGTGTGTGTACCTACTCGGGGTAGGGGAGGGAAACGTGCGGAGAGGAGGGCGACGGTGACATGCGGCAGAAAGGGCGACGATGACGTGCGGTGGGGAGGGCGACGGCGACGCGCGGCAGGGAGGGCACCCGGAGGGCGACGAAGAGGGACTGCACTCACGGCGGGGTGAAGGAGTGGGGCGGTGCTCGGGCGGGGCGATTGTCGCACCCTGACTTCTAGGGGATACTCATCGGGCCGAACTGGATAGCAGATGCTTGGATTATGGGGCCTATCTGCTCCCACATCCCCGCTCCCGAGTAGGCCAGCGCTTATGCGCGACAACCAAGCTCCGCTATTCCATCGTCGATGTAAACTATCCACTAGAGATCGAAGGTACTACTGTCGACGTACTTCATACCAATCACACATGGTACGTCAACAGCGTTAAACAGAATGATACCACAACATATCTCTAAGACACAAAAGATTAAAATAAAGTTGCAAATGTCCTTCACTAAGGCAGAGAATAGCAAATACACTTATCCAGAGGACACTTGTCCCAACATAGCATTCATTACATCACAGCGGAAGGAATCAACCGTCTGAGTACAGACAAAATCCAAATAGGCTTAAGAAGACGAGAAATAAACGAAGACGAAGCCCATCCACGTAGTCTTCGGATCCTGCCCGGGTCCGCTATCTACTCGTCTCGGTCTCGTCGAACTCCACGAAGTAGCCATCCTGGGGATCCTCGTAGTCGTAGTCTGCGTAAACCACAGCCCCAACGGGGTCAGTACATTTAAGTACTGGCAAGCAAGACTCACACTTTACCAAAGAGATTTCCCGTCAACACAAGCACGGATGCTTGGATCAACGGAAGAAGATGGGTGTTATAAAAGATGCAGCGGGCTGCTCTAACCAACTACAGAGATACTACAAGTTTCGGCTAACAGAAAGAAGATAAGATCGAGTATTGTAACCAACTAAAAGATAACTTCAAGCAAACCCATCCTGGATCTCGCCCCTTATCCGAAGAAGCAATCCGAGGATAACTCACACAGTTGGATTAAGGGTGATTCAAGTTATTGTGTCAATAATGCTATTACTAGTCAAGATTAATATTAGTTGGGTGAATAACATTAGTTAAGTTAAAGTTGTTCTGAGAACTTGTTAGCCAGTACTTTCACCAAGTCAACCATAACCGCGGAAAACACGGCTTCTCGAGAAGATTTAACCCTGCAGGGATGCACCAATTTGGCCGTACACGTAAGAATATCCCGCCAGATGGGAATCAAACCCACCAAGCGAGACACTCAACACATCCCAACTGTTCTTCGCATCAAGCCCAAAGCACCTTGGGCGCACGGCTAATCGAGCCCAGAAGAAAATGGACCCTCATAGCACTCTAAGAACGTGTCCCCCTATATGCCGACTACGAAAGTTCCACCCTGCGCTGGGCTCGCAAAAACATGCATGCGGCAAATAGAACACACGAACTAAATGAGGCGATTTGGACGAGATGCGAATCGAGTCAAGTTGAGGGGGGCGCCCATACTCGCTTCCCACATGCGGGTAGTGCGCTCATCATGGATCAGTAGACAAGACTCTTTTCCTAATTAGGGGTCGACACTAGCAGGCCTCAAAACCACTCATAGGCCTCCTGCCGGTGCCTTATCATCAAGTTATTAACATTATCCATAGCATTAACAGGTTGATTGATTTAACCCGAGCCCAAGAACATAAGTGAGTACGATAAAAGAAGTAACCGACAACAGACTTGAGCACAAGCAACCCTAAGCATGCTAGTAGGACTAAGGCAACAAGCAAGGGGTTTTAGGTATGGAGGTGAGGCAATATCAGGTTTCAGGGTATCATGTGATGGGTTCGGAGAACAAGCAACGATACATAGGGCTAGCAAAAGTAGACAATGGATAGTATCTGTAACAAGTGTGGAAAGGAACTCGATGGTTCATGTGAGTGATAACTTGCCTGGAAGCTCAGCAACCTGGTACTGGGCTAAGTCCTGGGTAGTGGTGTCGTAAAGCTCGTCTGTCTCAACGTCGTCGTCTAATCGAGAAGAAGCAAAAACAAACAACGAAAGAAGACGAGCAATCAATACATGGCATAGTGCACAAACATGGGATGATGCATGTCAATTTAATAGATGCATCAAAGTAAACTATTTGACATGATAACACAATTTAAATGGACCCATATGCAAGATGAATTGCATATGGATGCACTTGGTTAAGGTTGAAGCAATGATCTACAATTAATTAACATGGGCAAGTTGTTTAGCATGATGCATGCATGATGAAACCAAATAGTTAACAATATTAGACGCAATTGGAATGATAATTAACAAGTTAAGAATTTATTTATTAAGTTTGAAATTTTGGTTACTTAATGATGTTACACAAATAGTTGTTGTTTTCATCAAGTTAACTTGTGCAAAACAGATCACAAAGTTAATATTTGAATAGGTTATGTTTTTCTGGTTTGAAAACATATTTTACATGTTCAAGAATAATTTAATTTGAGCAAGTTATGAATTTAGCAAAATTAAATGAATTAAACAAGGTTTAAATTATTTAGGCAATTTAAATTATTCAAAACAGGAAACAAAAATTATATTTGAAAATATGGTTTGAAATGGTATGGAAAACATATTTTATTTGCATTATTTGGATTAAGTATGAATTAGTTATGGAATTTAGAAAATTGCATTTGAATTATTTGAATTTGAAATTTAAATGCATTTGGAAATTTCAAAACAGTACACAATTGGATTAGTTAGATAGACAATTTAATTTAGAACAACAAACATATTTAGAGTTTATTATTTGGAGTTATAAAACAAAAGTTATTAACAATTTAGGTTTTAGGACTAGTTTTTAAAACGAAAATGTGCTGGAACTTTTGTTAGCGTGCAGCAGACTACCCACAGCCACTGCCCGTGGGCCTGGGGGCCAGCGTGGCAGTGTGCGCGCGCGTGGCAGCGCAGCCCACTGACGGGTGGGGCCTGCTCGTCAGTACTGCGCGCAAAAAGTTGGCTTATTCCGCGGGCGCGAGGGATCGATCCTGCGACCTCGCTGCGCGCTCGATGCAGTGCTACCACTGCGGTGGCTTCGTCAGTTTCCACAGAGTAAGCGACGCGGTGAGGTTATCGTTCAGATCCAAGTTAACTGAACTTGCGCGCGCTCGCGACTGAACCTGACAGAGATGCAGACGCCAGCGGTGATCACCGATGCGTGGCTGCTGCTGCGGTGGGGTGCTGGATGCGGGTGCAGGATGCGTGCACGGATGCAACAGAGAGGAGAGGAGGAGTAGATCACGGTGGCTCACCACCGTTTGGAGTGGATGCAGAGGCCCGGTGACGAGCTCGACGGCGACAGGTCGAAGACGGCGGCGACGGTGTGGCTGCTCTCCGGGGTGGCTCCGGTGTCAAATCAGAAGAGGAAGACGTGGTGGCTTGGTTCCCGTGCTCAGCGATGTAGATGGGTGGCTACTGCGGTGGCTGCCATCGAAGATTCAGAGATGACCTCGCCGGTGATGGTGACAGTGGGTGGAAATCGACGGGGAGAGGAAATTGCGGCGGCGAAATCGAGGGGAACATGAACCTAGGGTCTAGGGTTGGCGGCGCGGAGCCCTAGGGGGATATATAGGGGGTACGGGTCGAGGATGGCCGTCGGTGGGCGCTGATGCCGCCGTGTCGTGCTCGGATGGGCGCCGTACTGGGAAAAGACGACGGGGGCGGCAGCGAAGGGGTACCGGGCCGCTGCGCGCTGGGCCAAAATGGTTTCCCCCCCCCCCCCCCCGCGCGCAGGTTAGTTCCTTTTTCTTTTTCTGTTTGTTTTTTTTTGCACAAAACAAAATGGAAGGAAAAGATGGGGTTTTTTTTAGTAAAAATGTTAGAAAAATTAGGGTAAGCTAGTTAGGTTAATAGAAAACAAATGCCAAGTTTTGTTTTTCAAAAAGTTTGAAATTAACTTACTGTTTGAAAGTAATTCAAATTTGGGTGAATTTTAATATTAAGTGAACATTAATAAAAACAAACTTTATAATAGGGTGATCCCTATGTTAATTTAGAACAAAATGAGTTGATTGGTTTAGATAATATTCATAAATTCAAAGTGGTTCTGTTTGATGCATTTGGTTTGAATTTTAAATGTGATTTGGAATTTAATTGTTTGATTAAAACCATCAATTTAATAAGTGATCATTATGGAATTAAATGAAAACAATTTGGTTGTTTTTATTTGAACTCTTTATTTAAAAGGTTGTAACAGAGCAAGTATGAAATAAACATTTGAAATTGTTTGAGTTTCATTATGAAAACAATTAAGAACAGATGCAAAACAAAAAGAAACAAATGCAATGAGGATGATGACATGATGCATTGCTTTAATTAAACAAGAAACAAAACAACTAGGGAGTTTTTCATACTTGGATGTTACAAAACGCCCCCCCTTGAAGGAATCGCGCCCCGAGATTCCTAATGAGAAGAGAAAAGGTCCGGATACTTCTTGCGAAGATCCTCTTCGGTCTCCCACGTTGCCTCTTTATCGGAATGATGCGACCATTGCACTTTCAAGAACTTGGTGCTCTTGTTGCGAGTCTTACGAACGGTCTCATCGAGAATTTGGATAGGGTGCTCCTCATAAGAGAGATCATCTTGAAGTTCGATAGAGTCATGATCAACTGCACGATCTGGATCCTTGAAGCACTTCTTGAGCTGTGACACGTGAAACACATCGTGCACCTTGGATAGCTTTTCTGGAAGTTCAAGACGATAGACATTTTCTGCACGCCTTGAGAGAATGTTGAAAGGACCAATGTATCTTGGTGCAAGCTTTCCTTTCACACCAAAACGATGAGTGCCTCTGAGGGGAGCTACACGGAGATATGCTTTGTCACCAGGTGCATAGATCATGTCCCGGTGCTTGCTGTCATAGTAACTCTTCTAACGAGACTAAGCAATCTTGAGATTGTCACGAATGATGCGAACTTTCTCTTCGGCTTCCTTAACAATGTCAGGACCTAAGAGTGAACGTTCACCAGCTCCAGACCAATTGATTGGACTCCTGCATCTGCAGCCATAGAGTGCTTCAAATGGTGCCATGCCTAGGCTTGCCTGGAAACTGTTGTTGTAGGAGAATTCAGCATATGGAAGACAATCCTCCCATTTCATGCCAAAGGAGAGACCACATGCTCTTAGCATATCCTCGAGAATTTGATTGACTCTTTCGACTTGTCCTTGAGACTGAGGATGATAGGCTGTGCTGAACAGAAGTTTGGTGCCCAATGCATCTTGGAAACTCTTCCAGAAATGAGAAGTGAATATGCTTCCACGGTCTGAGCTAATTTCCAATGGAACACCATGAAGAGGAACAATCTTTGTTGTGTAGAGTTCTGCTAACTGGCTAGCTGATATTGTCTCTTTGACAGCCAAGAAATGAGCTACTTTAGTGAGACGATCAATGACAACGAACATTGCATCGTTGCCCTTCTTGGACTTTGGGAAACCAGTAACTAAGTCCATTTCAATCATGTCCCACTTCCACTCGGGTATTTTGAGAGGTTGGAGAAGACCGGTTGTTTTCTGATGAACTGCCTTGACACGTTGACAAACGTCGCATTCAGAAACGTATTGAGCAATTTCACGTTTCATGCTAGGCCACCAATATAGTGTCTTAAGATCCTGGTACATCTTTGTACTTCCAGGGTGGATGGAGAGAGGAGTTTCATGAGCCTCCTTGAGAATGTTATCTTTGAGACTTTGAATTTTAGGAACTGCAATGCATCCTTCGAAGAACACAGTTCCCTTGTCGTCAATTGAGAAGGACTTGAATTTATCATTGCCCTCTTTGATGTGCTCTACCATCTTCTTGATTTCAGCATCACGAAGTTGTTCAGAACGAATCTTGTCCTCGAGAGTTGGACTGGCTGTCAAGCTTGCCAGATAGCCTTGAGGAACAAGACCAAGGTTCAGCTTCTGGAATTCTTCATGAAGAGGAGGTTGGCTTTCCATGATCATAGATTATTGCAATAGGATTTGCGACTGAGAGCATCGGCCATAACATTAGCCTTGCCTGGAGTGTAAGAAATGGTGAGATCGAAGTCGTTGATCTTTTCAATCCATATCCTTTGCCTGAGGTTTAGATCTGGTTGAGTGAAGATGTATTTCAGACTCTTATGATCGGAAAAGATTTCAGTGCGGTTACCCAACAAGTATTGTCTCCATTTCTTGAGGGCAAACACAACTTCTGCAAGTTCAAGATCATGAGTGGGATAATTTTGCTCATGTGGGTTCAACTGACGTGAAGCATAAGCCACAACTTGACGTTCTTGCATAAGAACTGCTCCTAGGCCTTGTAGAGATGCATCACAGAATATCTGGAAGGGTTTGGTAGTATCTGGGCCAACCAGAACTGGAGTAGAAGTTAGTTTAGTTTTGAGGAGATTGAAACTTTCCTCACACTATGGAGACCAAACAAACTTCTTGTCCTTCTTGGTGAGATCAGTGAGAGGTTTGGCAATCTTGGAGAAGTTTTGGACGAAACGACGGCAATAGCTAGCCATGCCAAGAAAACTTCTGACTTGCTTCACCGTCTTAGGAGGTTTCCAGTCAACAATTGCCTTAACCTTTTCTGGGTCAATGGCTATGCCCTTGGCAGAGATGATATGACCATGGTAAGCAACTTCTGAAATCCAGAACTCACATTTGGAGTATTTGGCATAGAGACGGTGCTCGCGGAGTTTCATGAGAGTGAGACGAAGATGTTCTTCATGCTCTTCCTCAGATTTTGAGTAGACAAGGATATCATCAAGATATACCACAACGAACTTGTCGAGGTATTCATGGAAGACAGAATTCATGAGTCGAGAGAAGGTCGCCGGTGCATTGGTGAGACCAAAGGACATGACGGTGTATTCATATAGACCGTAGCGAGTGGTGAAGGCTGTCTTTGGAATATCTTCCTTTCTGATCTTTATTTGATGGTAACCCATCCTCAAGTCCAACTTTGAGAATATTGAGGCTCCAGCAAGTTGATCAAAAAGATCATCGATACGAGGAATTGGATATTTGTTCTTGATTGTTTTCTCGTTAAGAGGACGATAGTCCACAACAAGTCTCTTTGTTTGGTCCTTCTTGGCAACGAACAGAGTTGGGCAACCCCAAGCGGAGGAACTAGGCTGAATATAGCCTTTCTCCATGTACATATCGATTTGCTCCTTCAACAACTTCAGTTCAGGAGGAGCTATCTTGTATGGATGCTTAGAGATTGGAGCAGTACCTGGTTCAAGCTCGATCACGAACTCAACTGCTCTGTCCGGAGGCATTCCTGGCAACTCTTCTGGAAAGACGTCAGGGAATTCACAAACCACCGGAACATTCTCGAGTAGAGGTAGAGGTTTTGCATCGAGTGTGTAAAGCTGAGCAGAACTTGATTCATATGGAGAATAGATTATCTGGCCAGAAGGGTGGGAGAGAGTTATTGACTTTTGAGCACAGTCAATTTTAGCTTTATTGGCCTTCAACCAATCCATGCCCAGAATGACATCAATGTCAGAATTTCCTAGCAACATGAGTGAAGCAAGGAATATGCGACCTCCAATCAGGATTTGGTTGTCCATACTTATTTTGGAAGTCAACATTTGAGATCCCGGAGAGTGAACGGTGATTTGATTGCTTAGTTGAACCAGAATTAGCTTGTATGTTGTGGCAAAGATTTTTGACACGAAAGAATGCGATGCTCCGGTATCAAACAACACTTTAGCTGGATAAGAGTTTACGGGTAATGTACCGAGAACGACGTCGGCAGCTTCCTCAGCTTTGTCAACCTTGACGTGGTTCACCCTTGCGGTCCTCCCCACAGGCCTGTTGTTGGAGTTGAAGGCCTTATGCGGAGGAGCGCGCACCATTGCCTGGTTGGTGTTGGGGCGAGGTGGTGGTGGAGGTAGCTGCCTCTGCGTGCACTTATCAGCGTAGTGTCCCGTCTCCTTGCACTTGAAGCAAGTGACGACACGAGGAGGACCTGGCCTTGGCTGCCCCATTGGAACCCCCTGCCCATGCATCTGAGCTGGGTTGGGTGGGCGGGGAGCGAAGCCTGGAGAAGCTTGGGCGTATGGAGCCCTAGTGATAGCACCATTTGGCACCCAGATGCGGCGCTTCTGCGGAGGGGTGGTCATGTTGGAGGAGGAACCACCCTCACGCGAGTGCTTGCGAGAATCTTCGAACGCCTTGCGCCCATTCTCTTCATTGAGCGCGGTGTTCACGAGCTCCTCGAAGTCTTTGGTCCTGACGTTGGTGAGAGCGTACTTCAGTTCCGGGTTAAAACCTCTGCGGAACCTTGCCATCTTCTTAGCTTCTGTGGACACCTCGTCTCCAGCATATCGAGCGAGACGATTGAACTCGGTCTGATAGCTGATGACGTCCATCTTGACTTGCTTGAGGGAGCAGAACTCTTCACGCAACCTTTCCATGAGACCATCTGGAATGTGGTGCTTCAGGAAAGCATCCTTGAAACATCCCCATGTGATAGGAATGCCAGCTCTCATAGCCTGGTAGTTTTCCCACCACGAAGCTGCTTGACCCTTCAGTAGGTAGGAAGCATACTTGTTTTTGTCCTCTTCAGCTACATGAGCGATCTCCAGAGCCCTTGCGATCTCACGGATCCAGTCATCGGCATCCAGAGGCTCGCGTGTGGCCACGAACGCTCTAGGGCCCAAACTGAGGAACTCCTTGATGCCAACTCGCTGAGTAGCCTGGTGGACTTGCTGGTTAGCCTGGATCTGGGCCATCTGAGTCATCACTTGGGTCATCTCAGTTAACAGTTCCCCAATTGGCGGTGGATCAGGCATGTTGTTCCTGGTTGGAGGCATCCTGAATGGAAATGCATTTTAGCACAACAATAGGAAAGGATAAACTTAGCAACCGAAAGAGCGATTATTCCGACGCATGAATAGATAACCAACAGGTACATCATTACATGATCCAATACATCAGAATATCCAACACCATAAATGGTTCGAGTACGAAAGGATAACTAGACACAGCTAGTAATGGATACATCGGTACTCCAATGCTCATCACGCAGGACGGCGTCTAGAAGTACGGCGAGTGGTACGGGGAGGAGTCCGCTCACGGAAGTAAGTAGAACGCCGATCCATGTAGATCGGAACTGCTCTGAGAGGGACCCTCGGTGTGGTGAAGTAGAAAGCGTCCTCTCCCTGTGCTCCAAAGAGAGGAATACCACTGTAACCAGCTCCAAGGTTGAGAAGTGGACCTCTGATCGGCTCGTAACCTCCAGCATCTGGCAGAGTACGCCCAACTGGCTGCTGGAAACGCGCAAAGCGCTCGTCTCCCACAAAATCTGTGGTGTACGTCGCCAGACGCGTCAGAGCAAGGTAGAGCTGCTCCCTGACTGAAGCCAACTCCTGAGCAAGTGTGATGGCAACGACATCACTATGCCTCACGAACTGAGCTGTGGTGTGCATCCTGGAGCTATCCTCCTCATCAGCCTCCAGGTTGTCGTAGAGAGTGAAGTGAACTCCCGCCGACGTAATGTAACCACGGGGGATGTGACGAAAGATGGAATCATCAAACCCCCAGTAGTCAGCACGAAGGACAGTGAGACCCACATACGCTGCCTGCTGCACTGCCATGTCCACTGTGGAACCTACGGCCTCGTAGCGGTGGACTATGCTCCTGCCATCATCTGACAGTATGTAGACGATAGCTCGGTAGAAAGTCTGCTCGAACTCGTGCTGGTGCTCGTAGACCTGGTACTCTGGTGCCCAACGGAACCCCAGATAGGTGACCATGTCTCTCGGCGTCTCCGGATAACCGGTAGTGTTCTCGCAACGGGTCATCCGAACCACCTGCGGGTAGAAGCTGAGACCCATCTGCAGATGATTTGGGAAGTTGATTAGACGCCGGTAGAAGAAAAAGAAGTGGAAAACAACAACAGGTTCAATGGACGAAAGATTCTTGAGAAGAACATGATATTGAAGCAACATCGGGGAAACTCGCGACCAAGACTCCTAAGGTACTACGGAAGAACCCAGAACACGTGAAAACCTAACTTGAAAGTTCAGATGAGAAGGGAAAAAATCAACGTTGCACTTCCTTACCAGAAACAGGGAGGGAGGGTGAGGAAAAGAAGAAAAAGAACAGAATTCCTACTCTCACGTTCATTTTTCCTATATAGCTACAAAATAGTTTCTAGACTCAAACTGCGACCAGTAAAAGGGATCCTACGGGCAGACAGGCTCTGATACCATTTGTCGCACCCTGACTTCTAGGGGATACTCATCGGGCCGAACTGGATAGCAGATGCTTGGATTATCGGGCCTATCTGCTCCCACATCCCCGCTCCCGAGTAGGCCAGCGCTTATGCGCGACAACCAAGCTCCGCTATTCCATCGTCGATGTAAACTATCCACTAGAGATCGAAGGTACTACTGTCGACGTACTTCATACCAATCACACATGGTACGTCAACAGCGTTAAACGGAATGATACCACAACATATCTCTAAGACACAAAAGATTGAAATAAAGTTGCAAATGGCCTTCACTAAGGCAGAGAATAGCAAATACACTCATACAGAGGACACTTGTCCCAACATAGCATTCATTACATCACAGCAGAAGCAATCAACCGTCTGAGTACAGACAAAATCCAAATAGGCTTAAGAAGCCGAGAAATAAACGAAGACGAAGCCCATCCACGTAGTCTTCAGATCCTGCCCGGGTCCGCTATCTACTTGTCTGCGGTCTCGTCGAACTCCACGAAGTAGCCATCCTGGGGATCCTCGTAGTCGTAGTCTGCGTAAACCACAGCCCCAACGGGGTCAGTACATTTAAGTACTGGCAAGCAAGACTCACACTTCACCAAATAGATTTCCCGTCAACACAAGCACGGATGCTTGGGATCAACGGAAGAAGATGGGTGTTATAAAAGATGCAGCGGGCTGCTCTAACCAACTACAGAGATACTACAAGTTCCGGCTAACAGAAATAAGATAAGATCGAGTATTGTAACCAACTGAAAGATAACTTCAAGCAAACCCATCCTGGATCTCGCCCCTTATCCGAAGAAGCAATCCGAGGATAACTCACACAGTTGGATTAAGGGTGATTCAAGTTATTGTGTCAATAATGCTATTACTAGTCAAGATTAATATTAGTTGGGTGAATAACATTAGTTAAGTTAAAGTTGTTCTGAGAACTTGTTAGCCAGTACTTTCACCAAGTCAACCATAACCGCGGAAAACACGGCTTCTCGAGAAGATTTAACCCTGCAGGGATGCACCAATTTGGCCGTACACGTAAGAATATCCCGCCAGATGGGAATCAAACCCACCAAGCGAGACACTCAACACAACCCAACTGTTCTTCGCATCAAGCCCAAAGCACCTTGGGCGCACGGCTAATCGAGCCCAGAAGAAAATGGACCCTCATAGCACTCTAAGAACGTGTCCCCCTATATGCCGACTACGAAAGTTCCACCCTGCGCTGGGCTCGCAAAAACATGCATGCGGCAAATAGAACACACGAACTAAATGAGGCGATTTGGACGAGATGCGAATCGAGTCAAGTTGAGGGGGGCGCCCATACTCGCTTCCCACATGCGGGTAGTGCGCTCATCATGGATCAGTAGAAAAGACTCTTTTCCTAATTAGGGGTCGACACTAGCAGGCCTCAAAACCACTCATGGGCCTCCTGCCGGTGCCTTATCATCAAGTTATTAACATTATCCATAGCATTAACAGGTTGATTGATTTAACCCGAGCCCAAGAACATAAGTGAGTACGATAAAAGAAGTAACCGACAACAGACTTGAGCACAAGCAACCCTAAGCATGCTAGTAGGACTAAGGCAACAAGCAAGGGGTTTTAGGTATGGAGGTGAGGCAATATCAGGTTTCAGGGTATCATGTGATGGGTTCGGAGAACAAGCAACGATACATAGGGCTAGCAAAAGTAGACAATGGATAGTATCTGTAACAAGTGTGGAAAGGAACTCGATGGTTCATGTGAGTGATAACTTGCCTGGAAGCTCAGCAGCCTGGTAATGGGCTAAGTCCTGGGTAGTGGTGTCGTAAAGCTCGTCTGTCTCAACGTCGTCGTCTAATCGAGAAGAAGCAAAAACAAACAACGAAAGAAGACGGGCAATCAATACATGGCATAGTGCACAAACATGGGATGATGCATGTCAATTTAATAGATGCATCAAAGTAAACTATTTGACATGATAACACAATTTAAATGGACCCATATGCAAGATGAATTGCATACGGATGCACTTGGTTAAGGTTGAAGCAATGATCTACAATTAATTAACATTGGCAAGTTGTTTAGCATGATGCATGCATGATGAAAGCAAATAGTTAACAATATTAAATGCAATTGGAATGATAATTAACAAGTTAAGAATTTATTTATTAAGTTTGGAAATTTTGGTTACTTAATGATGTTACACAAATAGTTGTTGTTTTCATCAAGTTAACTTGTGCAAAACAGATTACAAAGTTAATATTTGAATAGGTTATGTTTTTCTGGTTTGAAAACATATTTTACATGTTCAAGAATAATTTAATTTGAGCAAGTTATGAATTTAGCAAAATTAAATGAATTAAACAAGGTTTAAATTATTTAGGCAATTTAAATTATTCAAAACAGGAAAAAAAAATTATATTTGAAAAGATGGTTTGAAATGGTATGGAAAACATATTTTATTTGCATTATTTGGATTAAGTATGAATTAGTTATGTAATTTAGAAAATTGCATTTGAATTATTTGAATTTGAAATTTAAATGCATTTGGAAATTTCAAAACAGTACACAATTTGTTTAGTTAGATAGAAAATTTAATTTAGAACAACAAACATATTTAGAGTTTATTATTTGGAGTTATAAAACAAAAGTTATTAACAATTTAGGTTTTAGGACTAATCTGCAATTTTTAAAGGACTAGTTTTTAAAACGAAAACGTGCTGGAACTTTTGTTACCGTGCAGCAGACTACCCACAGCCACTGCCCGTAGGCCTGGGGGCCAGCGTGGCAGTGTGTGCGCGCGTGGCAGCGCAGCCCACTGACGGGTGGGGCCTGCTCGTCAGTACTGCGCGCAAAAAGTTGGTTTATTTCGCGGGCGCGAGGGATCGATCCTGCGACCTCGCTGCGCGCTCGATGCAGTGCTACCACTGCGGTGGCTTCGTCAGTTTCGACAGAGTAAGCGACGCGGTGAGGTTATCGTTCAGATCCAAGTTAACTGAACTTGCGCGCGCTCGCGACTGAACCTGACAGAGATGCAGACGCCGGCGGTGATCACCGATGCGTGGCTGCTGCTGCGGTGGGGTGCTGGATGCGGGTGCAGGATGCGTGCACGGATGCAACAGAGAGGAGAGGAGGAGTAGATCACGGTGGCTCACCACCGTTTGGAGTGGATGCAGAGGCCCGGTGACGAGCTCGACGGCGACAGGTCGAAGACGGCGGCGACGGTGTGGCTGCTCTCCGGGGTGGCTCCGGTGTCAATTCCGAAGAGGAAGACGTGGTGGCTTGGTTCCCGTGCTCAGCGATGTAGATGGGTGGCTACTGCGGTGGCTGCCATCGAAGATTCAGAGATGACCTCGCCGGTGATGGTGACAGTGGGTGGAAATCGACGGGGAGAGGAAATTGCGGCGGCGAAATCGAGGGGAACAGGAACCTAGGGTCTAGGGTTGGCGGCGCGGAGCCCTAGGGGGATATATAGGGGGTACGGGTCGAGGATGGCCGTCGGTGGGCACTGCTGCCGCCGTGGCGTGCTCGGATGGGCGCCGTACTGGGAAAAGACGACGGGGGCGGCAGCGAAGGGGTACCGGGCCGCTGCGCGCTGGTTAGCGGGCTGGGCCAAAATGGTTTCCCCCCCCCCCCCCCCCCCCGCGTAGGTTAGTTCCTTTTTCTTTTTCTGTTTGTTTTTTTTTTTTTGCAGAAAACAAAATGGAAGGAAAAGATGGGGTTTTTTGTTAGCAAAAATGTTAGAAAAATAAGGGTAAGCTATTTAGGTTAATAGAAAACAAATGCCAAGTTTGGTTTTTAAAAAAGTTTGAAATTAACTTGCTGTTTGAAAGTAATTCAAATTTGGGTGAATTTTAATATTAAGTGAACATTAATAAAAACAAACTTTATAATAGGGTGATCCCTATGTTAATTTAGAACAAAATGAGTTGATTGGTTTAGATAATATTCATAAATTCAAAGTGGTTCTGTTTGATGCATTTGGTTTGAATTTTAAATGTGATTTGGAATTTAATTGTTTGATTAAAACCATCAATTTAATAAGTGAGCATTATGGAATTAAATGAAAACAATTTGGTTGTTTTTATTTGAACTCTTTATTTAAAAGGTTGTAACAGAGCAAGTATGAAATAAACATTTGAAATTGTTTGAGTTTCATTATGAAAACAATTAAGAACAGATGCAAAACAAAAAGAAACAAATGCAATGAGGATGATGACATGATGCATTGCTTTAATTAAACAAGAAACAAAACAACTAGGGAGTTTTTCATACTTGGATGTTACAGCGATGGAGCGGCTGCGGCGGGGCTCTGTCTAGAGAGGAGGGTGTTCGATCTGACGAAAACGAGGAATCGGGGTGTGGGTGCCCTAAATAGATAGTTCAGGCAATACTAGCAGTGTGGTCCTCCGCGGAAACACTGCTAGAGGATAACTTATCGGAATAGTGTCAGCCAGGGCACACACTTCTAATAGTGACTGCATCGCCCACAGGGCTTGACGAACTATAATGGCAGCGTGCACCTGTTTAGGTACGCTTCCGATAAGTTTTTGTGGAAGCGTACGATTTTGGCCGTCCGCTGCTACTAATTTCCAAAAGCGTATAGCCCAGCTTGATCGCTGCTAGTAGGTTTGCGCCTATAAGCTTTTTCCTACTAGTGATGGAGGTAGGTCTCCTTCAGCTTGCAATGATTCAGGAAGCATCACATCTTTCCATCATGCGTCTGTTCAGGTTTCTATTGTTCCCATCTTCATCTCGATATATTATGTTGAAGTCTCCGCATACCACCCAAGGGCCCGGTGTGGTGGAGTGCACCGTGCCCAACTCCTCAAGCAAGGCGAAGTTGGCCGCTTCATCGTGGTTGTAACCAAGTTGACATCAACATGCGAGTTATCCAGCTGGAGCTTCGCACTCACCCATGCCATAATAATCCCTCCCCTCGTACCAAGAGCAGACAAGCAGAAGTAACCATCAAAATCCGCACCTAGGGTTTCCATAACAAGGGAGGGTGTTGCATTTGACAACATAGATTTCTGTAGACACACAATGGAAGCGCCCGTGGAACCCACAACAGTACGAACATTCGATCTACATGCGCGCTCATTGAGGCCTCGCGCATTCAGCACCAAAACTCGAGGTACATATACCATGAGGACCTGACAACACCCTAAGAAGATCAGCCCCCGGGGTCAATCCATCACCAGGCAACCACCCTGCGCCTCTAGTCGCGGCGGAGATCATTCACCCCTGATCACCGATAAGGGCCATCCATACAGCTCTGCCACGGATTCGATCATATTTTCCTCAAACGGAACCACGAACAACCTGTGGTAGGCTTCCAACGCCTTAGTGGTAGGCGCTTCCTCGCTGCCGATCAGACCAAGCTTGCGCATTAGCACGCGTTGTGCTCGATGATCCGTGTTGACTCCACCAAGTTGTTTCGCGATTCGCACACTCCCGCGGGGCTGGAATTCCAACTCCAACAGTCAACGATGGACCGAGGGACTGTGTAAGATAGCTTCTGTTTGTGCCTTTGCCGAACCCGCCCAGAGTGCGAGGGACCCCGTCAGCCACACCTCTCGGCGCTCCGGCCTTGACATGGGTGTAACCGCCATCGTCTCGGGAAGTGAGATGCTGGAGGCGCCGCCAAGCCAGGACTTCCACGCTGCCCGACCCGAGAGGAAGCGACCACCTCAGCCACCTGAGGCTCCGGCGAGGGGTCAGCCCTGATACAGACGGGGGGATCTTCCTCTTCCTGAAGTGGTGAGTGCCGGGTGGGGAGGGGGAGCTGACGATAGGGTCGTGGTGGGCCAACTAGCACAGTCCGCCCGACTCGAAGCCCAGCCCAGCATCCGCACCCGGGGCACCCCCTGTCTCCGCACCCGGGGAGGCACCCACTGCGAGCAATCACACCCAGGTGGAGTGGAGGCCCACCGAATAGTCTCCAAACCCATCCCCATGGTGTGGGGGTAGTCCTGACCGTTCACGAGCCCGACACAACGCTTGGCGAAACCGGGCCGATCCATTGACTCATTGCAGCCCCTTGTCCGTGGAGGGCCCCAACAGATGGGACGCAGCCACCCTGGGAGCTTCCTGACATATGAGAGCAAACACATCCCGTGGAGCGTCGAGCTGACAACCTCGCAATCAGCCCCTGAGAGTCCCTTCCTATCCTGGCTGCCCGAGATGGGGTGGGGTTGCGGCCCAACGTGCCCTCCCGTGCGCCAGTTTGAATCTGGTCCACATCTTCTCCGGGCAGTTGCAGGCACAGCGGGATCGCGTCCACCACGATCTCACCAACCCCGGGCGTGTAGAGAGGGGCCACGCACGGGTGATTATCCACGATCCTACTAGAAAGGGCGGGAGCAACGGCTCGATCCCACGCGCTCCCGCCGTGCCAACCTCCTTTCCATCTCTTTTCGTCTCTTTTTCCGTCGCCGCGACAAAACGGGAGGGCCCACCACGACCCCGGAAGACCGCGTGGTTGTCCGTTGGTGGGACCCGTTTGACCGGCCCACGCCCACGTACCCCCCTGTCGTGAACGCCCCCGCCGGCTAAAATGGCTATAGCGCGGCTGTTCGAGATGCTCTAACCTATGGTGCGTCTCTACAATCGTTTGAACCATGTCAAACTGGCTGCTGGAATTTCCTTGCGTGTTGGAGAATTTGTTTTCCAATTTGAATGGGGCCTGCGATTCCCCCGCAAAAAAAATAACGCGCCTGTGATTTCCGTTTGTCTGGACGCGTTGGAGGCACGTACTATACGTGTGAAGGCGGTCGCCACACAGACTTACCAAGTTTTTGTTTTTGCCGTTAGACTTGCCCAGTTTAATGCCTATTCCTTCCTAGTCTAGTCGGTTGGAGCGTATACTACGTAGCAGCTATACTTTCCATGTAAAGGGTTTGAGCCGTACGTATCGATCCGACGGCTGGGATTTCCGTGCGCGTTTGGAAAGTCCGAGTTGCGTTCGAATTCGATACGCGCTTTTGAGGAAGGCATGTGTAACTCGGTGGCGAGGCATACTTACCAAGTTTGAGGAAGGCGTGGAGTGTATATATATCTGTCCACTCCGCTAGACGATATTCCTCACAGCCAAATCCATCCAAAGTTTCCCCCGGCAAAAGAAAAGATCCCAAGTTTCCCTCTGCAAAACCCAAGCAGCAAAGCACTCGTGGTGAGGAATAGCGATGGCGGCGGCGGCGAACTGGCATACCACCGGGGAGGGGATCGGTCTGGAGACGGCCAGGGCGGTGGCGACACAGCATAACGTCCCGCTGGACGTAGTTCTCAAAGGGAGCTTCGTGGATGCTGTAGATGGACCAGATGGCTTCCTTGATCTCCATCGCGCTGCAGATCATGTCCTTGTTCGCAATCAAGCCACGGGAAAAGATTTTATCAAGTTCGCCAATTTCGAGAGGTTTGCACAGGCTTGTGAAGCGGGTCAAGGCCAACGGCAGCCAGGCGCCCAGCTCGTAGTGATAGTCGTGGCGTACGCAGATCTGACATCGTGCAGCCGCCTTCAGGAATTAGACATGGCAACTCCGCACTACGGCTATACCAAGATATACATAGCTAACATGGACATGTTAATCTGGAAGCATAGAGATTACACGGCTTTAAAGGATGAATTGGCCAAGTGCCGCAGCCTGAGCACTAATTTGTGGACGACCGTACGCGTGAGGTTCCCACCCAACAAATACCGCAAACTAGCTCTTCCCAGTGACGAAGATCGTAAGACCGCCAAAGAACGCTTGATGAAGGCGCATCTCGATGCCAAGGAATATGGAGATGCTCACGAGCTGCTCCTCCTGTTGGACAGAAACAAACACGATGCCATTTTCAGATCAGCAGGGTGCTACGACCCATGCAGCAGCTCCTCTGGTGACCAGACTCAGCAGAAACAGGAGACAACCGTCGGGCTTAAGAGATACAAGGCTGATCTAGACGCAGACCTTGGACAATCAGAACTACACCCATTTCCAGAACGGCACGAAATCCTGACGATAGAGGCACAGTGTGAATTCAGGAGGAAGCTGACCGATTCAAGAGAACAGATCCAGGACGCCATTAACAAGGCAAGACAAGTTGTGGAAGGTATCACCCAGGAGCTACAGGCCCTGGCGGACGCCCCAACCCTTGTTGGATGTGGAGTCTGATCTATATGGTCACGCAGATATTATTAGTCTCCTCGGCGCCAACTATATAGCAGCGACACTATGCTGAGATCCCGACCAGGCCCACGCATGGTATGTCGAGCTCAAACTACCCAATTTTACGTACCACATCAGTGCGTCAATACGTTAGACGAATCCTGCAAGTCTCTCTCACAACGGAAGGTACATGGGTATCTACAACCAAGTTCTTCAGCTCCAGGGAGGACGACGTGGACACTAGCCGGTAATCTGGATGCCAGAGAACTCCACCAGACATGACATGGTCGATGGTTCTCACCGTAGCTAACTCTCCGACTAGCATGACAATAACCTGAAACAAGAGTTATCAAATCATACGGCTTTGAGAAGACAAAACAAGGTGGCTGCAATTACCGAGAACAGTAGTTTCGTTTGACTCAAATATATGTTGATTATATTATATTTGGCTCAACTAGTCAAACTATTAATGGTAAATTTTCAAAGCTTATGTATGCCAGTTTGAGATGTCTATGATATGAGAGCTCAAAATCTTTCTTGCCTTTAAGATCAAGAAATTGGCTAGAGGGACTTTCATTTCTCAAAACAAGTATACCCAAGACATGCTTAAGAGGTTCAATTTCCAAGGTGCTAAAGAGAAAGTCACTACAATGCAAATCAAGTGTCATCTTAAGCGTAATCTAGATGGTAAAGATGTGGATCAAAAGTTATACCGTTCTACGATTGGTTCTTTCCTTTACCTTTGTGGATCAAAAGTTATTCTGTATCTTGAACATGATACTGAGAAAGCAGTTAATATGAAACCGTTGTTATCATTGTTCGAGCAGCTGTCTGGGCTGAAGATTAATTTTCACAAAAGCGAGATCTTTTGCTTTGAGGAAGCAGTCAATCATGAACATGAGTATAGACACATATTTGGTTGTTAGGTCGGTCAACTCCAAGTATCTTGCCATCCCTATACATTACCATAAGTTGCTGAATAAAGAATGGAAACCCATTGAGGATAAGTTTGAGCAAAAACTTAGTTCTTGGGTTGGGAAGATGCTCTCATATGGAGATCGTCTAGTTCTAATTAATTCAGTGTTATCGAGCTTACCTATGTTTTTATTTTCTTACTTTGAGGTGCCTGTTGGGGTACGTAAAAGACTGGATTTCTTTCGATCTCGTTTCTTTTGGCAGAGTGATCAACAGAAAAAAAAAACGTATGACTAAGTGGAATATTGTGTGTCGTCCTAAAGACAAAGGAGGTCGGGGGATTGAAGTGGTGGATGTTAAAAACAGGTATTTACTCGGCAAATGGTTGTTTAATCTCTTAACTGAAGAGGGGGTCTGGTATGGGATGCTTCATAATAAATATATTAAGGGATTACTGCTGGCTCAAGTGGAGTCAAAACCGACATATTCCCCTTTTTGGAAGGGAGTCATTAAGATGAAACGAGATATCTTTTCTATTATCTCTTGTTCGCTGGGTGATGGCCTTAGTATAAGGTTTTGGGAGGATACTTAGTTAGACAGTACGTCGCTATCGGTACAATATCCATCCTTGTATAATGTGGTTGCACATAAAAATGTCATGGTGGCTCATGTGCTAATGGGTGATCATCCTAATATTACCTTTAGAAGACCGCTATTAGGTGATAAGTGGGAGCGATGGTTAGACCTAGTAGAAAAATTGATGGATGTATCTATTGATGATACGCCAGATAGGTTTATTTGGAAGTTACCAAAGTCAGGAGTGTTTTCGGGTAAATCTTACTATGAGCACCAAATGAATGGAAATACACGTTTTTTACACAAATATCTTTGGAGATTAAAGGTCCCCCTTAAGATTAATTTTTTCATGTGGTTTCTTTACCGAAAGGAACTCCCGACTAAAGATAATCTAGTTAAAAGAAGGTGGACAGGGTGTACGAAATGTGTGTTTTGCGCGGAGGAAGAGACTACTGATCATTTATTTATTTCCTATGATTTTGCTCGTAAAATTTGGAGATTGGTTCATTTTACTTTCTCTATCACACCACTTTTATCTATTTCCATTTTGTTTGGAACTTGGTTAAATGGGGTGGATAAGTGTACGAAAGCAAGTATACACATAGGTGTATGTGCTTTTATTTGGGCAATTTGGAATTGCAGGAACAATGTTATTTCTAATAATATGAACTCTGGTAATTTTCTGCAGGTTGTTCACAGAGGTGTGTTTTGGATCCAACAATGGTCGCTCCTGTTGCCAGAAGACCAGCGAGGAGGTTTGGATCCTGGATGCACCCGGCTCGTGGCGGTTGTACAGGCTATCTTCACACTGGTAGAAAATAGACCTATAGTCCCGGTTCGCCAGGGCCAGTAGTCCCGGCCGCGCAACCGGGACTAGCTCTGCGCGACTAAAGACGCCCCCCTTTAGTCGCGCCTCTTACGAACCGCGGCTAAAGGCTCGGCCACGTGGGCGGGTGGCGGAGCCGGGGGGCGGAGGACCTTTAGTCCCGGCTGGCCACATGAACCGGGACTAAACTTTATTTCGTTGTTTCCTTAATTCATTTGGCTTTCTAAATATTTTTCACACTAATTTTTCTCTCCCTTTTTTCACTCCCTTTTTTTCACTTCCTTTTTTCTTCTTCAGAATTTGTATTATTTGCTTAGTGTCTAACTACAATTATCTCTATTCAAATTACTTACTCGTGGTCAAACTTCCCGCTCGGTCACCCATCCTCCCACTACTCTAACACTAGCACGCTTAACTACCGAGTTCCATCCCGTCCCGCATCCAAGTGTTTCGCACGCATGTATGTGATAGTAGTATCATATCAATCTTATTAACATGTTGGTCGACGCCACATTTCTTTATTGTTTGAATTTCAAATAAATCTTTTAATAAACAAAAGTAATGATGTAATTAATAATTTTGAATAAATAAATAAACATTAACTTTTTAATTTGTATTATTTCTAAAAATACTATTAATATATCAATATATTTAGAAAATAAAACTAATTCATTTTTAATCTTAAAAAATACAAATAATATATCAAAAAATTAAGAAAAATAGAACTAATTCATTTTAAAATCTTAAAAATACAAATAATATATCAAAAAATTAAGAAAATAATACTACTTCATTATAAAATCTTAAAAATACAAATAATATATCAAAAAATTAAGAAAAATAATACTAATTCATTTTAAAATCTTAAAAAGACCAGTAGGCTTTTCTATTATTTTTAGAATGAGTTCAAAAATGTATTTTGAAATAAATCCAACTGGATGAGTTCAAAAATGTATTTTAAAAATTAAGAAAAATAGAACTAAGACCCATGATCTAAAAATACTATTAATATATCAAAATATTCAGAAAATAAAACTAATGAGAATATATTATGAATGTTTAACTCCCACTGTCACTAATGAGGATTTTCCTTATGTGGAGAGTAGTGATTGTTTTATGCATGTGGCTCATGATAAGAATGTTTTATGTGATAATCATATTGTTGAATCTCTATTCATGATGCTACTATAGATTTTCATTTTTAGATCATGGGTCTTAGTTCTAGTATAGAAACTGTAGTTTTTCTGTTTTGTTTTCTTGATGTGTTTTTGTTTGTTTTCTTGATGTGTTTTTGTTTGTTTGTTTTGAAATGTGTGTTTGACATAATATAGAAATAGTATAGCTAGGAATTAATATAGAAATAATATCCATTACATAATAATATATCCATTACGTACTAAGATATCCATTACATGCATATATCAAACGCATACATCTATGGCTCCGTCGAGTAGATGCGGAACAACTCGTAGGAGACGTATGCATCTATGGCTGCATAATTGACGTTGGTCCAATCCAGTGGGGTCTTCTCCCAATAACGGTGATTCTTGGAGGGGAAATGAGACTTCATGGTTTCGTAGCCCTCGTGGATGAAGGCAGTTGCCATGGGAGCCATCCCGGTCTTGGCCCCGTCCAAATCATCAAAATGGATAAGGTCCTGAAGATCAATGTAGTGATCTTCAGGTATCACAATACCCAAGCGCATAAACTTCTGACGGTCTTGCGTGATGTCAACGCTGCAGAAGTCATACCCCTTGTTGACAAGAAAATCAACAAGTGCCGGAGAATGCTTTGAACTACTGCAACAACAAAAATTTGATATGTGTTAGATATGTTGCAACACATGTATTCTTCAGATGCAACAAACAAATCGAAGATGCAAGATTGTACGTGTGCGTTACCTTAACCATTGGAAGACCAAAACGGCCTCCTTGAACGCAATCTGGATGACGGCAACATCCCGTTGATCCGCCGTATACTCAAGATCAAGCTCGAAGAACCGGTGTTCATCGGGAGAGGAGAAATAGAGATCGGTCAAATACTTAAGAGCACCGGGGAGCCTCTCGCAATTGTTGGTGTAGCACACGTCTAGACTCTTGCCGCATGGCGTGGCCACACGGAATCTCCTCCAAACTTCAGCCATGGTGCTTGGTGGAGGAAGATCGAAGAGAGGGAAGAGAAGAGAAGAGAGAAGAAGAAACAGAGACTCGGGTGCGCACTGTAGCAATGGCGCCCTTCTGCCTCTAGCTCGCGAAATAAAAACCGCCGCGCGGGAGGCGAGCAGTTTGTATCTTTAGTCCCGGGTGGCCAGGCCAACCGGGACTAAAGACTGGGAGGCCAGCAGACTGGACCATTAGTCCCAGGTGGCCAGATCAACCGGAATTAATGCCCTCCACGCGCCTCAACGCGCTTCCCAACCCGCGACGCATGACCTTCTGTCGCGGGTCTCCTCCCGACCCGGGACTAAATGCCCTTTAGTCACGGTGCGCGACGTTTGGGGACTGATGGGGGTGTATGGAAGCCTCTTTTTATACTAGTATCAATCAGGGTGGTTGGTTGCACACTAGGAGATTATAGCATATGTGTAATTTACATGTGTGGAGGCTTTTTCGTTGGCTTTTGTATTCCGCCACGCTTCGTTATCGTTGATTTGTAAACTGAGTTTTTATCATACACTGAATTTTAGCAATTTAATATAATAAGCCGTGTGCGGCGACTAGATGCAGAGGCTTTCCATTTCAAAAAAAATACGTGCATCCCTGCCACCATAGAAACACGCCGCCGAGAGCCTATAGGGCCCGAGAATTGTTGCATGCAAAGATCCCTTCCAGCTTCACCTGAAGAACAACGCAACCAAAGATTATTTATCAGCCATCCATCCACCGAGCAAACAACAGAATGCCGCCGAGCAAACAACAAAATTCATTCGGCCTCCCTTGGCCTGCCTCGCGGTGAGCAGCAACGGTTTTTTCACCGGGGCATTGAAGCTCTTCTAGTCTAGCAGCGACACTATGCTGAGATCCAGACCAGTCCCACACGCGTGGTATGTGGAGCTCAAACTACCCAATTTTTCGTACCACTTCGGTGCGTCAATACGTTAGACGAATCCTGCAAGTCTCTCTCACAACGGAAGGTACAGAGGTATCTGTAACCAAGTTCTTCAGCTCCAGGGAGGAGTATGTGGACAATGGCCAGTAATCTGGATGCCAGAGAACTCCACCGTACATGACATGGTCGATGGTTCTCACCGTATCTAACTCTCCGGCTAGCATGACAATAACCTGAAACAAGAGTTTTCAAATCATACGGCTTTGAGCAAACAAAACAAGGTGGCTGCAATTACCAAGAACGGTAGTTTGGTTTGACTCAACTATATGTTGATTATATTATGTTTGGCTCAACTAATAAATTTTTAATGATCAATTTTCAAAGCTTATGTATGCCAGGTTGAGATGTCTATGATATGGGAGCTCAAATTCGTTCTTGGCTTTGAGATCAAGAAATTGGCTAGAGGGACTTTCATTTCTCAAGGCAATTATACCCAAGACATGCTTAAGAGGTTCAATTTCCATGGTGCTAAAGAGAACGTCACTACAATGAAAACCAAGTTTCATCTTAAGTGTAATATGGATGGTAAATATGCGGATCAAAATTTATATCGTTCTATGATTGATTCTTTGCTTTACCTTTGTGCATCTAGACCTAATATTGAGTTAAGTATAGGAGTGCGAGTAAGGTATCAAGAGGTTCCTAAGGAAAGCCATATGATGGTGGTCCATAGGTTCTTTCGGTATTTAGTTCATACCTCAAGGTTTGGTTTGTGGTACCCAAACGGGGCACAATTCTCTCTCAGTGGGTACACGGACTAGGATTGGGCTGGTGATCAAGATGATAGGAAATCGACTTCCGGGCTTGCCAATACCTTGGTAGATCCTTAGTGAGTCGGTCTTCTGACAAGCAAAATTGCATATCTCTCTACCGCCAAAGCCGAGTATGTGGCAGCTGCTAGTGCTTGCTTTCAATTTCTATAGATGAGACAAACATTTAAGGAATATGATGTCCATTATGAGAAAGTGCCTTTTTCTGTGACAATAAAGGTGCTATCAAGATTTCTTACAACCCGTTGCAACATACACGAAAAAAGCATATTGATATTTGTCAGCACTTCATTAGAGATCATGTTGCCCGTGGACATATTGAGCTAGCATATGTTCCCACCAAGGATCAACTTGCCGATAAATTCATGAAGCCCCTTGATGATACCAGATTCATGTTCTTGAGGAATGATCTAAGTAACATAGATTCGAGGAGCTTTACTTGAGTATCTTGCATACGCACCTATAGTTAACTATGTGTTTGGGTTTATGTGTAAGCATGGACATAGGGGGAGTGTTGTCCAAATACATTGGACCCTCGCTCCCCCCATGATGCCCAAATTAAAATTCATTTATATCTCTACTTTGAATTGATGAATTGTGAGCTAAAATGTTGAGAATTGGCCATGCACACAAGATTCATCTTCGCGGTGTCATACCATACTCTCTTACATGGTGGCCTAGGCCACAAACCTCTTCTTTTTTAATATTTCGTTCTTGTTTGGATCTTAATTGGATTTCATCGCATATCTTTTGTGTCAGTGGTTTTATGGAAAAAAACACTCATTATTAGCTTTTATTTGATTACATCTTGCAAGATTTGAGTGTGAAACACAACATGCACAATTACATAATGGTGGCCTCAATCATGTGAGGAAGCTCACAAGACTTTAAAAAAGGAGGCATAGTAGAGAGAGCAACCATCTAGCTACTGCTATGGACCCATAGTCCCGAGATGAACTACTCACACATCTGTCTGGAGGCGATCATGGCGATGTAGATGCCTCCGATGATGATTACCCTCTCCGGCAGAGTGCCGGAATAGGGGTGCAGAAGCCCTAGATTGTACTTTCGAGCTGATAGCGCCTCTTTGTATATTTCGTGGAAAATAACTCTGTCCCTAACGTTTTTAGGGTTGAAGGCAATTTATGGCCGAAGAAACGTTGAGAGGCGGTGGCCAGGCGCTTAGAGGCCCACCAGGCACAGCCTAGGTTGGGGCCGCGTCTTGTACCCCCCTAGAGGCCCCTGTCTCCCCTCCGACTCTTCTTTGGACTCCTTCGTTCCAGGTAAAAAACGATCTCTGTGGATATTGATCCCTTTCCGAGAATATTTCTTTAAGAACTTTTCTGAAATGGAAAAACAGCAACTGGCCTAGGGCATCTTGTTGACAGGTTAGTCAATGAAAACATCCGGAAAATGAAGGAAAATGATAGAAAATGTGTGGAAAACAAAACGTATTGGTAGGAAACAAGCATGTATACTAAAAAATTATAGATACTTTGCAATGTATCAGTAGACCATGTTTTCTGCCCAGATTTCCTTATGGTTTTTACATTGACATCCTGGACATGTGTGCTTACCACTATGCTATCCTACTGCTCTCTTTGATTCACAAGTAAGCGAACCAAGGCCTCCTCTTCCAACCCTAATTTTGAACCAAGGAACTCACGTGCATCTCGTCGTCGTCATAGCGAATACTTGGTTACCGATCCATATACCAGTGTTATGAGACAGAACAGGGTCATGGCTGCGGATGAGGACAGTCAGAGGGAAGAAGCTAAACATGAATTCCAGAGGCAAGAGCTTGCTAAGAAGGCTATATTTGACTGTATCACCACATTTGTGAATATGAGAACGAGTGAATTCAGGGCTATGAGAATGCAACCCTTCTTCACCATGGCACGCAATTCCCAGAATCCGCACTACTAGAGGAAAGAGCAGGAGTTGATCTAGAGTGAGATATATGATACTCTCGGTCATCGAGTCTGTATGCAAAAGGTTCTTAACTTAGATGCTTTGTCCAGAAAGAACTACTTTATGTAGGATGTTTGGGTTGTGAGGAAACTTGGTCTTGAAAATCTCATTGGCACCCAACATGACTTCAACATTGGAACTGTCCATCAGTTCTTTGCCACAGTAACTTTTGGCGAAGATGAGGATATCATGTTGACTTGGATGACTGGTCGCATCAAGTGTGAGTCTTCTCTTAGGAGACTTTTTGAGCATTTGTGTTATTATCTCCATGGTGACATCTCAGTTGTTAGGAATAAGATGCATGTGCATGGTGTTTCCTACAACAAGAACCGGTTGGCCTCTCTATATGATAATCTTGCAAGTGTTGGCTCCAACAAAGATCTCAAGCAAGGGTACAATGTAATTCTTCGCATGTTTCGGTGTAGCATTGCCCCTCAAGCTGGCAATGTGGATGCTATCGGGGGTGGGTTTGTGAACCTTCTCCATCATGCCTAAAAGTGTCACCGTACAGGAGAACATTGTGAGGGCTATAAGATCGATGTCATGGACTTCATCAAGGAAGAGATTCACTACACCATGACTGAGAAGAAGAAGGTGCCAGTGCATGCACCTTATGTGATGATGATTATCCATGACAAGGTCCTGGTCTTTCCACTGAAACAAGTCATAAGGCTGGTTCTCTTCAGATAATGTAGGTCCATGCCCCGCAACATGCAACTTTTCAAGATAGTGAGAAGGATGAGGAGTTTGAGGTTGAGGCTCCTAGGACTAGGAGGAAGAATGTTGATCCTCCATCTCGACTTCAAGGGAAGCAAAGGGTGCAAGAAGAGGAGAAAACGCTCACATAGTTCCAGCGCAACATCTTCTGCATGACCACTGCGGTTCATAAGGAGAACCATGATGCCTATAAGGAAAAGAGGGAGATAAAGAATATGCTCAAAAGTCTTCAAGACAATGCAGGAATTGTGCGTGCTCGTCCTGATGAGCCAACTAAGTCATCCCACACCATTTCATTCAATGAATGGAACAACTCTGCTTTCCCTTGGGGAGATTTCAGTCAGATTACCTTTGCACCGTCCTCCTCTCGCAACACTGTCAAGGCTGCTTGTAAAGGCCCAAATTTGGCACTCTAAAATTTGAGCCAAATTTTCACTTTTGCATCTCATCATGCATCATGAGCATCCATATTAAATTGCTAAAACTAAATAAATAAAAAATTTAAAATCAATTAAGAGGGGGCACACCCTTCCTAAATTCTAAAGTCAATGCAACTGCTAAAATGGCAACTCACAAATTAAAGAGTTGGCGGCACCGCTAATTTCAACACATTGTTTAAATGCCGCCCTGGCAATATTTCAACCTTGAAGCTGATGGTTGTATTGGCAAAACAAAACTATTCTTGAGCTTTCATACTTGTCAAGGAAGCTCCAAGAGTTGTTTTGATAATTTTTGAAAAACGCCCTCTTGGTTAAAAGGGAAACCCATACAAATGGGCCTATTCATTTTGATTTCAAATGACTTTCAAAAATCCCAGGAAATAAGTATGGATTGCTTCTCTATGTTTTTGGGAGCCTCCACATATATTTTGGTAAAGTTCGGAAGGAGAAAGCAAATGCCACAATTTATTAACTGGAAAAAGCCAAAATTGACTATAACTCAATTAAGATTGTTTTTGAATAAATTTTTGAACCAAACGTTAATTTGAGCTTATTGATGTGTTAAGGAAGTGATAGTTGTTAAAAATATAAAATTTGCCAAGGTAATTAAATTACCAAATTAATTTATTTATGAAAATAGCAAAAATGCCCTAAACGAAACTCAAACTAGTTTGTTCTGGAAACTTCCTCTAAATGACCTGAAAATTTTACCAGACCTTATTCATGTCAAATAAGAATGTCTTTCCAAATTTCATGAGGTTTTGAATTGCTTAAGTACCTCAATTAAATTCTGCAAACTTCCATATAATAAGTAAACAGGAAATTAAAAGGAAAATGGAATCAGGGGGTTATTTGCAAATTTTGTGTCCTTCTTGTTCCTCCCGTACGACCATGGCAGAGGGCAGGGGAGCCACCCGATCCTCTCCCCCAGCTATCGAGCATCCACGTTGTTGCATGGAAATGATCCTTATCTCAGGAACATATTGTGAATGTTTGTGGTAGAAATGGTTCATTTTCGTTTTGCATATGCTCCTTACATTGGATGTTTTGTACACGAGCTTTGATGTTGGGTGTTTTCTAGCTGTGGAGACATGGACACAACACCGTTGCTTCTTTGGCCAACCTTTGGCCCCCACCCCCTTATGTATGATTCATATCTATATAAATATTTATACAGATATATTCTTTTTTCGATTGTTGTTTTCTCATGCATGATCCAGTTTTATGTGTGTCTTGATCATTTGAGAGTTTATGCAGTTAGTTTCACGCCTAGGTGAACTGATTTTTGTTAGATCTGGAGGGCCCCTGGAAGGGGAGGCCCCGGTTCCATTCCATCAACAAGACCAGAGTTTATGCTGAGCAATACATAGTTCCGTGAAAGCGATAAGCTAAAACTAGTGAAGTTCAGAAGACAGCTGAATAACAGTAAAAGGCTAAAGAAAACCGAAAACAACAACTCCTCTACATGCCGCAGGTCCATCAGCAACATCCAGGCCCCTTCCTATATGTTTTTATATCTTTCTCGTGCTTACAAGATCAGAAACTTGCGCTTCTCAGCGGTATACATTTGCACTTCTTCTACAAGTACCCGACAATGTGGCATCGACGAGTCATTGTTATGCCGTTTTCTTGTGAATGCACTTCTTATTTGAATCAATTTGTACAATTGTACTGACAGCCGAATACAATAAAAAGAAAAAATTCAGAGGTAGTAACGAGATAGCAAACAGTGAGGAAGCAAGACGGAGGGGAGGCTAGAAATAGAACCTTTGTACTTCCTCCCAATAGAAGAGTGCAGTGCCACGACGTTCTCGTTTTCAGTCTGCACTTCCCTCTAGCAATAACTAAACTGCCATGGTTCTTAAAAAACAAAATCCACTGCCGCGTTTGTTCTTCTCTCAATCTTAAATGATCCACAGTTTGAAGAGAGGAAACAGAACAAAGAAAAGAAGAGGAAACAAACCAGCACTGCCATGCCGACCGCAGCCATGGTTTGAGAAGCCGTATTTTCACCAAGTGACATAAGATTAGCATGCATGTGTCGTAAGAAAGCTTTTAATGGGCATAATTTTAGTTAACCAAAACAATCGTGCCAATCGCGCTTTATAAGAAACATTCCATGCCACCTAAACTGGAATGACCGACTTTAAAAAATAGAACTGTAAGGGGCTGTAAAAAAATTGGGCTGATTTTATCATGCACGGAAGACACTGACACAAAATATTCGGCTTGATTTATGACAACAAGACATAATCTTCTGTTATCTTTTGTTAAACAGCAGGCCATGTCAGACTGTCAGGGTCTTCCTTGCGTTACAAATTGAGCCGAATATTTTTACTTTTTTTTTGAAGTAAAATAGGAGGAGCTCTCCTTTTGCATTATAGAAGAGGGAATACTGTACAATGGTCAAGGACCAGGGAAAGGCCACACACAACAAGTGATAGAAAGGAACTACTCGCGAGAAGTCATGGACAGGGAAGAGAAGTCCGTTCGTATCTGAAACAGCAGCCCCCCAGGGGTACAGCTGCAGTCTTCAAAAATTCGCCGTCCTCTTTCTTTCCAAAGATGCCATGCCGTGTAGGCACCAATGGAAACTTGCTCCTTCTTCTGCTTGTTCTTCCTCAGTCGTGACAATTTCTTCCACCATCCGGCGATCGTCGTGGAGCGAAGGCTGATATCAGCCACCTGTTCATGTGTAGATCGAATTCCCTGCCAGATCTCCTTCGCGAAAGGGCAAGCAAGTAACAGGTGGCTAGCCGTCTCCATGGCTTGATCACAAAGCATGCACTTGTCATTATGGGCACTAGTAGAAAAAAGGCCTTCGGTATGCCAGCATCAGTCCCCAAACGTCGCGCACCGTGACTAATGAGTCTTTAGTCCCGGGTCGGGAGGAGACCCGCGACAGAAGGTCAGATGTCGCGGGTTGGGAAGCGCGTTGCGGCGCGTGGAGGGAATTAATTCCGGTTGACCTGGCCGCCCGGGACTATTGGTCCTTTATTCCCCGTTCCCGTGGCCAACCGGGACCATTGGTCCTTTATTCCCCGTGCCCGTGGCCAACCGGGACTAAAGATCAAGCTTCTCGCCTCCCCCGCGGCGGTTTTTATTTCGCGAGCGAGGCAGAAGGGCGCCATTCCACTCGCTCGCTCTCTGTTCTTCCTCTCACTCTCTGTACTGTATCTCTTCTTCCTCCTCATCTCTTTTCGATCTAACAAGCACACGCACGCAAATGGCTGAAGTTTGGGCGCAATACGATGGTTCCACACCATGCGGCAAGGATTTGGACGTGCTCTACACCAACAGTTCCGCGAGGCTGCCCGAAGCTCTGGGTCATTTGACCGATCTCTATCTTGCAGCTCCCGATGAACACCGGTTCTTTGGGCTCGATCTGGAGTACACGGCGAATCAGAGGGATGTTGCCGTCATCCAGATTGCGTTCAAGCAGTCGGTGTTGGTCTTCCAATGGTCAAGGTAAGAGCTAGCACACGTACAATCTTGCATGCATCTTCGATTTTTTTTGTTGCATGTGAAGAATACATGTGTTGCAACATATCTAACACATATCCTATTTTTGTTGTTGCAGTAGTTCAAAGCATTGCCCGGCCCTTGTTGATTTTCTTGTCAACACGGGGTTTGACTTTTGCAGCGTTGACATCACGCAAGACCGTGTGAAGTTGATGCGCATCGGTATTATGATACCTGAAGATCACTACATTGATCTTCAGAATCTTATCCAGTTGAACGGGCCAAAGACCGGGATGGCTGTCATGGCAACTACCTTCATCCACCAGGGCTATGAAAGGATGAAGACTGATTTCCGCCGGGAGAATCACTATTATTGGGAGAAGACCCCACTGGACTTGACGAACCTCAAGTATGCGGCCATAGATGCATATGTCTCGTACGAGTTGTTCCGCGTCTACTCGGCGGAGCCATAGATGATATCTATGCATGTAATGGGTATCTTAGTATATATATGTAATGGATATCTTTTGTGATCGACTCTATATATGTTATGAAATGTGATCAACTCTATGTTTGTGTTATATGTGATCGACTCTATGTTTGTGTTATGTGTGATCGACTCTATGCATGTAATGAATATTGTTTGTATTATTGTTCTTCATTTTTGATATATTTTTTCATTTTAAGATTTTAAAATGAATTAGTATTATTTTTCTTCATTTTTTGATATATTATTTCTATTTTTAAGATTTTAAAATGAATTAGTATTATTGTTCTTCATTTTTAGAAATAATACAAATTAAAAGTTAATGTTTATTTATTTATTCAAAATTATTAATTACATCATTACTTTTGTTTATTAAAAGATTTATTTGAAATTCAAACAATAAAGAAATGTGGCTTCGGCCAACATGTTAATAAGATTGATATGATAATACTATCACATACATGCGTGAGAAACACTTGGATTCGGGACGGGATGGAACTCGGAAGTTAAGCGTGCTAGTGCTAGAGTAGTGGGAGGATGGGTGACCGAGCGGGAAGTTTGACCATGAGTAAGTAATTTGACTAGAGATAATCTTAGTTAGACACTAAGCAAATAATACAAATTGTGAAAAAAAAGGGAGTGAAAAAAAGGAGTGAAAAAAAGGGAGTTAAAAATAGGTGAGAAAAATAATTAGAAACCAAATGAATTAAAAAAAATTACGAAATAAATCTAGTCCCGGTTCATGTGGCCAACCGGGACTAAATGTCCTCCGCCCCCCGGCTCCGCCACCCGCCCACGTGGACGGGCCTTTAGTCCCGGTCCGTAAGTGGCGGGACTATAGGGGGGGCCTTTAGTCGCGCGTAGCTAGTCCCGGTTGCCTGGACGGGATTAATGGGCCTGGCGAACCGGGACTGTAGGCCTTTTTTCTACTAGTGGGGGCCATCCTCTAGCAGTGAGGCGATCACTGGTACATAGTGGGTTTTGCAAGAGCAGCCAAATGAAAAACGTCACTTTAGGTTCCGCGGGAATCTCCCAAGCAGAAGCAATGTGTGGCATCGGGATTCTTCCTAGGAAGCAGGCAGAGTAGGCAGAGGCAGCCGAGTAGCCTCCCTTGGCCGCCGTAGACCAGGTAATCTTGTCTGTCTCGTCAGTAAACTGCAAGTTTTGCACAATGTGCCACAGCTCAATGAACTGATCAATGGTCTCAGTACCATTGATCCTTTGAAGGCCTCTCATCCATTTCCCCAACCCCAGTATGTTCTGAACAGATAGGTTCTTCCGGCTGGCCAATTTGAAGAGATCTTGGAACCTTTGTTGCAAGGGAACATTGTCATGCCAAGGATCTTTCCAAAAGCTTGCCGTGGCGCCGTTGCCAAGTTGCACAGAAGTGCAGGCCGAAAACAAAGATCTGTCAGCCTCTTTTATGGGGAGAGGCAACCCATGCCAAGGCCTCTCCAGATCCTGCCAATTCAGCCATAACCATGATCAGGCGCAACGATTTACTGAAAATCTCAATATTCTTAATCCCCAGGCCACCGTACATCTTGGGGGAGCACACTTGGTTCCAGTTGACAAGGCATTTGGAGCCCAAGGCATCCTTCTCACCGCACCACAAGAAACTACGTCGAATTCTGTCCACTTTCTTGATGAACCACTTTGGGGGGTCAAAGACCGTGAGAAAGTAATTCAAAACCGTTGTCAGGGAAGAGTTAATCAGGGACAGCCGACCTGGCCTAGCCATCAGCTTTCCTTTCCAAAGTTTCAATTTCCCCGCCATCTTGTCCAAGTAAGGCTGGCAGTCCACTCTCCTGGGGTTCCTGTAGCTGAGAGGCAGGCCAAGGTAAACACACGGGAGAGAGCCTGTGTTACCTCCAAAATCACTCAGCATGTGTTGAACATCAAGCCCTTCACAACTTATAGGGTAGGCCGTGCATTTGTTGAGATTTATGCGCAGACCCGAGACCTGCCCAAAGAACTCGAGCAGTTCGAAGATTACTTTCACCTCAGCTTGCAGTGGGTGAATGAAGAGGGCAGCGTCATCAGCATAGAAGCTAGTTCGCATACGATCAGCTCTCGGGGAGACGGTGGTCAGCAGCCCAAGGTCAGTGGCACGCTGAAGGAGGCACTGCAACGGCTCCAGAGCGAGGATGAAGAGCAGCGGCGCTAGCGGGTCACCCTGACGTAGGCCACATCGGTGCACAAAAGGAGGTCCAGGGGCACCGTTAAGAAGCACACGCGAGGAAGCCGAGGAGAGCATGAGAAGGATGATTCTGCGCCAAGCCTCCCCGAAACCAAAAGCAGACAGAACTTCCAGGAGGAACTCCCAGTGAATCGAATCGAAGGCCTTAGCAAAATCTAACTTGAGGAACAGCAGAGGTTTTTTCTTTGTATGAGCTTCCTTGATCACTCCTCGGACAAACACAAAGTTGTCATGTATAGATCTCTGTTTGATGAAAGCACTCTGGCTCTTGCTCACCATACTGCCAATCTCGGGTGCAAGCCTCATAGCCATGAGCTTCCCGAAGATCTTAGCAAAACTGTGCATCAAACTGATTGGGAGAAAATCCAAAGGGGTAGCGGCAGCCTCTTTTTTGGGGATCAACACAATGTTGGCAGTGTTCAGAAGGTTCCAGTTCGAGCAACGGGACTGAAAAGCCAGATTGACAGCAGCTAGCAGGTCATGGCGGATCAAATCCCAACAGAGCTTGAAAAAAGAGCCTATGAATCCATCTAGCCCAGGGGCCTTCTCGGAATGCAGCCCAAGAACAGCCTTCTTGACCTCCTCAATTGTGAAGGGGGCATCCAAATGCTCCAGGCAGCACGGCTGGATACCCAGCTCAGTCCAACTGATCCCAAAAGGCCTCTGGTAGGTGGATCCTAGCAAGTCAGAGAAATGCTTGTGAAGAATACAAGCTTTGGGTTCATGATCCACGACTTCTTCACCATTCACACCAAGGAGGGAAGGAATATGATTTTTTCGTCGTCGCCCATTCGCCCTCAGGTGGAAGAAGCGAGTATTGGCATCCCCATGTCTGATCCATGAAATTCTTGCCCTTTGCTTCCATCTCATGCGATCAACGGCAGCTAAACCAAGCAAACGGGCTTTGAGGAATTGACGCAGCAGTCTCTCATCACTGGACATCGCCCTATCTTCTTGTGCAAGATCAAGCTGAAAGATCACTTCATTCGCAACATCTTTCTGGAGGGTAGCTTCGGCCTTGATTTTCTTGAACCATGCCTTGAGGGCGGCAGTGGTGCGACAGAGCTTCGTGTGCAGATGCCGAACAGCGTCAGTAGAGGACACCGGTTTGTTCCAGGCCATCGTGACAACATCCCTGAAGCCGGTATGATTAACCCAGCAAGCCTCAAACCTGAACCCACACAGTAGTGCTTCGACTGCAATTTTTTTTAAGATCATAGGGTAATGATCAAAAATAGAAGTGGAGGCCGGCACGAGCTTATAGTCCAAATGCGAAGCCTCCCATTCTCTGGTGATCAAGACACGATCAATCTTGGTCTGAACAAGGAGCTCTCTTTCATTTGACCAAGTGAACCGACGCCCGTGCAGATGCAATTCTCTAAGTTCCAGGTCTTCTATCACTCTCCGGAATCTGCCCATCATCCTCAGGTTAAGGTTGGAGTTGCTCTTCTCATCTGCACTCTTAATTAGGTTGAAATCCCCCAAGATCATCCACTCAGCCAGGACAAGGGGTTTAATTCTACGCAGCTCTTGAAGGAAAACCACTTTATTCAGATCATCTTGGGGCCCGTAGACAGCAGTGATCGTCCAGCAATGGTTGTTAGTCTTGTCAGTAACCGTACTTGTGATGAAGAAATCACTCGATGCCGCCGGGTCCAGGGCAATGGAAAAATCATCAGTGGCCGCAATGAGAATGCCCCCTCGTGAACCCTCAGCGGCTTTGAAAATAAAATTATTGCAGAAACGAGCACCCAGAGATTCAGAGACACCGCAGCCGAGACAACAACCAATTTCGTAACCTGTAAAACAATCAGATTGCACCCATGCTTTGCAATGAACCTCTGAACCGATCTTCGGCGAGCAGGATTGTTAAGGCCCCGAGGGTTCCAATTAAGAACATAGAGATCTACCGCAACAACAGGCATTTTATACATTATTCTCACCAATAGCAGAAACTCATTGGCTTTCACAAAAACCTGAAAGTCTGTTGCCCAACCAGTGAGCCGCGCCAAGTCGCCAACCTGCATCATGCGTCAAAACAATTTACATCGGCACAATTAGTATGTGGAATAGAACTGCTTGTACATGAAATAAACTACATAGCCAATACAAATAATATCATGACATGATATATCCTCTACATGACGCTGTAAGGCTTCATTTCTCTCCTGTTAGCATTCAGAACATTTTCAAAGTGTTGTAATCTCCAAAGGCCGTGTTGACAAAAGGACATAACTTATACTCACCAAATGTGTAAAGCAACCATAATAAAGTTACAATATAACCAAATCCAGAATGTGCGTAATTGAATACCAGGTGCTTACTACAAGAAAACATTACAATATGAAGAAATCAGAACATACAAGCAAAGGAAATGTGCATCGTAGCTTTGTGAAAAATAGAAACTGAGAAAAATATGGAACTTGTAAGTTCCTCAATGTCAAGAACCCAAACCTAATCTATTGTAGATCCCATATGTATGAAAAAACTCCCACGGATGTGTAGAGAAGACCTAAGAATCAAGCCTTGGTGTTTAATCGGTTGAAAGATGTATCATCAGCAAAATTACAGAATTCTAATCGAATTCTAATCAGATGTATCATATAATTGATTCAAACTTGGAAACACAAAGATGAAAGAAAGAAAGAAAATAAATGCAACTTGTGTCATTCAAAATACAGTATGCTCCTACAATCATAATAATCATTCAGTTCAGGGATATCCCTGGCCTTGGGGGCCATACGAAAGTCTGAGGCTTGGACGTGGTCTCTACCAGGAGGACAATGACAAGCCGCTACCTCTCCACTGGAGGCGCTGGTTCTAGGTTGTGGCTTCTGTCTTGGCCATGGAACAACGATGAGTCAAGGACCTTCTCCATCACCATATTGTGCCCTTGATGCTAGAATCCTGCCCCAAAAGTTGACCGATAAAATTAGCAAGAAAAACTTAATGCAAAGAGGTGTGATTTCACGGGATGATTTCTACCAAATATCCTTAACAAATATGATGCCGCACAACATAAGACGGCCACAACATTGTTGCTCGCCTTCTGTTCTACTGATGCTGTTATCAACTGCCACCGGACACGCTGCCAACAGACGATTAGGCAAACCACACTGCAAGCAGCCAAGTTTACTTGCCATTGCACCCGCTCACTGCCATTAGAGCCTTCTCTCCTGGGAGTCTAATCGGCCACGGAGGGGGGCCAAGCAGGTGAGTAGCGGCAGGAGGTGGGCAACGAATCAGTTGAGCATATAACTCTAAATGAAAAATAGTAACACAAACCGAACTATTGGATTCATACTTGAACTCAACTATGGCTACACCAGGTGAATACAAAATAGGACTGAAATATATCAGCTCCTTCACACGCATTAACACAACAAGCTATTTTATTATTTATTTCCAAAACAATATATGGACTAATATGCACTTGAGCTCATTTACAAATGCATTAGAATTCAATTAGTTGAAAATAATATGATTTTCTATAAATGAGTTGACAAAAAATCTAAAGCACGCAAGAAAATTGAAGCGGACACTAATTTTCTTGTACAAAACATAAATTAATCCTCAATATAAAAACCACAAGCCCGCTGCTCGACTAGACTCCGATACCGCCCGCCGCTCAACAGGCCTCAATCCGTCGAAAAGCCCGGTTGTCGTCAGCCGCCGTACCTCAGTTCCAGGAAAATCAGTCGATCAGAAAGGCAAGAAAATGGCTGGGTAGTCGGCTTGCAAATGGCTAAACCCCATGACTATAATTTTGAAAAATAACTTCACAAGGAGTCAGGTGTTTACCATATAGAAGTACTACCAGTTGCCTTATACTCCATGTTTTATGATGAAAAAATTTATATGGCGACACCTTATCTTTCAAGGTCAGTTCAAATGGGAAAATGCATGAGCTCCATTATATTCTATCATGATTCCGCACCTACAGACCTGAGATACTTCTCTCCTCACTACTGGCTATAGTGTATGCTACATTCTTTTTTAGCTGAACTGTGTTGTTCAAGCTAATAAAACTTCGAAAATAAGAGTATTGTTGCACAAGAACCCCATGAACAAATTATCATATAGCAAGCGTTTTATTGCCTAATACTTTAGATGACCTGAAACCTAGATAGGTCTAATAATGCGTACGATTTATAATCATATATCTAATCTCCTATTGCTTAGTCTAATCATGAACATTTGATGGACCAGAAACAACAGAATGGGGACCTCTGTTTATGGGAAAACAGGGAATGATTGGTAGCAGAATTGGAGGCAGACGTAGGTCTGATTTGGGTAGAAAGAAGCTCTTTTTGATTTGACCTTCAGGTTTATTCTTGTACCTTGTTCGTCTTTGGCCGATATACGAAAAGGCGCACACTATCAGATATTGCGGATGGCATAAAAAAGTTAAATATGTGCACCCGGATTGGAACGAGCAAACATGCATGCCCGAATGAACCACTTGCTACAACTCGTCACTCACCACGCCGCAGATTCAGCAGACCGACCAGGCGACCACGACACCGCGATTCCTGGAGGCGAGCATGGCCCTGTAATAGGCGCAAGATTGCAGAGCAAAGCCGCCGTTCGCCCTGAGGCCGAATCCTGAAGGCGGCCATGACACTGTCGAGGGCGCCGAGAATGCAGAGCAAAGCCGGCGTTCGCCCGGAGCCACCGAGGAGGGCCCAATGTCGTCGCATCCACCGCACCCAAGGTTCAGTGGCTAAATCTATGTAATTTTTGTGGACCTATTTCGTATAAACTATATATAGGTAATCCACGGAAGCTATAAAGTTAGAGAACAACATGCTCAATTGCAACAAGAATCGATAAAGGCATTACACAATCACTAACACTTTCTGGATAATGGAGTAAAAGCTAAATTATGCACAACACCTTGCTCCTGCTTGGAAAAGTAGTACGCCTTTGCGATTGAAAACGGCAAGACTCCGGACAGGTTGGAGACGAGAAGGACGGCGGCGACATGAGCTATTGACTGATGGCAGGAGCTCTCTGTTCTGCAAACAAGCTGACGACAGGAGCTTGGTACACGATATGACGACGGCGGCAACCGGACCTGGTCGCAGGCAGGCGGTGTTTGGAAGAGTTCCAGGCGAGGACAGGTGGACCCCGAGGGCCTGAGCTTGATGGCAGGAGCCCGTAAGACGGTGTTGCACGGTTAAAACGATGCATAGGAGACGGGGCTGCTGGCACATAGGGGCAGAGTCGACGCCGCGGCGGTCATGCGGTCTGGCGACGCTCGAGTAGAAAGATGTCAGGGGCAAGGTTAACAATTATATGGAATTAGCATCAGCTTTGCGAGTTCTGAACATTCAAGAAATCCACTAGAAAAGAACCGGTAGGTACCGTACCTTAATTCGAATCCTGCATCCGTGTTTCAACAACCGTGAATCCCAGCATGGCTCAGGCCGTCAAACGCTCACGGCTCACCGGGAAGCCGTCCAACGTTCACCGGCTCACCGCGATGCCGAGGCCGCTCGCAGCGCGGTCTGCACTGTTCGACAAACATCCCGATTCAGCCCTTTGCCACCACCCGCCGCGCTGCTCGAAAAATCATGCTGATGATACCTGCAGCACGCCGCAGGCACCGCCTGCCTGCAACACGACGCTCAACATGCCGCTGGCCGCCGATTCAGCCGGATAACCACGGCGCCTCCGATTCCGCTTGCCGGCCACGACGAGCCGAGGAGACCCGAGCGTAGAGGACATGGGCAACCCAGTCGCTAACCTGCTCGCCGCCGGCCGCTCATCCCTGCCTCCCAATTTGAAGCGCTTGCCGCCGGCCGTGTTGCACTGAAAACTACGATGGGGAAAAATGAGGTGACGGGGCAGCTACCAGACCCACGACCGACCTAAAAACCGTCGGGGTTAAAAAACAAATTAACTATGAGTACTAGTATTTGCTCAGTGGTGCGATCCGCGGCGAGATGGTTCGTTGAAACTGGGCGCGGTCTGGCTCGGTCGACCGACCCGGATACAGAATCTCTAAGAGATTTAAGCCCAGGGCTATATAAGGCATCTGGTTGCACCACCATCCGCACCGATGAAGAGTAGACACGTAGGAAAACTTTCTTATCTTTCTGAAAAAAGAAACCCCGTTAGTCTTCTTGTGTCACCCTAGTGTCGCAAGGGCTCAGCTTGGAGGCCGAGCAGAAATAGAAATCCTACTGCTACGAGGGCCCAGCTTGGAGGCCTAGCAGAAATAGAAATGGCCTACCTAAGCGAGTACCTTTAGCTCAAAAAAAAATACTAAGGCTACAACATGTCTCTAGCACGGAGAAAATCCCTTGCAAAAAAAAAAAAAAAAAATGCAGGGAGAGAATCGCATAAAGAGGCTGAACCAGGAACCTCAGTAAATTCTTATAAGAAGACTTGCCAGAAGAGATACGTTCGATACATTTTTTGTGAACCTTTTTTTAAGCTTATCAGAGAACTTGAAACCGAGTGTGTTTTCGTTATGGTCATTCTAGAAATCATGACATCTCAAGACGTATTGTTTCTACTAACACTTTAAGTTATTTTGGATCTTTATATTGATAAATTATAATTTCTTCTCCATATAATTTAGCATAAGTGGTTACCTTTTGTTATGCCTTATAGCAGACTAGCAATACATAATCGCTCCGTAACACATGTTGTTGTTAAAAGGTGTATCACGCAAATTCAAAGAGGGTCTTGAAATTTGGTACTCCCTCCGTATCAAAATATAAGATGATTTAGGCATTTCTAGACAACATGCATCTAGACATGTTTTAGTGTATAGATTCATATGTATGTTACACTGAAACATGTCTAGATACATGTTTGTCTATAAATGGCTAAAACATCTTATATTTTGATACAGAGGGAGTAGTATTTTTTTTTAAGCGAAGCAAAAGATTTGACTTTCAAAAACTTGGCCAGTTTATATGGGGAACTGGACGATTACGGATACAACACACAACACACGACGCCGGCTGACGAAGGGATGGATCTTAGACCCTGCGGGTAAGGACCCCCGTCTCAGGCCCAAGGTTAAGGCCCAAGAAGGGAAGCCCTTGGAGTATTCTGGAAGGCCCACATGAAGCCCACCCGCAATCCCTTGCGGGCTAAGTTAGGAAACTTGTAACCGACATAGGGTTAGAGTTCGAGTCCTCTTCGGGTCGGGTTTGAGACCTGGTCACCTATATAAGGCCGGGAGAACCACCGGAAGAGGACCAAGCAATACCGCACCACCAAAGCCTTGAGCTCGAGATCGTACTCTCGACTTGAGCATCCACCATTGTAACCGATCTATTCGATAATACAGATCGACAGAGGCAGGAGTAAGGGTTTTACCTCTACGAGGGCCCCGAACCTGGGTAAATCTTGCCCCCTGTTTAGCCAACGATCGTCACCAGCGCTCATGGGTTCTCCTATTCGAAACCCTATGGGTTCACCCGAGGGATTGGTTGAGTCAAAGATTCGACAATTGGCGCTGTCTGTGGGAACGGCGGGCGCTGGATCTCCGGCATCTTCGGCTTCATCGACAACCAACTCACGTTGGAAACCTTCGACTACGGCTCCGACCAATCCCATCCGGATCGGATCTGTCGTGGTCACCCCTCACTCGCCGGAATCACGCCCGGTATTCAGCGAGCTAGAAAGGAGCGTCACCTTGACGTTCGGAAGCTTGAAATTCGTGACCAACAGAGACGGGGTCCTCCACTTCCCAGAAGAATTAGAATCAGAGTCATAAGCCGTCGACTCGTGACCCTGCCTGGAGAAAAGCAGCGAGTCCATCCGCTTCAACTTCGGCAACTTCCATACCCTCTCGACAGAGGAACCCTCTCGGGTCAAGAAAACTCTTCAAAACACGCCTAGGACTCACGGGCCACGACTGGCTCAAGTCTGCATGGCAGGATCGGATCAACCACCTCTAGAAACAGAACACAGCGCAGCAGAACGCGCTGAGATCGGCGTCTCGCGGGACGCTTGGGACCGAGCCAGGGAGACTATGTGAACAAGCAAGCCACCCGCGGCTGGAGCGCCACACGAAGATATGGTCGCCTACCACTATCATCTAGTGAGAGCAACCGCAACTATCAAAGAAGCTCGGATATATCTAGCCCGTCGAAGAAGAGCGGCGGATGAATCGAGTCAGCGGCGGGCTGAGCTATCCCTAACACCTTCGGTCGGAACTCGACCCGCGAGCAGGGGATACACATCAACATCCATGGACGTCGAGTCCTTGGGTGGAGCCAGCAGACCGATCGCACCTTCCCTTATGCGGGTTGACGAAGACGAAAATGTCTACCCGCAAACTCATGCTGCCGCAGTCCTGGCCACAGCAACTTACATGCAGATGAACTAGCCGGCGGAAAACGATCCTCGGGCGGAACAGTACAAGCAAGTTGTAACATCCCAAGTATGAAAACAATCCTAGAATGTTTGTTTCTTGTTTTATTTATGCTTTGCATCATGTCATCATATTCATTGCAATTGTTTTTCTTTGTTTTTCCATTTGAATTTCAAACAAATTCCAAATCAAATTGTTTCATACTTGTTATGTTACAATTTTTCAAATGAAATATTTAAATCAAAACATCAAATTGTTTCCAATAACTTGGAAGTTCAAACCATTCAAATTATTTATTTCCAATAAATCATTTAACACCACAATCACTCAAACTCATTTGAATTTCCAAACAACAACTAATTTAAAAAAAAAATTGAAAAACAAAAGTTGCACATTGGTGTTGTTACAATAAATAAACTATACAAATTTTTCCCTAAATTTTTTCTGACAACGGTAGCAACTTCACGGCAAAGGAAACACAACAGTTCTGCGAAGAAAAGGGCATCATCTTCAAATTCGCTTCAGTTGCCCATCCGCAAACCAACAGCCAAGTCGAAAGATCCAACGGATTAGTTTCGGCTGGTATCAAGAAACGTCTACTCGATCGTCTACACCCGGCAGCGGGACATTGGGCAGAAGAGCTACCCTCCGTGCTATGGAGCCGACGCACAACTCCAAACCGATCCACAAACTACACAACATTTTTCATGGTATACGGAGCTGAAGCAGTCCTTCACGAGGACGTCGGATTCAGCGCCCCAAGAGTTGTTGATTACAGCGAAGAACCCTCCAACAGGGCACTCGCGGATGATATCGACGCACTCGACAAAATGCGTGATATTGCACTCGCAAGATCCGCAGTATATCAGCAGTCGCTGCAAAACTATAAAAGTCGCCACATACGCGACAGAGCCTTCGCAGTAGGAGATCTGGTGCTACGACTCAAGCAAAAGGAAGGACACAAGCTCGAGCCACCATGGGAAGAACCCTTCATAATACACGAAGTTATCCCAGGAGGCGCCTGCCGACTGAAGAACCCGACGACCGGAGGCATCTATTCCAATCCTTGGAATGTTGCACAACTCCGCAAATTTTATCCCTAGATTTATTTTACTCACAAGTAATAAGGCTATACTAGCCATCTTGTAGCTCGACAGGAAAACACATGACTTTTCAGTCATTGCAATAAAATACATGGTTTCTCAACCATAGATACTCAAAGATTCTTCATCCTTACATGCTAAAAAGTAATAGGTATACACCCCACAAACACACGGGGCTACGCCTAACTCAGCATCACAGGGAAAAAAATTATATACAAGGTGAACACCTTACAACAGTTTTTACAAACTACACAGCACGACAGGATACATACATCCTACGATCAAACTTGGCGCTGAGCATTCTCAGCCGCCAAAACCCGATCTACCTCATCCGAGGTCAATCGAATGATTTCCTCTGCTGCAGGTCGAACAACCCTATAATGAGGAGAAATATTGTCGATTGGACCATCAGGAAGTCTAGCTACGGAGTTGAAGTTCACCTCAGGATGCCACAACCGGACGAACGAGAGAGCCACCACCGAGCCGCAAATCATCTGATTGCGAACACACTCCCTAATCTCTCCTTCTCGCCCGAACACCCTGAGAAGATGGCTCCAATCCTCAGGACCCCTCTGCAGCGGATAGAAAGCAGCGTTCATTGCAATAAAAACCTCGTGAAATGAACTCACGAGTATCTTCGCCTGGATGACTCGAAACTTCAAAGTAGCAAGCACAAAGCCTCGACTACGATCAGACCAAAAGTTATTCGCATGAGGCTTTGAGCTGCCAGCTTCTTGAAGGATGTGATTTTCCACCCATAGTTTCTCACTCCTGTCATCCGGCTGAACAACTGAAAAGCAAAGGCATATGATCAAAAAAGGATACAAGACAAAGAGGACTTGGGGGCTGTGTTACTTACAGAGCAAATCCCTGACAACAGACGCCAACTCATCCATAACAAACTGCTCGTGTTGAATTGCCAGCTTTTGTTTGGACTTAGCCACATCAGCTACCCCACGCAAAGCTTTTAGCTTGCGTTCACCCTCCGAATGCGATCACGAAGGCCTGCAAAGGTCCCTACAGCGGCAACAAGAGGATTTTCTCGGGTATCAAGTCCACCTGAAGACTCCGCTGAAACCGCGGCTACCTGGAAGAATACAAGGAAATTAAAGGAATAAGATGCCCCATTCGAGATATAACAACCACCTATTCGACAGGTGCTCCGGGGCTACTCCCATCGGGAGGAAACACACAATAAATCAATCGCGGGAAGCATCTCAGAAGGACATGTCGATTAAAATGATGAAAATACGGGAGCACATCCCAACGTTCATTACAATCGAAAAAACGAAGTACAAAGGAAATATACTAAGGAACTACAGTTGTGCTGCCACTCGCGGCGGTGGTCCCTCCCCTAGAATGGGCAAACAACTCGGATAACTTCCGAGCAAGGACTCCGGCTGGCTCGCCAAAACGACGAAGCCCTACCTTTTTGCCCGTAGAAGGCTCGACAGGAAGCTCCGAGTAGGCCTCTTCCAAGCCGGTGACTCCATGCGCCAGTGTGAACTGGATGGCGGTCTTCGCCCCAGATTCTGACTGAGCAACCGTGTAGGTACCAAGGAGATTGCTCTCCGAGAAAATCTTTAGTAGATCACCCAGCGCGGGTGGAGACACGGCGTTGACTAGAAGGCGGCTGTGCAGCTGCATCAGCACTCGAGTGGCATCGCCAATCAAGGTGCAAACCCCTTCGGCGTGTTTCCTGAGCTGAGCGAGGGAATCAGTCAGCACATCCACCCGCTGGACCCTAGGAAGCTCCAGTGGGACGCCTAGAAGACCTACAAAGAAAAATGTCAAAATCCAAAGAACTCACCAAGACAGAAGACAAACAGTAGACCAAAGAAACTTACCCGCAAAGCGTTCAGCGAGAGGACGAAGGGATGAATCCTTCAGAGCGTCCTAGGCAGCCGCAAGCTTTCCTTCGAGATCAGCCGACAGCATGCGGGAGGACTCGAGTTCCCGTCGAGTAGCTGCCAACTCAGCCTCTTGAGCTATTGCCCGAGTGGAGGCACCCGCCTTCTCGGTCTTCACAAACTCAACTTGAGCTGCGCAGCAATAGTTGTCAGAGACGAAAATTTTGGTGGAAGTAAAAAGATAAAGACGGAAGAAGATGATAAACTTACTTTGAAGAAGCTCATTCTCCGCGGCGAGTCGGTCATGGTCTGACTGAAGGATCCCGCACTCCGCCTCAGCAAGAAGAACACGGCGACCAACGGCCGCGAGGGAGTCGATAAGCGACTGCAAGGAACATGAAGATAGAAGAATCAGAAAAGAGAAATTAGAGCCTATACTCGATTGTAAACATTCGAGTATAGCCTCGGGGGCTACTCCCATCGGGAGAACTGTCGTGCACCCGATAAAATGAGGAAGAAGAAATAAAATACTATCTTTGAGCCTGTAGCCGATCGCATGCGATCGACTACAGCCTCGGGGGCTACTCCCGTCGGGAGCACTGCCGTGCACCTGATAACAAATCCAAAATTGACAAAGCATTAAAGAAGCAGGCAGCAAAGTTTACCTGGCCTTGAGCAAAGGAGAGGGGATCCGCTGAGCTACCCGACACCTCCTTCGTCGTCGAAGCCCCATCAATGAAACTAGGAATTCTGTATTCCGTAGTCGCCGCGTTGGGGGATACAGTCGGTGAATTCTGGACGGTGTCAGCGGTAGGAGTCTCACCCGCGGCTCCAACTTTCTTCCTCTTTTCCTGAGGAAGGGAAGAGATGAACATGCGAGGGCTGATAGCTTGCGGGCTACAGTGAAGACAATACGTCAAAAAGATGCGAAAGAAAATGTTCGACTAAGAGAAAGAAGAGAAACTTACTCATCGTCATCTTCTTCGTCCAACATATCCGCATTCCACGCGGTTTGGATATTTGGAAACGAAGGAGAAGGGGCGCGCGTACGCAGCGGAGTGACGATGATGGGCTCCCTCCCGGCCGATTCCTTGTCCAAACAATTGTCTTTGGAGGTGGCCACATCATCCCCCACTCGACGGCGTTTACGGTGGAGGAGACCGCCATTCGAGTCCTCTGCGCCATCCGAGGAATCATGCTCGGAGCTCGAGGAGGCAGCATCAGCACTGGTATCGGCTGGGCCGTCCAGGTTACTCGCCAACAAATCCGAGGCCTCCTCCCCATACATTGGTGGATAGCAGGTGGCCACGGCTAAGCTCTACAAAAAGAAGATAGAAGAAAAGCCAAAGAAGAATTCAATCGACCAAATTTCAGAACAAGGAAAGAAATGAAGCCAGAGAGAAAGACAAAACTTACATCGGATGGCGGAAGCCTTGACGCCTCGAAAGTTGCAACCGTGCAGTCGGGGAAGGTTTCGCCTACCTTCAAACTGGTGAATTCCGCGATCTTCTTTTCGAACTCGACGTTCGAAAGTTCTTAGCGGCTGACGGGACTGGGTCTGCAGTGCCCTTGTACTCCCACATCGTGGAAGGCCTGTTCTGCAGGGGCTGAATCCGGCGCTTGAGGAAGATACTCGCCAGGTGCAGCCCGTTTAGCACGACTCCGGCGGCTTAGTCCCGTAGGGCGGCCACCTTGGCGAGTAGCGGAGTGACTACCTAGTTTTCTTCAGCCGACAGCTTGTGCGCCCAGGATTTCCGCCTCTTCAGAACGGCGAATGGGTGCAACTCATGTATCCCATCCGAGCTATTGTCGGTGACGTAAAACCACTTCTTCCTCCACCCTTGAGCGGAGTCGATGAAGTGCATCGCGAAGTAGCTGGATTCCGATCTCGCCTGGATCCCGAAACCGCCGGTGCGCAGTGGCTCGCCAAGCACGGACTCCACTCGCGACTTCTCGCGGAAGACGCAGATCTTGAAGAGGGCCTTCCAGAGGCCCCAATGCGGGCGAATGCCTAGAAAGCATTCGCAAAATACAATGAAGCACGAGATGTGTTGCACTGCATCGGAGGCAGATCGTGGAGCTGTATGGCGTAGACATACATCAGTGCCACGAGGAAGGGGTGAAGAGGAAAAGAAAGCCCGCCAGACATGTGGTCCATGAAGACCAGGCGTTCGTTCGCGCTTGGGTTGGGTGTCTCTTCCTTCTTGCCGAGGTGCACCCGTTTTTCAGGTTCCGGCGGCAGCAGTCCCTCCCGCTGCATCTCCTTGATTCTCTTGGTGGTGGTGTTGGGCGAGCGCCAATCACCCGAGCGCGGTGCGGGTTGCACAGGGACCTCCCCTGACGCCCTCGATGACGAGACGATGGCTCCGCGTTTCTTGCCTCCCGCCATTGCTGCTAGCACGAGCTCGAAGAGAGTGGAGATGGAGCGCGAGGAAGACGATGAGTGAAGAAGGCAAAGGCTGGAAAATTTTCACCGTTTCACCAAGGCCTGCATTTATACACAGGGACAGTCGATCCTGGCCGCTCTCTGAGCCACGTGGCATCCATCGCAGCCGCCGCGTGCGAAGGCGAAACGAAAGGGCGCCCGATGCTGTTTCGTGCCACGATCCTAACAATGGATCGTGCACATTTACTACGCGCAGTTCGCGTAAAAACCGGGAACGACGTCTCGTTTCCGGTCAAAAAGCTAACAAGGTGGGCCAGCCCTTCTTCTCTCACTCTGTCACGTCCCTTCGGGAGGATAAAAGTGCGCCATGACGTCATAGCGTGCATCATCAAGCTGAAAAATTCTTCGAATGGAAAGTCCAAACACGAAAATAACTTCATATGGGCAAACTCCTTCGAATGGAAAGTCCAAACACGGAAATAACTTCGTACGGACAGATTTATGACGTGAAATCTCTTTCACGGGAAAAACCTACGCACGAAAACTCTTTCGTATGGGCTCAATACCCCAAACATGAAAACTCTTTCATATGGGCATAAAACTCCGAACACGAAAACTCTTCTTGTATGGACAAGGAACCACAAACTCAAAATTACGCGAGTAGGCAGATCCTGCCACTCATTCACACGATGTCTGCACATCATAAACCTGGATTGTTCAGCCGTCCGGATGCCATATTCTTTCGAATATGAAGGTAAGACTCGAAAGATCTCTCTTGAGGGCCTGGAATCGCACTCAAGCTGCGTCCTCCGGTATGATTCCGTGTCAACAACACGAAGAAAAATCCTAGCGGACGCGCCGGGTACCCCCATAGGTTAAGTTCGACTCGGTAAGACCACTACGGCCCAGTCGTAACAATCACCTCATCGGGTTCGAGTCGGAGGTCTCGAATCTGTGTAGGCCAGAACTGTTTTTGCCCTAGTTGCAATTAATTGGACCTGATCTTTCGGGAGAGCCAAGCTACTGCGTCATATCCTTCTGCGATAAACAGCCATAAAGACAGACACTTTCATTACTCGATACTCGGGTGTAAAAAGCTCATCACACAGGGTACCACTGGTAGAAAATAGGCCTATAGTCCCGGTTCGCAAAGGCCATTAATCCTGGCCACGCAACCGGGACTAAATAGGCGCGACTAAAGACCCCCCCCTTTAGTCGCCCCCTGTTACGAACCGCGGCTAAAGGCCCGTCCACGTGGGCGGGTGGCGTGCGCCGGGGCGGAGGACCTTTAGTCCCGGTTGGCCACACGATCCGGGACTACATCTATTTCGTTATTTCTTTAATTCATTTGGGTTTCTAATTATTTTTCACTCCATTTTTTTCACTCCAATTTTTCACTCCAATTTTTCACTCACTTTTTTTCCAGAATTTTTATTATTTTCTTAGTGTCTAACTACAATTATTTCTAGTCAAATTTCTTACTTGTGGTCAAACTTCTACTCGTGGTCAAACTTCCCGCTCGGTCACCCATCCTTCCACTACTCTAGCACTAGTACGCTTAACTTCCGAGTTCCATCACGTCCCGCATCCAAGTGTTTCGCACGCATTTATGTGATACTAATATCATATCAATCCTATTAACATGTTGATCGATGCCACGTTTCTTTATTGTCCGAATTTCAAATAAATCTTTTAATAAACAAAAGTAATGATGTAATTAATAATTTTGAATAAATAAATAAACATTAACTTTTTAATTTGTATTATTTCTAAAAAATATTCAGAAAAATAAAAACTAATTCATTTTAAAATCTTAAAAATACTATTAATATATAAAAACATTCAGAAAAATAAAACTAATTCATTTTAAAATCTTAAAAATACAAATAATATATCAAAATATTCAGAAAAATAAAACTAATACATTTTAAAATCTTAAAAATACTATTAATCTATCAAAATATTCAGAAAAATAAAACAAATTCATTTTAAAATCTTAAAAATACTATTAATATATCAAAATATTCAGAAAAATAAAAATAATTCATTTTCAAATCTTAATGTCGGATATATACCAAATAGGGGTATAGAAGATGGTAGAAAAAGTGCCGGATTACCAGGGTGGCCTAAGTGGTAGTGGGCTTAGGTCCATTGGGCGGCCCAGTAATCCGACGCACAGAAGCCGGATTCTAGAAGAACCCGGATCACGGCCCACGTGATCTGGCTTGGAGGAGAAGACGGATTCCTTGCTTTCCAAGTTACAAGTTACCGTAGTCTTCTAGGTTTCCTATTCTGTAAGCCCTAATCCGGCTGTTATATAAAGCCGGACGGGAGATAGATTAGACAACGAACGAAGGAATAACGGAGAAGCTCTACGCCAACTCGCCGAGAAGTTCATCCTCGCCGAGTAGCTAGATCTATACCCTCACATTGTAACCCTGTTTACAGGCTTTAGTCCTGATTAGTGAGAAGTGCAGGAGTAGGCACGTCGTACTGTCGCGACGTACCGAACCTGGGTAAATCCTGTGTTCATTGTTCACTACGCGATCCCGTTACCCCACGTCTCTACCGTAGTCTCATGGCACCCCCGTCTATGAAAACTACTACGATGTCTCGACAGTTGGCGCCCACCGTGGGGCAAACGACGTCAGGCGTGAAGTTCCGATCTGGGATACTCGGCAGAATCGGAAGATCAATCACTATCGGAAGCTTGGAGTTCGACGACGACGTCGGACGCTTCCTCGACAACGGATCCTACATACCGGCGCAAAACCACCTGGTAAGTGCCTGTGTGTTACCGATTGGATCTGCTAACATCTTTATCGGACTAACCGCAGAAGCAATGGGGTTTTGCGGTGGAAGCAAATATTTCCCACCCGCCCTATACCCAGTCGAAGATGACTATGACGCCGGATTTTGCTCGGATCGCCGACAAAAAAGTGATACACACTTTATCGGCATGGTGCAATCTGAGGTCGCCGAAAACACGGATGACGGAAATCTCGTGCAAGAGGCTGACAACAATACACCCGTCACTGAGACGGAAGATCTGATACCCGTCACCCAGACGGAAGATCCGACATCTGTCAGCATGACGATAAACTCGGAAGCCGAGTTTGTGCTAGCCGCCATTGAGGCGAGATTGGAGTAGGACACCGGATCGGATAAATTCGACTCCGAAGATGAAGATGAGGATGCCTTCGAAAGAAAGGTAAAATCTCTTCAAGAGGGATTCCACGAAGTGCTAATGGCAAAACCGGCTGAAGTCACGGATGCCGGCAGCCAGGAAAGCCCCAAAACTCCTCCGCCAGAGGAAGAGAGAGAAGACGGAGAAACTTCTCCGGTATTTCCCAATGTCAAGGAGATGACAGAAGATGAGCCTGTCAAAAAGCCTCCCTCTTCAAAGAAAAAGCACCGTGCTGCTAAGAAACTCCAATACAAAATCCGGAAGAAAAAATCAGCTGATCTCGCTGATGAAAACCTGGAAGCAGGAGATGCTAGCAGAAAGAAGCCTGCGGAGAAGAAATCCAAAGAAATCCCTGCTCCGCCAATGACGGAACAGGAAGAGCAAGAGCTGTTGCAAACACCAGTGGGACCAGATGAACCCCCTGAGATGCTGGAAGCCAGGAGACAAGCCTTCCAAAGGCAACAGCAACATCTACTCCGATCTCGGCAACATCTCCAACAAACCCAACATGATATCAAAATCATGAAGGAAGAAATAGAGGAGTACGAGAGAAAGAATAGATCTGCGTTAAAACCTACTAGGTTACCCGGAATCGTAAGACCGGAAGAACTGCCGCCAAAAGAAAGGTTTCATAACCCATCTTGGCAAAAGCAGGTAAACGGCAAAGATGCCAGGGGTGAACCAATATACAAAACCGCAGCAGAAAACGCGGAAGCAGCGTTCACCATCCTCAACAATGATCTGTATTCCAACGGGGAAAAACTTCAAGGGGTGTATGCCTTTTTAGGAAAAGCATTGCAACAACAACAGCGGGGCCAAGAGCGATCAGGGAGGCTGCACGATAACTCTGCCCTATGCAAAATAGCTACTTGCGCTGCTGGAGCACCTGGACCGGAAGAACCCGGAGATTCAGACAATTCAAAAGATAAAAAAGAGGATCCGAGAAAAGACAAGAAAAACCCCGACAACCGGGATGCAGCGTCTAGAACTGGATCCCATCTCCCGAAAGATGGACGTAAACCACACGATCGGGAAGACAAACACCGGAATGACGGCAAAATAATGCCACCTCCGAGAAACCCAGTTGAGAAAGCTAGAAGATATGACATACCTCACAGACGTGAAAGATCCCGGACACCTCCTAAGGATAAAGAAAAGGGGCTTGATGAAATAACCATGTGTGATGGCGACTCCCCCCTCTAGGCGGCGCTCATGGCGACTCCTCTGAGATCTAGGGTTTTAGCCATTCTTCTCCGACAATCGTCACTCCGGCGTAGTCGGCCTCCTCCCCTACGGCACATACCACTCCGGCAGTGTCGTCCACCCCTTTTCTTCATATGTCCAAGGCAAAATCCCTTTTTGATTGCTCTTGTTGGCGGTGGAGGGCGATCTTCTCCACCGATGTGGATCTCCGGTTCAATCCCATCTACGTGGGTTTTGTCCTGTTAGATCCGAAGGACAAGCGGATCCAACTGTTAGATCAAGCGGGCTTTGTGCTTGATCAACGTTTTCTCGAGGTACGTGAAAGCATTCATCCTGGATCTGAGATCCAATTTGCTTGTCATCGTGCCAGGGTTCAGGATCACCTGGTTCCACGTAAGGGGTCTCTACTGGATCACAACAATGCCATAGTTCCTATTCTGGACGTGGACTCTTTGGTGCCGTTATTGGATCGGACTCCCATTGATCCTGCGGTGGGTTTAGTGCATGCAGCCAAAGTCCTAGACCTGGATTTCTCTAGAGGTCTAGCTCTTGCTAAGGAAGTCCGCATTCTCTTCGGATCGGACGTTCACCCTTCAAAAAAATTCGGCGCTTTCAAATTGGTGGTATCTTTTGGCCGTGCTGCCTTCAAAATTGATGTTAATACTGTTGCTTTGGCTCTTGAGGCGGCGATTGGAGTTTATTGTGGATCTCTCAATGTTACATGTCTTCATGATCGGGTTTTCTCTTTTGAGGTCGCCTCTAAGGAGGTTGGATTTCATATTATGAAGATTAAATGGTTTTCTTGCTTCCACTTCAAGTGCTTCTTTCATCTTTGGAGTTTTGGTGGTCCAAATTGGATGGCTGAATGGAAAAGGTGGAACCACGATCAGATTAATGAGTGGACTGTTGTCACGAAGAAAAAGAAGGTAAAACCTAAACGGTACAAGCCTTTATTAAAACCTTCTGCTCCTCGTGCTCCAACTGCTCCCCCACGTTTCATAACAATATTGATTCTGATATTGATCGTGATCTGCCTGCTATTAAGTTTGGAACTTTTAATGCTGATTCTATTGTTACTAAGTCTATTACGGATCCTGTACCTGTACCTCCTACCGTGGACTCTATTCCTGTTGATGATGGCTTCGCAAAATTAATTGATAAGATGGCGGCCCATGTTTGGCCTTGTTCTAACTGCCTCTCAGCTAAACATGCAACGGAAGAGTGTACGGGCCGGATAAGGTGCTGGTCTTGTTCACGTTCGGGCCATATCCGCCGAAACTGCCCGGGAATTAATGGAACTCTGAGCTGGGTAGTTAAATCGTCGAGTATTGAAACTGAGGAGTCCCCTGCCTCAGCTCTTTCCCCTGCCCCCGCCACTGTTCCTGGAAAACCCTCGTCGGATTCGCCGCTCGAATCGCAACCTCCTCCAATGGCGAACTTCCCCTGTGATCCGACCAGGTTCATCCCGGCGGGGATGCATGTCGAGGAGGTATGGGCGGCTGAGCAGCGGCCTGCTCGCTGTTTCATCACCTCCTCTGCGGCTCCACCTCGCCGACATGAATCCTGGGCCATTGCTCAGTTGGTTCCGTGGCCACCGGTTGAAGAGCTTGATGACATCCTGCAGCAAATCGTCGATTACATCCAACAGGAGGTTCATCTGCAAGTTGTCTCCTTCTCGGAGAGCGCCGTGGGAGTTGGCATGTTCCGCATGGCGGATCAAGTGGCCAGAGATTGCTTGGTACACTCTGCTCCTTTTATCTTTCCTGATGGTAGGATGCTATCCTTCGTTAGGCATGATGAAGGAGATAATGTTAGAGCAACAACTTATTCAAGGACTGGGTGGATTATGATTCTGAATCTGCACTTGGATTATCGCACCGATGAGTTTCTTAGGGAGTTTGTTTCCAAATTTGGCAAGCTTTGTACCTGGTGGAGAGAGGACGCTTCTCCTGTTCGTACCTTGCTCAAGGTTACCTACGGGAGCGGTGCTGATATCCCTCGCTCGCTTGTGATTAGGGAGGTTCAGCGGTACGGTGGCCACGTTGTTTCCTGGACCTGCCCTGTTTTTATTTTGGACAGTAATGCTGCTGATGCTATGCCGCATGATGAAGATCTTCTTCCTCCTGGGGACAATCCACACCCTGCTTTCGGTGCTCCTGACGCCCCAATTCCAGATGCTTGGGTTCCTCCGGCTCAGCCTTTACCACAGCAAGGTGGTTGGGGAGACTGGAACAATGAGGAGCAGGGAGAGAATGATGAGCCAGATGAGCCTGTGGATCAGGAGCCGGAACCTGAGCAGGTGCAGTCTTCTGTATCTATTCAATTTTCTGGCGCATCCATTGATTCCATGAATGTTGCACGAGCTGAAGGCCCGGAACATTTTGTGGAGATGCAGCAACAGGTGGAACATAACCAGCTGGCTATGGTTCCTTTTGTTCCACCACCCCCTGAGATTGGTGCAGATCAGAACGCTGAAGTGCAGATTCTTCAAGTCCTGTTACCTGATCCTGTGGTCGAGTGGTCCAGATATTTCCTAGAGCACAAAGCTCGGGTTATTTTTGACAGGAGATTTGAATTTCTGTCATCTCTGCTGCCCTTTGAGCTGCCAGTTTCCTCTGCTGTTCCTGTTCCTATGCTGCTGGATGCTTGCCCTGCTACTGAACCGACGACTCCCCAGCCGGTCACTAAGAAGAGGACCAGGAAGTCTACTCCACTTGTCCTTGAGGAGCGTCGAGTGACGCGCAGCCTGGCCAAGAATGCTGGGTTCAGGGTCTTGCCTGCATCAGACAAGCCAGAACCTAGGAAGAAGGCCAAGTCTGCTCGCCCTCAAGCTTCTACAGGGGGAGTACCTCCTTTCACTCCTGTCGCTGTTCTGCAGAGGGAGGGAAGAATACTCCAGATAGAAGATTCGGAATTATCGGTGGAGAAGCTTGAAGCTGCTCCAAAGAAGCCCACCACTCCATCTAGTTCTGATGATTAGTGGGCCTTCTTTATTTCTTTTGGGCCTGTTTGGTCCCTGGAGTTGTTGCTGGGTCTTTCTGTTACATTTTGTTATGTTACATGACATATGTACTATGCTTTGGGTTTTATCTTTTGGACATCTACTGTGCTGGTATTTTATGATTATCAGCAATTTCCTTTACTATTATTTTCCATGGATAATAAGGCCCATCTAGTCTTGGATTGGATTGTTTTTGACTGGAATGTGAGAGGATTGAATGATAAAGCTAAAAGAGATGCAGCTTATAATAAAATTGAGGAATGTCAGGCTTCTATCATTTGCTTACAAGAGACAAAATGCCAGGATTTTGATCATTCCTTTATTAGGTCCTTCTGCCCTAAAAGATTTGATCAATTTGCCTTCTCCCCCTCTGTGGGAGCTTCTGGAGGATTAATTGTGCTTTGGAATAGTTCTATCTTCAGTGGGGAGTTGTTAGAAGTTCATTGCTCTGCCATTCACATTAAATTCACTTCTATTCATAATTCTACTTCTTGGAATTTGGTGAATGTTTATGGTCCCTGCAAAGGGGTGGAAAGAGATAATTTTGTTACTTGGCTATATAATCTTTCTATCCCGATTCATCAAAACTGGATGATCCTTGGTGATTTTAATTTCATTAGATCACTGGATAATCGAAATAAACCAGGGGCTGATCTCAATGATATGTTTATATTTAATGATATTATCAGCCATCTGGGTCTATTGGAGCTGCCAGTTAAGGGCAGGAATTTTACTTGGTCTAATATGCAAAGGGATCCACTTTTGGTTCAATTGGATTGGTTCTTTACTTCATGCCAATGGACTTTAGACTACCCTAATACTATGGTGTTACCCATGTCTAAAATAACCTCTGATCACTTGCCTTGTATGGTTAAAATTGGAACCAACATCCCAAAGGCAAAGATTTTTCGGTTTGAGAATCATTGGGTTAGGCAACCTGGTTTCATGGACCTTGTGACTAAGATTTGGAATACTCCTGTTATGGCCAAATCAATAACCTCCAAAATCACTGCTAAATTAAAAAACCTCAGATATGCTTTGAAGGATTGGGGAAGGAATTTATCTCAGCTAAAGATTCTTATTGATATGAGTAGTAAGGTGATTTTATTTTTTGATCAATTCGAGGATTTGCGGCAGTTGAGTGTCCCAGAATTTAATTTCAGACTTATCGTCAAGAAGCATATCAAGAATCTGCTTGCTTTGCAATCTGATTACTGGAAACAACGATGTACTATTCGTTGGGCTAGGCTTTCTGGGGAGAATACTAAATATTTTCATGCCAGAGCCACTGAGAGATTTAGGAGAAATTCTATTCCATCCATCTCGGATACTTCTGGTAATTTGTTGGTGGATCATATGGATAAAGCTGATGCTTTCTGGTCTTGCTTTAAGAACAGAATGGGTGTTTCCTGCCCACCCATGTCTGATTATGATTTGTCTGTTTTTCCGCCTGTGGTTGATGGCCTTGAGATTTTGGCTAATCCTTTCACTGTTGAAGAGATTGAGGGTGTTGTTAAACACTTAAAACCTGACCGTGCGCCTGGACCAGATGGGTTTACAGGGCTCTTTATTAAACATTGCTGGAGTATAATAAAAGAGGATTTTGTCAAGCTTTGCAATGATTTTCACAGTGCTAAGATTTCTTTGGAGAGAATTAATGGATCTTTCATCACTCTGATTCCAAACATTAATTCTTCTGAGACGGTGAATGATTTCAGACCTATTTCACTGACCAATACTTGTTTGAAATTTATCACCAAAATTCTGGCTAATCGTTTTCAAGACAAATTTTTTGGATGCATACATGCTAATCAATATGGTTTCATAAAATCAAGAACTATCCAAGACTGTTTGGCTTGGTGTTTTGAGTACATTCATCAATGTAAGCAATCTAAGAAAAGAGTGGTGATTTTCAAGATTGATTTTGAGAAAGCTTTTGATACTATTGAGCACTCTGCTATTTTGCAAATTCTGAAATTTAATGGTTTCCCCCCCTTAGTAATCAAATGGGTTAAGGAAATCCTTGCTTCTGGATCTTCTTCGGTACTCTTAAATGGGGTCCTAGGTAAACCTTTTGTTTGTAAAAGAGGTGTCAGGCAGGGGGATCCTTTGTCCCCTATCCTATATGTGTTGGGAGGGGATCTGTTGCAAAGTATTGTAAATCTGGCACTTAGGGAAGGAAGACTCAGATTGCCAATTCCAATTGGTGGTGACTTTCCTATTGTGCAATATGCTGATGACACTTTAGTCATTCTTCCTGCTGAACCAGATCAGTTATTGGTTTTTAAAGACCTGCTTAATCTTTATGCTCGCCTCATTGGGCTAAAAGTGAATTATAATAAATCGTCGATGATACCGATCAATTTATCCCAGCAGGAAACTGTTAACCTGGCTTCTGTCCTTGATTGCTCTGTGGCTTCTATGCCCTTTACCTCTTTAGGCTTGCCTATGGGAACCACAAAACCGACTATCAAGGATTTTGCACCATTAATTGACAGAATTGAGAGGAGACTTTCGGCTACTGTCTCTTTTCTTTCTTATGGGGATAGTTTGGTTCTTGTGAATTCGGTTTTTTCCTCCTTGCCTTCCTATTACATGTGCACTCTTGTAATTCCTAAAGGTGTCATTGATATAATTGATAAAGCAAGGAGAAGATGTTTATGGAGAAAGGACAAAAATAAACAAAGAGTGAACTCATTAGCTGCCCGGGATATGGTTTGTAGACCCAAAAACAAAGGAGGTTTAGGGATCATCAATATCCAGATTCAAAACAGAGCTCTGTTACTGAATTTCCTGGCAAAACTCTATAATTCTGTGGATATCCCTTGGGTCCATTTAGTAAAGAATGCTTACTATTTCCAAACAGTACCACATGCTGTCACCTCTTGTGGTTCGTTCTGGTGGAGAGGAGTTATGCAATTGGCAGAAACCTGGTGTTCCTTGTCCTCCTGTGTTTTGGGTAATGGTTCTACTGGCCTTTTCTGGAAGGATTCGTGGATGGGACAACCTTTGGCTATAAAATTTCCAAGGTTATTCTCTTTTGCCATTGATCCTCTGTCCTCTATAAGAGACATTCTTTCATTGGCAGACATCTCAGATGCCTTTGTATTGCCGCTTTCATCTGAAGCTTTCCAAGAGTTTACTGATCTGAGTGGCAATTTAAATAATGTTCAGTTGACTGATTCTGAGGACAGTTGGAGATGCAATTTCAATAAAGGGGTATACACCTCCAGGAACTTCTATCAGATGCAATTTGGTCATTTAAGTCCTGATGGGCCTGCAAAGTGGATATGGAAATCCAAATGTATGTCAAAACATAAATTCTTTGCTTGGTTGATTCTCAAGGATAGGATTAATACAAAGGATATGATCAAAAGGAGAAACTGGAAGATTGAAGGTACAGATCATTGTGTTCTTTCTTGTGCACAGTGCAATGAGGACTGGATACATCTGTTCTTTCAATGTGTTTTTAGCTCTCGAATTTGGAATTATTTGCAAATAAATTGGAGTGATGACACATTTGTGCAAAATCTCGCTGCTGCCAAAAAGTCCTTCAAGGGGCCATGTTTCACAGAGATTGTGATTATTGCTTGCTGGAATATTTGGAAGCAGAGAAATGGAGTAATTTTTAAATCTGAAAGGCATTCCTTTATGGGATGGAAAGTGGGCTTTCTGTTGGATCTCCTTATGCTTAAGCATAGGTTGAGTGCTGCTTTGGCTGCTGATTTAGCTTTATGGATTAACTCCTTAACTTAGTCTGGGATAGACTCTCTTAGTCTCATCTCATGTTTATTTGTACATATCTGTAACTGTAACGCTTGTGGTTGGTAATAAAGGGCTGTGGGGGTCTCCCCTGCAGTAGAAAATGTTTCAAAAAAAAAAGGATAAAGAAAGGCACAGGAGCAGAACTCCGCCTAATCCAAAGGGGCGTGACCAAGGAAGAGATAGAAATAACCCCGGAAAAGCGCGTCCGCGCAACAATGGAAAAGAAAGGAGCAGATCCCCTTCTGTCCATTCAGCCGGAAGATATTCTGCACACATTGATAGAGCAGAAAAGGATGATCTATACTTTGGTCCTAAGTGTTTTACTGACAGGATCCGAAGGATAACCCTGCATTCTGGCTTTGCCAAGGTCGGTCCAATCTACCAGAAATACACCGGCAGCACAAACCCGGATACCTGGCTCTCAGACTACTATACAGCCGTCCAGATCAACAATGGGACAGACCTGGAAGCTGTCAAGTTTCTTCCCCTAATGTTGCTAGACGGAGCCAGAGATTGGATCAATGGATTACCATCAAGAACTGTCGACAGCTGGGACGATATGGCTAGAGTATTCACTCGGCATTTCCGGGGAACGTACAAACGCCCGAACAGCATCAACCAGCTGAACCGTTGCACCCAATTTGAGGATGAACCATACGTGGATTTCATCTCCAGATGGACAACAATGAAGAATAGTTGTTCTGGAGTAACTGACGTACAAGCAATGCATGCTTTCGTCAATGGCCTAAAACCCGGACTTGTACCGTTCATGGTTGGTTCCAAACAGCACAAAGATCTCGGATCTATGCTTACAACCGCCAATGAGCACGCTGCAGCCGAAGATGACATCAGAGCAAGAGGAGGCAATATCGATACACTGATACTCGCCAAGAAAACCCCTCGTTCTGACAAAAAAGGAACTCCAGAAACAACGACAAAACCCAAAGAGGTCAACATAGCCTTTGGAGGAGAAAAGGGGAACAAGTGGAAAGGACGCAGCCCAGATCCAATCAATTACACTCCTGAAGAATGGGAGAGAATTAAGTCGGAACCCTGTGTCCACCACTCGCAATTTGGGAAACCCACCCATACAAATGCGCAATGCCGGCTAAATAAGCATATGAAAGGCAATACAGGATCCGGAAGTAAGGGGAAGGGTTCCAAGAGGAAACCTGCCAAACAAAAGCCAGAAGCTGACAAAGAAGACAGTGAATCGGACACTGATGACAAAATCCAGGAACAACAGCGAAAGGGCGAACCCAAATTTCCGAGAGTTAATGGAGAAGCAATGCTAACTTTCTAAGCAACTCCGTCAGCAAAGGTGGCCAAAAGAACACTTCGAGAAATAAACGCGGTTATTCTAGCAACCCCGAAATTCTTGAAGTACTCCAGCACACCAATAACCTGGGATCAGTCTGATCATCCTGGAAATATCCCTGAACCCGGCACACAAGCTCTTGTTGTAAGCCCTATCGTTCAAAACACTAGGCTAAGAAGAGTGCTGATGGACAGAGGATCCAACATTAATATAATGTACCTGGATACACTGAAGCATCTGAAGATTTCCGAGTCCCAGCTCAACTACAGCAACATACGCTTCCATGGCATTGTTCCTGGCAGACAAGCACGGTCCCTAGGAGAAATTTCCATAGATGTCACCTTTGGAGATAAAGATCACTTCCGGCAGGAAAAAGTATCCTTCGAAGTAGTGCCGTTCGAAAGCGTCTATCACGCAATACTCGGACGTCCAGCTTTCGCCAAATTCATGGCAAGATCTTGTTATATCTATAACAAGCTGAAGATGCCAGGACCCAAAGGAGGAGTAATCACCATAGCCGGTGATTTCAAGCTGGCAAATGAGTTGGAGAAAGAAAATGCCATTTGCGCTCAAAGAGTTATAGCAAAGGAAGAGCTGAAGGAATTAGCCAAAGAGGTATCGCCGACAGAAATGCCGGCAGGAAAAGAAACCCGGAAGCCAACAGATAGCTTCAAGGCGTCCGAGAATACAAGACAGGTAATCCTAGATCCCAAAGATCCGACAAAATTTGTCGTCGTAGGGACTGGGATGACTGACAAATAGGAAGGCGAGCTCATCAAGTTCCTCCGTGAGAACTGGGATATTTTTGCCTGGTGTCCAGCTGACATGCCAGGTGTACCCAGGGAACTTGCTGAGCACCAACTGAAGGTTATTCCTGCATCAAAACCCGTCAAACAAGGTCTCCGTCGATTTGACGGAAGAAGACGGAAGGCTATTGGCAAGGAAATTATCCGGCTTTTAGTAGCGGATTTCATCAAGGAAGTAATCCATACTGATTGGTCCGCAAATCCGGTATTAGTACCGAAGAAAGACACCACTGCTCTTAGAATGTGTATAGATTACACAGGCTTGAACAAGTTGTGTCCGAAAGATAGGTTCGCATTACCGCGAATCGATCAAATAATAGACGCCACTGCAGGCTCCGAGCTTTTATGCTTTTTGGATGCATACTCCGGGTACCACCAAATACGCATGAAAAAGGAAGATCAAATCAAGACTTCTTTTATAACCCCGTACGGGACGTATTATTACGTAACCATGCCATTTGGCCTGAAGAACGCATGTGCAACCTACCAGCGCTGCATGCAACGATGTTTGCATAGTCAGATTGGCAAAAACGTCCATGTTTACGTGGACTATATTGCTGTCGTAACCAAGGAAAAAGATACACTCCTTGAGGATTTGCGAGAAACTTTCGAAAACTTACGCACTTACAAGATGAAGTTGAATCCATCTAAGTGCGTATTCGAGGTTCCCTCAGGAAAACTTCTGGGTTTCATCGTTTCTCACAGAGGAATAGAAGTTAACCCGGAAAAGATCAAGGCAATCTTGAACATCTCAAAACCTACATGTGTAAAAGATGTCCAAAGATTGACGGGTTCCGCCGCAGCCGTCAGCAGATTTATTAGTCGGCTCGGGGATAAAGCCTTACCACTCTACAAGCTGCTGAAGAAATCCGACAAAATCAAATGGATTGCGGAAGCCTGGGAACGTATAGCAAGTTATGTCCCTTTCCGTACTTAGTTCAATTCTATGTAAACATCTTTTGAGATCATGAAATAAAGTTGTCGGAATGTTGTTATCCATATTCATTATAAGTGCAAAGTGTTTCCGCCTCATCTATTTCCCAATGATCTTACAAATTTCTCAACGTTAACCCGAATTGTGCTTGCGTACTCGGTGTTAAAAAACTGAATGATTTTTCAGTCTGCTAACGGCTAAAGGAAACTTGAATTGCCTGCGTGCCCAAGTTTCATTTAAAATTTTCCTTGTTTTCTCTAAGCATTATCTGATTGTGTATGTGTTGGGTTACTGGAACTAGTTAGTAAAAATGCCTTTAGCATGATCCATGTTTCCGAGTTTCAAAACTGATTGGTTCGACCCAGTTACTCGGCATGACGATTCATATTGCTATTTGAGCCATTTCAAACACTAAGGACAGTTAAAACATATATACCAGAGAACTTAGAAGATAAAGGAATAATAAAATCCGAAAAACTTGCAAAGAGTTTCACAATTAAGATAGCAACAGGCGGAGTTTTCATTAATACAAATAGAAGCATTACAATTCGTGTTACATTTTGAAAGTGCAGTAATGCACCTATTGTCTATTTTTGCTATCCAGGTTTAAGGAAACCCTTCAAGCATCTGATTCCTCCTCGCTGCTGTCGTCCTGGGGGGCTTCAGGAACTTCTTCCTCCGGATAATTGATGGAGGGATTCACCATGGAAGCAACCTGGGTAGCGTGGCCTTTGATTGCATCAAAGATAGCATCCCGTTGGGCTTCCGTGTATCCTTGAGGGACACCGGTTGCCACGCGCCAGGATTTTGCGCTAGGGTAGTGCATACGCATTAAGCCAAGTGCCATGTGTGCACCACCCCGGGCAGCGGAGCGAAGGAAGGATTCCCTGGACTCCGCCACTTCCATGATAGAACCCTGAAGTTTTTCAACTTCCGAGAACTCCCCAGTCTTGGAGGGAAGGAACTTGTTGATCAGTTGCATGCATGCAACCCTGATCGAAGTCCAGGTCTTCTCAAAAACTCAGATTCTTTCAATCCGAGAAAGATCTGAACTATCTCCTGTTTGTCGTAAAAAGCAACCCAAAAGGTTAAGTAACAAAAGCAGAGAAAAAAGACAAACTGAGGAAAATGGTAAATGTATACTTAAACTTACCAACAAGTTTGTCGATTTCAGAACTTTCCTCCTCACGCAGTTTGAGGGCAGCCTTCAGGCGTTCAATGGTGGCTTGGTCTTTCTCCTCCTGGGCGGAAGCCTGGGATTGCGAAACCCCAAGTGCCAAGTTGCTGGCTTCCAGGTCTTGTTGTGCTTTCACAAGATCCTTGTGAAGCTCAACGTTCTCCTTGCGGAGATACTCGGCATTGCCAGAATCTTCAGCTGCTTGCTTAGCCTGAGCCAAAGCAGCTGAAAAGCAAGGAAAAATCCGAGTTAATAATACTCCCGGAAATAGTACTTAGACAAATGCCTGAATTAGAAATTTCAGAAGGAGAATGCCTACCTTTTGTTTCTGACAGCGCGAGTTGGGATGAAGCCAGCTCCGCCTCTCTCTCCTCAAGAATGGAAAGAAGATTTCTAACCTCCTTGTTCTTGATCGAGAGCTTGTTGAAAACTGCCACGTTAATGGCTTCGGCAGTTTGCTAGAACATGGCAAGGAAACGAATAATTAGAAAGCATCAAGGTAAAAAGCATGCATTTTATTTAATGCTTGGGGGCTAGAGATACGTACCTTGCTCATTCGTTGCAAGCCTGCCAAGTTTTCATTGAACTCCTTTGCGTATTCTGCAAAGAGAGTTCCGGCCATGCTTAGGCCATCATGGATATGCTTGAAGTCCTTGTCGAACTGGGGAATTTCCTCGTCGAAAGTCCGAGAAAAATTTCCCGCATCCGGGGCCGCCCTTTCCCTCGTGTCAGAATCCGACACAACGGGCTGGCTGGTCTCCAGCGGTTCGGTGGGGGGGGGGGGGTGGCAGCATGCTCTTCCGCCATGGAGGACGATGAGTCCAGAGGAATGGCGGAAGAAGGGCGGGTGCCTCGGCTGGACAAGACCTTGTGTCTCTTCAGCTTCTTCGGCTTCAGGCTGGAGGGAGCTAGGCTAAAAAATCAGAAACCCGGAAAATGTTAGTTTTCCGAAGGCGAAAGAAAAACTTCGACAAAAAGCAAAATAACCCGGATGAACTAACCTGGAAGTGGCGACGGGAACCCCGTCAAGATTGATAACTTCCTTAGAGGAAGGAATCTTCTTCTGTTTGCGCCCACCTGCAGCAGCGGTGCGCAATGCGTCCAGCTCAGCCTCGGAGGCCAGCTCCGAGTCTGGAAGTTCAGCAATCTATTCGACAGAAAAATCAGGGTTAGGAGCGAGAAAATCCGAGAAGAAATAATTATACCCAAATGACAGAAAAAGTACCTTGGGAGCCGGATTGTCGGCCGTATACATTGGCCGACTCGCTTCGTATTGGTTGCGTGATGCGACCAACTGGTTGATGCGCCGTCGAAGCTCCTTTGCGGGCCAATCCTTGTTGGTTGTCCGCATTGGATCTTTGGATCCCGTGTAGTCGCAAAGGAGGCGACCACCGTGGTTGGCCAATGGCTTAATCCGTCTATTCAACCAGCAAAAGACCGTGTCCATGCCGGTCAAAGGTGGAGTGGAGGAGGTGAGCTTGGCGATGCGCCGCTTGATCCTTAGTAGATCAGGCGGCAAGACCTGGACGGTTTCTGTTCCCCAGTTGTCTTGGGGAACAGCGGAAGAGTTCGTGAAAGGAGGAACCCCGATGGCCTCCGTAGGGATTGGCACATCAGGATGATAAAAGAAGGAACCCGTCCAAAATTTGACGGATTCCGACGTTTTGATCTTGGGGAACCAATCTTCTCTAAATCTCCGAAGAGTAAAAGAGATGGTTCCGCAAGTCGGGAGTGCGCCCTCCGAAGAGTTCCGCTTAACCCCGAAACAATACGTCCAAAATTCTAACCCTAGGTTCTAAACCTAAATAACCCTCGAACAAAGCCTGGAAGCCGGCCATGTAGAGGATGGAATTGGGTGGCAGGTTATGGGGTTGGATGTTGTAGTGAGAAAGAATTTGGAGGAAGAAGGCGGAAGGTGGAAGGCCCATACCTCGAAGGAGATGGGAGGAGAGGAGAACTCTCTCGCCGTCTCTCGGCATTGGTTCGCCCTCGTCCTCAGGAAGACGCCACTTCCCCTTAAGGACCAGGCCCTCCTTTTCCATGTTTGGAAGGAGAGCCGGAGGAATGCTGCAGGCAATCCAATTGCCTGCAGATTCCCTCTCTTCGTCCGCTCCGGCGGCGGCGGAGGCGGCGGCTTCCGCGGCGGCGAGCTCGTCGCCAAGGAGCTGGATCTTTTCCTCCGCCGTTTCAGGGGCAAACGGCGGAGAGGCTGCGGAGCTCGAGCCCGCAACGTCCGCGGCGGCGGAAAGGTTCTCTCCGCCCGCCGCGAAGGCCGTGGATTTCTCCGGCTCGTCGCTGGCGTGCTTGGGCGACCCAAGTTGTGGATCTAGGTCGCCGAGGAGGTCGTCGATGGCGGCGCGAGTAGGCGAGGACGGTGAGCTTGCCATTTCCGGGCGGCGCGGTTCGTTCCGGTATGCGTGGAGGTGAAGTGCGCTCGGGACAGGGCTTCGCTCGAGAGCTCGTACGCGTCAATGGCTAGTGCGGTGAGAGTGCGGAAGGTTTTCGTTGAGGACGAGGACGGCTATTTATAGCTAGAAATCCGTCAAGATGCGTGCCAACGGCTATTTTGACCGTTGGATGATCAACGCGTGTCACTCGCCGGAAAATCCGCGAAATGAAACGACAGGGAAATGATGACTGTCTCCTCGTTTCCTGCGAGAATCTGTCAGAGATACGTTGCAGGGTTTCCCGCGTGAAACCCAAACGTCCCCTGCGTCAGCATGACTCAAGCGCTGACGTCAGCAGTTCCTTTCCGCGAAGGATCGCGAGAGAAAAGCCGGATTTTCAGGATTCCGAGTTTCATGTTACCATCTCTTTCAAAAGAAGAATAAGAAGAATCAAGACTGCTGAATCAATATTTCTCGGACAAAGTATATTTGGCGAAAGGCGGAGAGTCAGAGTTTTAATCCTTCTTGGGGGCTACTGTCGGATATATACCAAATAGGGGTATAGAAGATGGTAGACAAAGTGCCGGATTACCAGGGTGGCCTAAGTGGTAGTGGGCTTAGGTCCATTGGGCGGCCCAGTAATCCGACGCACAGAAGCCGGATTCTAGAAGAACCCGGATCACGGCCCACGTGATCGAGAAGACGGATTCCTTGCTTTCCAAGTTACAAGTTACCGTAGTCTTCTAGGTTTCCTATTCTGTAAGCCCTAATCCGGCTGTTATATAAAGCCGGACGGGAGATAGATTAGACAACGAACGAAGGAATAACAAAGAAGCTCTACGCCAACTCGCCGAGAAGTTCATCCTCGCCGAGTAGCTAGATCTATACCCTCACATTGTAACCCTGTTTACAGGCTTTAGTCCTGATTAGTGAGAAGTGCAGGAGTAGGCACGTCGTACTGTCGCGACGTACCGAACCTGGGTAAATCCTGTGTTCATTGTTCACTACGCGATCCCGTTACCCCACGTCTCTACCGTAGTCTCATGGCACCCCCGTCTATGAAAACTACTATGATGTCTCGACACTTAAAAATACAAATAATGTATCAAAATATTCAGAAAAATAAAACTAATACATTTTAAAATCTTAAAATACAAATAATATATCAAAAAATTCAAGAAAATAAACCTAATTTATTTTCCCCTTTCCTAAATGCAAAATAAAATCTGATAAAATTCATGAACCAAACCATATGAAATCTAAACCATATAAAATTTCCAGATCCAAGTTTCGACTATTATTTTGGACACAAGAACTGTTTTGGCACTGACTATCTGTGAGAATGATTTGAACCTAACTTTTAAAATACATAACTAAAATGGACAAACTAAAATGTTCTGGATAGATATTGAAAAGATCTATCCATAGTACTTAGCCTCACATCAAGGTCAACAACCAAATGAAAATACCATCCTTTTTAATAAAAGACCAGTAGGCTCTTCTATTATTTTAAAATGAGTTCAAAAATGTATTTTGAAGTAAATCCAACTGGATGAGTTTGGTATTGACTAGATCTATGTTTTTGGTGAACAGATATATAGAAACGGTAGTTTTTCTGTTTTGTTTTCTTGATGTGTTTTTGTTTGTTTTCTTGATGTGTTTTTGTTTGTTTTCTTGATGTGTTTTTGTTTGTTTGTTTTGAAATGTGTGTTTTACATAATATAGAAATTATATAGCTAGGAATTAATATATGAATAATATCCATTACATAATAATATATCCATTACATACTAATATATCCATTACATACTAATATATCCATTACATGCATATATCGAACGCAAGATGCCGTACACAAACACCATTTACTCGAGCTCCGTCAAGTAGATGCAGAACAACTTGTAGGTAACATATGCATCTATGGCTGCATAGTTGAGGTTGATCCGGTCCAGTGGGTTCTTCCCTCAATACATGTGATTCTTGGAGGGTAAACCAGACTTCATGGTCTTGTAGTCGGCGTGGATGAACGCAGTTGCCATCGGAGCCATCCCGGTCTTGGGACCGTACAACTCATCAAAATGGACAAGGTCCTGAAGATCAATGTAGTGATCTTCAGGTATCACAATACCCAAGCGCATCAACTTCTGCCGGTCTTGAGTGATGTCAACGCTGCAGAAGTCGTACCCCCTGTTGACAAGAAACTCAACAAGCTCCGGAGAATTCTTTGAACTACTGCAACAACAAAAATAGAACATGTGTTAGATATGTTGCAACACATGTATTCATACAATGCAACAAACATATCGAAAATGCAACACTATATATCCTACAAGAGAGATTGTACGTGTGCGTTACCTTGCCCAGTGGAAGACCAACACGATCTCCTTGAAGGCAATCTGGATGACGGCAACATCCGTTGATTCTCCGTATACTCTAGATCAAGGCCGAAGAACCTATGGTGTTCATCAGCTTCTTCATAGAGATTTCTCAAATGCGTAAGAAGATCGGGGAGCCTCTCGCACATATTGGTGTACGCCACGTCGAGATTCTTGCGGCATGGTGTGGCCACACTTAGATTGTTCCAAACTTGAGCCATGGGTGCATAGTGGAGAAAGATCGAAGAGAGGAGAAGAAACAGAGAAGAGAGAAGAAGAAACAGAGACTCTCGGGTGCGCGCACTGTAGCAATGGCCTCTGCCTCTCGCTCGCGAAATAAAACCGCCGCGCGGGAGGCGAGCAGTTTGTATCTTTAGTCCCGGGTGGCCAGGCCAACCGGGACTAAAGGCAGGGAGGCCAGCAGACTGGATCATTAGTCGCGGGTAGCCAGGCCAACCGGAATTAAAGCCCTCCACGCGCCTTCACGCGCTTCCCAACCCACGACGCATGACCTTCTGTCGCGGGTCTCCTCCCGACACTACAAGAGAATCGGTCTCTTGCAACGAAATCTGTAGCTACATTTTTTTTTCGTTGCGATATAATCACAAATTACCACGACCTCTCAGGTTGTGGTGATAGGGCACTCGTATTTCCACGACTCATTTTGGTGGCGATAAATTGTCGTTTTGTTGCGGTAGAGGCCTCCTATTGCCACGATTTCTACTGCTGTTGGAATACATCCGCGTTTTTGCGACAGAGTATTTTCGTTGCGCGAGGCACTCCTTTTGTTGCCTTAGAGACGTGGTATTCCAACGAAATAAGCATTCGTGGTGATATTCAGTCATTTATTGCAACATCTGTATTTGTGTTGCGGTAGTTACAAATATTGTTGCAAAAAAAAAGCTAACTATTGCAACCAAATTTTTCGTGTGGCAATACCATATGTTTTTCGCCTCAAATTTATGCTGCGGCAATACCTATTGTTTACTGCGACAATTTGGGTCGTATGGTAATAGGTTAAAGGTAAAGCAACAATCACCGTACTGTTGCGAAAATGAACAAGTTATTTTGCAACGACCATTCATAGACTATCTTAACGGGCCTCATGGGCCGTGCCCTTGATCACTGTTGCTATTTTCTTAGGACTACACTTCATTTTTTGTCCAGTATCTCAGTTTGGTGAGCACATTTTTTTTTTAATATTGTTTGCAACTGAATTTCTGCAGCACTTAGCATTTTACTAATGTTGCAACTAGTGACAGTACTTAATAATCAATCAAGAACTCATATAAGACGCAATTTCACTAGTACATTTATCATGGAAATTCAAAATTTCTAAACACTGGAACTTTGGAATCTTTAAACAAAAATTATGTTATTACACGATCTTTCATCCATGCATGTTCATGGCAAAACATTAAAGCCAAACAGTGCAGAGACAGCCTACACAAAGAATCCATGGTCATCATCCAATTCATCTTCTACCAAAGGAGCAACATGACCATCATTTATGTAAGCCTCATCATCATCAGTATCAGCATCATATTCGACTTGGTCTTCGTCAAAATCAGCAGGTCTTAAATTATTTATGACTGAAATATCAACGCTGGTTCCATCATCATCATTTCTGCACCAACTAGTCATCTCGTCAGGTACAGTAAATTCTGGAACTGTAATTCCTGCATCGACGACATCCTGTACATCTGCATCACCACGTTCATCTCCTTCTGCAAGATCATAGAAAATTGCATCAGGTACAGTAAATTGCAGCTTGGATGGATTCATTTTCATAGTAAATTGCACCAGCTAGTCATCTCATCAGGTACAGTAAATTGCATGGATTCATTTTTATAGCACTTGCCCAATTAGGGCTCTTCACATCTCTCACATAGAAACCTTTGCAGCTTGGATGCCTAGAATGTAAGGGTCTTCCGTGAATCGGTGTACACTAGTGTCTAGGTCAATAATTCCATATTTGTCCCTCCTATACCCCTTACTCTGATTTCTATTGGCAGGAGGCATGTCGAACCAGTCGCACTGCAATAGAACAACCTCCTTATCAGGAGGAAAGTCAAGAAATATGATTTTCTTTATCACCCCATAATAATCAGTACTGCCGGTGCTTTCTTGCGCGTTGACTACGACGCCACTATTTTGGGTACTCAAGTCAAGCTCTATTTCGGTATTACGAAAGTAATATCCATTTAGTACTGTACGGTTGAACACACGAGCAATTTGATCAGGCCCTTTAGCTAGTGTATACAACAGACTATTGACCTTCCCATCTTTATGGAGTTGTGTGATCTGTTTCATGGAATAGAATATTTGTGAGTTTACTATACACCATTGTTTTTTTATTACAAGAAACATTTATGAAAATTCTAAAGTAACTTACCCGTCTTTCGAACCAACCAACAAAATCTTCCTTGTGTTTCTTTGAAGGATTAGGACAATTGTTCTTTTTGAGCTCGTCAATATGTTCCCTTCAAAAAGAAATGATATATGGTTACTTCATAACCAAAGTGTTAATGCATATCATGATATGAAACAAATACATAAGTTTCCTTACTGAATCCATGGCTCGGTTTCCTCGCAGTTTGTTATTATGTAGTGCCTCATTTGATTAAGAGCTTCCAAAGAGAGTGATTCACGGGCAAAACCTTTCTTGGAGTAATCAACTGCACTCATTATGCTAATCCCTCTTGGTGCCTCATCTGTAGCTCCATCTGCATGGCGTTCAGACTGACTTATTTTTGTAGGCGAGCCTTTAACGAATAGACTGCAGAACGTCATGCACTCTTCAAGTATGTACCCCTCTGCAATTGAACCTTCTGGATGAGCCTTGTTACGTATATATCCCTTCAACGTACGCAGGTATCGCTCAACCGGATACATCCATATATACTGTACAGGCCCTGCAAACCATGCTTCTCGAGCTAGATGAATTGGGAGATGCATCATAATATCAAAGAAAGCTGGTGGATATATCATCTCTAGCTGACATAGAATTACTGCAATTTGTTCGTCCAAATTCAACAAATCGTCATCCCTTAACTCCTTGGAGCATAAATCGGAAAAGAATTTACTGAGCTGAAGCAATGGGGTAAGGACATTCTCTGGCAGAAGCTTGCGCAACGCAATAGGAAGAAGTTTCTGTAATATAACATGGCAGTCATGAGTTTTGAGTCCACTAAACTTGCACTGCTCGAGGACCACACATCGCTTAATGTGTGAAGCATAGCCATCAGGCATCCGTATGCTCTGCAGAAACCTGAGCAGCATTATCTTCTCTTCCTTTTTTAAAGCATACACGCCTTTCTTAAGTTTGTACTTATCCTTACCGGCGGGCTTTGCGTGCTGATCCTCCCTAATTTTCAAAAACACCAAATCTAGGCGAGCCTTCGTACCATCCTTTGTTTTCCCATCCATCTCAAGCAAAGTACCCAGAATGCTATCACAAATGTTCTTCTCGATGTGCATAACATCCAAATTGTGCCTCACGAGCAAGTGCTGCCAATACGGGAGCTGGAAGAACACACTTTTCTTCCGCCAATTATGCCAGGGATTAGTTTCCGGTCGCTTTCTCTTATTTGACCGCCCAAATGGTTCATGCTGAATGCTATCAAGCTCCTTTAGAACTTCAATGCCTGTAAGTTGCGCCGGGGCGTCTCTATGTTCTGCCATGTTGTTGAACATAACCTTGTTTCGACGCCATTTGTGGTGTTTCCGTAGAAAACGTCGGTGTCCCATGGAGCAATGCTTTCTACCATACCGGAGCCATAAAAAGTCTGTATGCTTGTGGCAGTAAGGGCATGCTAGCTTGCCTTTTGTGCTCCAACCACTCAGCATTGCGTAAGCCGGGTAGTCATTGATGGTCCACAACACGCATGCATACAACGTGAAATTTTGTTTAGTTGCAGCATCATATGCTTCAACACCATCCTCCCATAGAACTAACAGTTCATCAATCAAAGGCTGTAAGTACACATCAATGCTATTTCCTGCTGACTTTGGTCCTGGAATAATCATTGACATTATCTAGTTCTCTTGTTTCATACACATCCATGGTGGCAAGTTATATGGGATCAGAATGACAGGCCATGTAGTGTGTGATATACTCATGAGCCCAAAGGGATTGAATCCATCTGAAGCAAGGCCAAGCCGAACACTGCGAGCATCTTTTGCGAATTCTTTCTGACTATATCTTTCATCAAAGCTTTTCCAGGCCTTTGAATCTGCAGGATGCCTCATTATGCCATCATCTTTACGTTTCTCCTTATGCCATTTCATATCAGTTGACATATCTTTTGTCAAGTACAGCCTTTGTAGTCTTTGAATGAGTGGGAAATACCATAGAACTTTCTGTGGCACTTGCTTCTTTGATTTACGGATCGATGAATCAGCTTTGTCTACGGTTGGACTTGATTTCCATCGAGACGTATGACAGACAGGGCATTCTTTGGCATCAGCATGCTCATTACGGAATAGCACACAATCATTATAGCACGCGTGTATCTTCTTGTAATCCAGTCCAAACTCTCGAATGTACTTCCTTACTTGTGCGATATTAGTAGGAATGCAGTGACCCTTTGGCAGCACCTCCGTGAACATCCGCAGCATTAAGTCACATGCTCTGTTGGTCATCCCAGACACACACTTGATTTGGTAAAGCTTCACAATGAAAGATATCTTTGTGACCTCCTCACAACCTGGGTACAACGATGTTTTTCCCTCTTCCAATAGTTTGTAGAACGCCTTTGCAGATGCATTTGGCTCCTGTTTCATTCCATCACCGCTCGTGTCTCCTACATTACTTCCCAGTTTTGTGGCCCTTATCAGAGTATCCAGCATGTCACATATGCCTTCACCACCACCTGCAGCGTCTTCATCATCAGAATCTTCAGACATGTTGTCCTCCTCGGGTTCACCATGGAATACCCAAATTTTGTAGGACGGATCCATCCCATTCTTAAGCAAGTGCATATGGATCTCCTTTTTAGTTTTCTGAGCATTATTCAGACATTTCGTACACGGGCAAAATTTTGTTGCGTCTGGTTCAGCACCGTCAAAAGTAAGTTCCAAGAAACTCTCGATGCCACTTTGCCACTCCACAGAATCTCTATCCTTCTCCATCCAGCTCTTGTCTTGTGACATTTTGCGTTATCTCCGTTTAGCCGGTCTTGTAAAAAAAAGGAGCAGAATTAGTTCACACGTAAGTATTTCTAAACAACAAATACATCAGAGAGACAGGCATACTGGTCTTTCAAGTCAGTAAGAATTGCAGGGGATTACATTAGACATTACTTCACAACACAGCGTTCGATTGAAACTAACACTTACACCTGAAACTGACATGGCTATGAAAATATAAAACCTAGTTCGTACCTGAATTCCTGACATTGCTATGAGTATTAAACTAACACTTACAACTGAAACTGATAAAATAGACACGCATATGTGAACACAAGTAGCTAGTCTATCTGACAGCAATTGCAATCGCCATTAACTTCATCGAACCGGCAGGATGGAAACCAAGGATTTCATCAGTATTGGTACAAACCTTGTAATTGTGTATGACGAGCGGCGGAAGCAGCGGTTGAGTACAAGTCGGCGGGGCAGCGTTGGCGGCTGTTCAATATTTTACGCTAATCGAGTTCGGATGGCGGCGAGGTAATAGTGGCGGATTGGTCGGTCGCGCAGGGCCGATACGGCGGCGAAGTCGCCTGAGGGCGGATAGGGCGGCGTTGTAGTGTGGGGGCAGGGCAGTTTGGAGGAGACAGGGCGGACAAACGTAGCCCTTTCGCTCGCCCAATGGCCCAACCGGAGTATGGGCCTATTAATTGTACAATTTGTCTTCACAGCCCATTTGGCTTGTGAACAATATGTTTTTCCCTTGGCAATAACGTTCAAGTATTATAAATGCTCTATTAAGTTTTACTAGTTTCATTTTATGATTAAATTAATTCATTTCGAAATACATTGTTGTGTTAATATTCAACACTAGTCGGAAAAACCCTGTTATTGGTGTGTTTTTTCTTCAGTTCTGGCATGAAACTCGTACGCCCCTGCTATCTAGGTGTCCACTGGCGTGTTTCTGGAATCGACACAGGTTACTACATGATCATTGGCGTTGATGTGATAGTCCACATCACTATCCTATAGAAATCGGTAAATAAAAAGGGTATGTAATATTGACTAGAAGCGCACAAATGGTATTCAATTATGAGATAACATAACAAGCATTAAAAAAACGCATAAACATTCAAAGATTCAACCAGATAGTACTCAGCATTAACATGTAATCTAAAAGTTCGCATAAAGCTAGAACTCTCAGCTACAACCACGATACCTACTCATCATCTGACTGAATAATGACAACATGTGTATCCTCAGTAGGGAGCTATGGGAACATCATCTTCGGTGTCTTCAGCATCGTCAGGTCGATCGTAGAGGAAGTAGGTGGACACATCACCTTCATCGAGATAGAATGTCAATCTCCCTGTTGGATCCATCTCGTAGCGTTCCACAAGCTGGCCCCATTGCTGACCACTGAAGTATGTTTTTCCATCCTCATGTGTGACTACAACTTTGTGCTGGTGGTCTGGCACTCTCAAGCTCACCAAGTTCACCTCGAGAGTTCTAGGGTGGTCCCAAATTGCAACTTGAATATGCTCCAAAAAGTCACGCCTGAATCTGCAAGGTATGATCTGTAAAAAAAAAAGTACACATTTTTAGTACAAATTTTTTGTCCGTTTTCAAAAAGTAGATTGACCGAAAGTATATACCAATCTGTTTTCAAACCCCTCTGGTAGAACAATGGTAAATTTCTTGTTCATGCACTCCTTGTAGCCACACTGTTCACATACATCCATTGCCTGCGGTGGTGGGTTCCATACACTGAATTCAGATACACATCTAACCATTTACCATTCAAAAACCAACTTAAATCTAACAATGTACATCTAATTTTGGTGGCTGAATAAACTTAAATCTAACAATGAAAATCTAATTTCTAAGTCGATCTACATCTAAAATCACAATAATCATCTAACATATAACTCAATCTACATCTAAACCTAACAATGAAAGGTACGGCGGCCGGGGAAACTTACCTGCGGCGCGACAGATGGACGGCGCGAGGACGACGGTGGCGGTTGCGGCGGCGTTTGTCGCGGCGTCGTTCCGCCGGGTGTCGGTGGGGGATCTGGGGGCGGAGAGGGCTAGCCGTGGCGGCGGTGGGGAATCGGGGGGTGGAGAGGGAGAGGACTCGAGTTCGTGTGTGTAGCAGTTGGTGTGCGTGTAGCAATCGATTAAATTAGAGTATAAATGGTTTTCCTCAAAATTTTCATCATGTGAACGTGCCTCCACATTTGATCTTTCGTAAATTGGTCCTTAATGATGAAGCCAATGATAAACCGTGCCCACCACATTTGATTCCCTCATCCTGGTTAAATGTTGTTGCACCGTGGTGTCGCATGCTGGTGGTCGGTTCGTCCGGTGGTTGCGAGGCACCTAGGCGACGGATCGTCAAGGATGGTGGTGAGGGTGTGTTTGGGAGAAATCCTTGTCGGAGTACCGATATTAGAGCGGTGTCGCCATCGGGTGGTATCCTCCCTTCATGAAGGGCATCGCGTCTGCCCTGCATATGCCGCCCCGATGTGCCGGAGGAAACCCTAGAAGCGCGACTATCCATGTTGAAGGTGTTGATTGGTATTTGACGTCCCGGTGCTAGCAGCTTGGTTGTAGTTTGTAGGTGGGCGCAGTGGTCGTTTCGTCGATCCACTTGCGTCTCCTTTTCTCTTCTTATTTTGCGTTTATTGGTTGTCGCCTCAGCCGGCGTTGTATCAAAACTGTTGCACCGGGTGGTTGCTATACTAATATAGCGGTGATTCAGCCTATTTCACCAGAGCATGGGGACAATATCCTGTGATACTAGCCCTCTTGCATGCTACCATGGTACCGTTTCGACTAAATGAAGTTTTGGTGATTCAAAAAAATCTAGGAAAAATCACGAGTAGAGTTACTACAATGTGTAATAATTTTATGTCCAGATACGAAAGTAATATTGACTAACCAAAAAGACAAATCCAAATGTGAATATATAGTGCATATTTGCTGATTTGTACTTTTTGTTTCTCAATGTGTAGGTCGAATTTGGACCTGGTTTTTATTTACATTATGTACACAAATTCTTTGGGAACATGAATAATTTTTTCCGGAATTTTATGAAACATCTATAGTTGATTTTTTAAAATGGTAGCATGGGAGAACAAGGTGCTAGTATCACTGGATATTTTTTCCATTGAGCATGTGTGGTTTGCACCCTTGTTTACATTTTTATGAGTCATAAAATCCAATATGGTAAAGGAAAAATGGTAAAGCTCAGCATAAAAAACAAAATGACATCATGAAAGTAGTAAAACTAAAAGAACATAACATTTAAATTGTGTGAGAATTCAACAATCTAATATAGAGTCTTAACACGGTTTTTATATTGTAGCAACGGGGCTGCATGCATATAGTTGCACACAGAAACCATAAATATCACTGCATCCCTATTACAGACCAACTTCAGGGACATGGGTAGCAAACAAGTAGAGCCCTTCAGCGCACTGGTATAGCAAGAACAACATCTTCTCACCCTGTTTGAGATGACTTTCCTTCGCCATGAACTCTTTCCACCCGCTGACGCGCAAGCGACCATCAAGATCAGAAATTGAATATGTCGATGTCACCTCAGTTCTCGGGTAGCAAACAATAGTGATTGTACCATTTCTTGCCATATGTGCAGGAATCAGACGGCTTGGGATTTTCTGTTGCATGCAAAGACTAGAAGTCAAGAAAAAAGCTATCGGGAAATAATCATGTTAAAAGAAAGGAAATTAAATAGAACAAGTGTACACGTATTACTTTGCGCATAAAAGATTTACCACGTGTTTATTGAAGTTCTCGCTGTTTGTCCAATTCAGAGTATGCAGCACCCCGACAACCAATTCTGCTTCCTCATACTCTCCAGCTCTGTGGAATAGAACAGTGTAATCCAAGTTTTCAACAGCGTCGATCACCGTCTCCATCATCCTCCAGTTAATCATGGTCCCATCAATGCTAGAGAGTGAGTCAACAATGTGACGCCTCTCAGGGGACATGTGGTAGTATGCTGTAAAAATGTAATACGCCTGAAATTAGTGGATTACACATGCCGCAACCAAGTAATATATTAATGTTTATGTGCACAACATAATTTTTTTGTATTAAGTAAGAACTTACACGGATGGATGATTGGGTCATTTCCGGTTATGACCTCAGTTTGGCCTCTTTGTGTGTCGGTCTTGAAAACAAGCTCCATACCAACTTCAAGTTTGTAAACCCTACTAAATTCTTTCCAGTAATTTCCCTTCAGAAAGGTTATCCCGTCGATGTTGCTAATCTCAACTATAAACGAGAATCCTTCCTTGGTAATCAGTGTGGCTTGAAAATTTCTGTCCTCCATAGGGAAAACAGCATGCATTCTTAAGAAATATTGTCTGATGTAGCACGGGATCACCTAAATAAGAGCATGTATTTTATTAAATTATGAGCTAGTAGTAAATTGGACTTACTAAAAGTAGATATATCCTACAAGAGTAGCTATTTGTACTTTTTCCTATAATTGGACATTGAAGCAATAATCTTGTACTTCAAATAACTGAACATGCACTCATAGTTTCAGAACGGTACCCTTCAAGTATTAAAATTGCATGTAGGTAGTTCATAAAAAAAAACACGTCCATAACTACTAGAGATCACAGTCCCAAAAAATTTGCTAGCTAGATCAGCTACGTATATTACATCTATGATTAACACATGACACAATGAGTGCTAGCTAGGACCGGTAGAAATGCTACGTATATTACATGTGAATAATCATGAAAAATCCAAATCCAATTTGTACATGAGTAGATTAGAATCCTTACCGTCTTCTCCTCAAATCCCTCTACAAGGGTTATGACGAAATAATCAGTCGTCATGTCATCACTGCCACACATCCCTAGTTTGTCAAAACAAACTGGACAATGCGAGAAAAAACAAACAAAAACGATCAGATCTGGTGTGATAATCACGATCAAAGATGCAAAATGATGAGTAAGATCTAGTTGGCACGTCTTTGGTTGGCTTCATGATCGAAGTGGAGGGTGTGCCGGCCGGTAGACTAATTCTAGGTCAAACTTGTGCGGAAGGGCAGGCGACGGCAACCACGTGGCGAGGGAGGCGTGTGAAGTCGGCGGTTTTCTATGGGAGAATGATTACACGCACGCTGCCTTAGGTCAGGCCGTAGACTAGCTGGTTTGATGGGACAAATCGTGGGCCGCGCTGGCCATTATGTAGGTTTAGTAGATTAAAAATAGGCTTATTAGTTTAGGCCCACAAACAAGTGAGTACTATGTACAACCTTGTGTCTATGTACACACACGGCACAGGTGCTTCCCAATATTTCTCTATCGATTTCACACGGAAACCACTTCGAGTCTGCTCCGTACAGAATTAATATTAATACTCCCCTGTACTTCCATTCGTATTCACCACTGCATCTCTTCCAACCGCTGCACTCCAGTCTCTTCTTCTTCCATCCGCTCCCCTCCCTTCTTCTTCCAAGAATGGACGAAGAGAAGTATTTCTGCCGCACGATTCAGGTCCCCATCCATGGCGAGGAAAGCATCGACGTCACGTACACCAACGACCCTGCCGAGGTGCAGCGTGTCGTAGACATGTACGAGCAGTGGATTGATAGCGCAGAAGAAAGGTTCATGGGGCTCGATTTCGAGTACACATCCCACAAGGTTGATATCGAGAAGAAGGTCGTCGTCCTTCAGCTTGCATTCCGCCGCCACGTCCTGGTGTACCATCACTCCAGGTTAAAGTCATTTTTCCTCTTGTTTTCTGCAACTACTACTCATCTGCTCCGCCGCCATGTTCTTGTGATTGCTATTTGGTTATTCCTGGTTCTTGTGATTGGTGTTACTACTACTTTTTTCCTCTTTTTTCGGCAACTAGTACTCATCTAGATTTTCCGCAACTAGTACTCATCCAGACGTGCATGCGTAACAGTTTTCTCACGCACTTTTTTTTGGATCGGAGGGAGTAGCACTTTTCTAAACTCTTGTTACTTGTGTACTTCAGTGGTGACTGGTGGCAATCTGCGACGCTGGCTGATCTTTTTCGTTTTGGCGGCGTCAAATTTGCAAGTGTTGACACCAACAACGACAAGAAAATGTTTGCGAGAACCTGGAATTTTTCTATTCCAAAAGAAAATTATGAGGATATCCAAGATTTATACTTTCATGTGTTCAAACAAAAGAAAGTTGGAATGGCTACCATGGCAGCAAAATTTATTGATCCCGTCTACAAAAACATGAAGAAGAAGGATTACCGGTGGCACAGCTACTGGGACAACCAAATGCTAGACATGGAACACATCACCTATGCTGCAATTGATGGGTTCCTCTCCCTAGAGTTGTACCGTAAGCTCAAACCCATGAGTGACGCCAAGAAGGCCGAAGAGGGAGGCAGATCAAGGAGTGCGAGTGCGACCCACACTTGGCACTAGATCACCTGCTGCGGCGTAGTATATATGCTACTTTTGTTCTTTGTAATTAGAGTATATGTAAAATTATTCGACTAGTATATATGCTACTTTTGAGCTATGGATTAATCTTGGTACTTTTGTTCATATTGCAAGTGCTATATCTAACTAGTAGTGCAAATTATGCTACGTGAAGTCTGGTTTGAACTCAATGACAACTCTCCCTCGCTGGCGGTGTTCGAGTAGTTCCCTCCTCGAGGCAGAACTAGTCCTGCCGCCATTCTCCTTTGGGTGGTTCGACGACTAGGGATGTCTAGATGGAGTTTGTTATTCCTAAGAGGCACCAGCATCTGTGGCGACGCGGCTCTGATCTTTGTTTAGGAAAGGCCTTCTCTTGTGTTTGGTTTTTGAGTCTGTGGGGCAGTTCTCGGACTAGCCGGTGTGGAGTGGTGTAAGTGATAGTGTTGCTCGCAACGAACTGTCAAGTTCATGTACTCAAACCACTATCTCCTATAAAAATCAGGTGCCAATTGCGTGCCCTCCAAAAAAGAAACAACTCTAGCAAGTTGGGTACTACCAACTGGCGCATTTTCCAGTCTCACGAAGAGGGAGACTCCGCGTATCTTTACATCAAGATGCGTAGACAGGATGTGCTAAGGTGTCACGGGAAGAGGTACGAGTGGGAGGGAGAACAAGTCACCTTCCGTAAGGTGAATAGACTCATTCCACTCATACCTGATCCCATGGAAGCTGGCCCAGTTCACAAGATCTTCTAAGTTGTGCCTGTGAAGACAATGTTTCTTTTGTTTAAACTATGTGTTGCTTCCCGTACTCCTGCATGATGCACTATGTGAAACATTATGTCCTTTTTATGTTATTGTTTAGCAGAGCTTATTAATATTGTTAAAGGAGTACACACGAAACCATGAAAGACGATGGTCGCTGGTTCGGCTTTACCACATCTTGAAGAACAAAGTCGGTGTGCACCCCCTTTTGCTCCTTTAGCTGAAGTATCACCAGATTGGAGACATGGACGGTGCAAGCTGATTTTTCATCAACATTTGGTGATGTTGGAGGTACTTCTTCAACATCTTCATCATCTTCTCCAGAGCCTCCATCCCCAGAACCATGACCATCTGACAAGGCCAGTCCGCCATCAGATGACTCTTCTTCAACTCTCGGCTCCTAAAATGCAATAAGCCAATATGTTAACTGGAAACTGAAGTTGCTCATTCGTTTTTAACTTTTATAACATTTATTGCCGAAGAATTCAAATGGATATGAAATGTACAACCTATACTAAACCTAGTATATCATAACCAAATCTGATAATTAGAATCCATGTAGGCATGCACGTTTAATTAACCTAAAAGCTACTGTGTACAATTATTACAAAATGAGATATGAAATTGCAGTTGAAATAATTTGAAGATTAACCAAAAAAGGTTGTAACACCATAAATAGGAGAATCTAGGATGATAACACGCTACACAATTATTTCAACATTAGATATGAAGTTGCAGTTGTAATTATTACATGATGAGATATAAAATGGCATTTGAACTAATGTAAATAACACTTGAGAAATAAAACAATAAAATTAGAAAGAAAAATCGATCTACTCCCTCTTTCTTTGAATACAAGACCACTATCAAAAATAAAATTTCTATGTATGCAAGACCGCTATCTCTTCCAAAGAGGAATTTATTTCGATTCTACCACATAGAATGGTGCTAATTGATGTCAATGTGCCGTGCAACCATAGAGTAATATGCCCCAGTATTTCATAACAAAAACAGATAATTAAAATCTTGCGGATCAAATTACCCAAGCTATATTCATTGAATTTTAATTAAACAAAGTACAGAGTGTACAATTATTACAAAATGAGATATGAAATTTAAGTTGAAATAATGTGAAGATTACGACTGCAACCCAAAAAAAGGTTGTAACACCATAAATAGGAGAATCTAGGATGATAACACACTATACAATTGTTTCAACATTAGATATGAAGTTGCAGTTGTAATTATTACATGATGAGATATAAAATGGCATTTGAACTAATGTAAATAACAGTTGAGAAATAACAGAATAATATTTGAAAGCAAAATCGATCTACTCTCTCTTTCTTTGAATACAAGGCCACTATCAAAAATACAATTTCTATGTATGCTAGACCGCTAACTCTTGCAATGAGGAATTTTTTTCGATTCTACCACATAGAATGGTGCTCATTGATGTCAATGTGCCATGCAACCATAGAGTAATATGCCCCAGTATTTCATAACAAAAACAGATAACTAAAATCTTGCGCATCAAATTACCCAAGCTATATTAATTGAATTTTATTAAAACATAGTACAGAGTGTACAATTATTACAAAATGAGATATGAAATTGAAGTTGAAATAATGTGAAGATTATTGCAACCCAAAATAGGTTGTAACATCATAAATAGGAGAATCTAGGATGGTAACACACCGTACAATTATTTGAACATTACATATGAAGTTGCAGTTGTAATTATTACATGATGAGATATACAATGGCATTTGAACTAATGTAAATAACAGGTGAGAAATAAAATTGCCTAGGCACACACGTGCATATATACCAGGTTGTGCTCCAATCCATGAAAAAATAAAAGAAATTTCCTAGGCACACACGTGCATGCAGTACCATCAGGTTGTGCTCCAATCCACCATAGAACAAAATAAATTTCCTACGCACACACACGGTACCATCAGGTTGTGCTCCAATCCACCATAGAACAAAAAAAATTCCTAGGCACACACACGGTACCATCAGGTTGTGCTCCAATCCAGCCAACAACAAAAAAGAGTAAAGTAGCAAACAGCACACATAGAGGTTTCTATCTTAGTTCTCTCAACTCACAGAAGTCACAACTCACAACCAAAATAAGTGGCAAACATGAACAACCACATAGTGCAAAGCAAAATCGATCTACTACCAGTATGTGAATACAAGGGCATTATCAAAAATACATGGCAAGTTCACTAAAAATAGATCTACTACCTCAGTCGGCGCGGCAGTCGGCGCAGCGGGCGGCGCAGCGGTCGGAGCGTTGATCAGCTTAGCGGAGATGGCCCCCCACAAGGCGTATTCAGCTGATTGGTCGTAGCTTTCGTCAATCTCCTTGTACGCCGCCTCGAGGTCAGATGGCACGGCGGCGTGGGATGGGCCATCTTCTCCGTCCCCGCTCTTCGTCTTCTTCCGATCTATCTCCGAAGAGACATCACGGAGCGCCTCCTCCACCGGCGTGACCTCGCCGGAAGCAGCAGCCACTGTACCAGAGCTGGCCGCGGCTGGGACGACAGCAGAAGATGGCTCGCCGATGACGGACGCCACCTCATTACCTTCCTCGGCGTCGAAGCTTTCCCGTGATCTCTTCATGGCGGATGGGAAGGGCAGGGGAACCGTCGAGGGTTTTGCGGTGGAAGTGGAGGGGAGGATGCGTTTTTTGGGGAAAAGTTGATGCAGAGACGGAGGAAGAAAGGAAGTGGATATGCGTCAAACCGTGTATTTATGGAGTTTCCCTTTTGCTCTCCCTCTGACGCAATGTGCACGCGTGAATCTAGGGTTTCTTTTTGTATAGTTGTTTTTCCATATTTTTTGCACAAAAATGGCTAAAATTGAAGACTAAAATTGAAGACAAAAATGGCTTACATTCTCATCTCTGCTGTTTTCCAGGCATCGTAGGTGGAAGGGTACAATGTTCTGGACCGAAAGTGCCCGGAAACGGCTACGACATAAGATTGGTAGGCAACTTGAGAATGGAAGCGGCTTTTTGAGATCCCACACGTGCAATGTTGCTGAAATGAAGCGAGGTTCTTGGAATGCATCATGATTTCGACTTTGGGCATGGGAAACAACAAGTTGGACAAGGAAATCCCCGTTTTCGGCCGTTCCTTCCGCTTTCGAAGGCAATATAAAACCAGATCAGGCATCGCCCACTCATGGACAGGGGTAACAAGGTGCAGTGTTGCATGTGGAGTGAGTTGCTTGGAGTGGGTTGTAAGGATGCCCCAGGTGTGGAGGCTGGCATGATAGAGCGAGAAGCGGCGAGAATCGTCCCGGTTAAAGTCCGGTGCTTCGACGCCACCCAGCGCAACGGCGGCACCATACAAGTCCTGCAATGGGGTTCAAGCATTTTGCGTGGGCCCACATTGCCAAGCGTGGCTTGGATTCTTATCTCTGCTGTTTTCCAGGCATCGTAGGTGGAAGGGAACAATGTTCTGGACCGAAAGTGCCCGGAAACGGCTACGACATAAGATTGGTAGGCAACTTGAGAATGGAAGCGGCTTTTTGAGATCCCACACATGCAATGTTGCTGAAATGAAGCGAGGTTCTTGGAATGCATCATGATTTTCGACTTTGCGCATGGGAAACAACAAGTTGGCCAAGGAAATCCCCGTTTTCGGCCGTTCCTTCCGCTTTCGAAGGCATTATAAAGCCAGATCACGCATCGCCCACTCATGGGAAGGGGTAACAAGGTGCAGTGTTGCATGTGGAGTGAGTTGCTTGGAGTGGGTTGTAAGGATGCCCCAGGTGTGGAGGCTGGCATGCAAGAGCGAGAAGCGGCGAGAATCGTCCCGGTTAACGTTCGGTGCTTCGACGCCACCCAGCGCAACGGCGGCACCATACAAGTCCTGCAATGGGTTTCAAGCATTTTGTGTGGGCCCAAATTGCCAAGTGTGGCTTACATTCTCATCTCTGCTGTTTTCCAGGCATCATAGGTGGAAGGGAACAATGTTCTGGACCGAAAGTGCCCGGAAACGGCTACGACATAAGATTGGAAGGCAACTTGAGAATGGAAGCGGCTTTTTGAGATCCCACACGTGCAATGTTGCTGAAATGAAGCGAGGTTCTTGGAATGCATCATGATTTCGACTTTGGGCATGGGAACAACAAGTTGGCCAAGGAAATCCCCGTTTTCGGCCGTTCCTTCCGCTTTCGAAGGCAATATAAAGCCAGATCACGCATCGCCCACTCATGGGCAGGGGTAACAAGGTGCAGTGTTGCATGTGGAGTGAGTTGCTTGGAGTGGGTTGTAAGGATGCCCCAGGTGTGGAGGCTGGCATGCAAGAGCGAGAAGCGGCGAGAATCGTCCCGGTTAACGTCCGGTGCTTCGACGCCACCCAGCGCAACGGCGGCACCTTACAAGTCCTGCAATGGGGTTCAAGCATTTTGCGTGGGCCCACATTGCCAAGTGTGGCTTACATTCTCATCTCTGCTGTTTTCCAGGTATCGTAGCTGGAAGGGAACAATGTTCTGGACCAAAAGTGCCCGGAAACGGCTACGACATAAGATTGGTAGGCAACTTGAGAATGGAAGCGGCTTTTTGAGATCCCACACGTGCAATGTTGCTGAAATGAAGCGAGTTTCTTGGAATGCATCATGATTTCGACTTTGGGCATGGGAAACAACAAGTTGGGCAAGGAAATCCCCGTTTTCGGCCGTTCCTTCCGCTTTCGAAGGCAATATAAAACCAGATCACGCATCGTCCACTCATGGACAGGGGTAACAAGGTGCAGTGTTGCATGTGGAGTGAGTTGCTTGGAGTGGGTTGTAAGGATGCCCCAGGTGTGGAGGCTGGCATGCAAGAGCGAGAAGCGGCGAGAATCGTCCCGGTTAACGTCCGGTGCTTCGACGCCACCCAGCGCAACGGCGGCACCATACAAGTCCTGCAATGGGGTTCAAGCATTTTGCGTGGGCCCACATTGCCAAGTGTGGCTTAGATTCTCATCTCTGCTGTTTTCCAGGCATCGTAGGTGGAAGGGAACAATGTTCTGGACCGAAAGTGCCTGGAAACGGCTACGACATAAGATTGGTAGGCAACTTGAGAATGGAAGCGGCTTTTTGAGATCCCACACATGCAATGTTGCTGAAATGAAGCGAGGTTCTTTGAATGCATCATGATTTCGACTTTGGGCATGGGAAACAACAAGTTGGCGAAGGAAATCCCCGTTTTCGGCCGTTCCTTCCGCTTTGGAAGGCAATATAAAGCCAGATCACGCATCGCCCACTCATGGGCACGGGTAACAAGGTGCAGTGTTGCATGTGGAGTGAGTTGCTTGGAGTGGGTTGTAAGGATGCCCCAGGTGTGGAGGCTGGCATGCAAGAGCGAGAAGCGGCGAGAATCGTCCTGGTTAACGTTCGGTGCTTCGACGCCACCCAGCGCAACGGCGGCACCATACAAGTCCTGCAATGGGGTTCAAGCATTTTGTGTGGTCCCACATTGCCAAGTGTGGCTTACATTCTCATCTCTGTTGTTTTCCAGGCATCGTAGGTGGAAGCGAACAATGTTCTGGACCGAAAGTGCCCGGAAACGGCTACGACATAAGATTGGTAGGCAACTTGAGAATGGAAGCGGCTTTTTGAGATCCCACACGTGCAATGTTGCTGAAATGAAGCGAGGTTCTTGGAATGCATCATGATTTCGACTTTGGGCATGGGAAACAAAAAGTTGGCCAAGGAAATCCCCGTTTTCGGCCGTTCCTTCCGCTTTCGAAGGCAATATAAAGCCAGATCACGCATCGCCCACTCATGGGCAGGGGTAACAAGGTGCAGTGTTGCATGTGGAGTGAGTTGCTTGGAGTGGGTTGTAAGGATGCCCCAGGTGTGGAGGCTGGCATGCAAGAGCGAGAAGCGGCGAGAATCGTCCCGGTTAACGTCCGGTGCTTCGACGCCACCCAGCGCAACGGCGGCACCATACAAGTCCTGCAATGGGGTTCAAGCATTTTGCATGGGCCCACATTGCCAAGTGTGGCTTAGATTCTCATCTCTGCTGTTTTCCAGGCATCGTAGGTGGAAGGGAACAATGTTCTGGAACGAAATTGCCCGGAAACGGCTACGACATAAGATTGGTAGGCAACTTGAGAATGGAAGCGGCTTTTTGAGATCCCACACATGCAATGTTGCTGAAATGAAGCGAGGTTCTTTGAATGCATCATGATTTCGACTTTGGGCATGGGAAACAACAAGTTGGTGAAGGAAATCCCCGTTTTCGGCCGTTCCTTCCGCTTTCGAAGGCAATATAAAGCCAGATCACGCATCGCCCACTCATGGGCACGGGTAACAAGGTGCAGTGTTGCATGTGGAGTGAGTTTCTTAGAGTGGGTTGTAAGGATGCCCCAGGTATGGAGGCTGGCATGCAAGAGCGAGAAGCGGCGAGAATCGTCCTGGTTAACGTTCGGTGCTTCGACGCCACCCAGCGCAACGGCGGCACCATACAAGTCCTGCAATGGGGTTCAAGCATTTTGTGTGGGCCCACATTGCCAAGTGTGGCTTACATTCTCATCTCTGTTGTTTTCCAGGCATCGTAGGTGGAAGCGAACAATGTTCTGGACCGAAAGTGCCCGGAAACGGCTACGACATAAGATTGGTAGGCAACTTGAGAATGGAAGCGGCTTTTTGAGATCCCACACGTGCAATGTTGCTGAAATGAAGCGAGGTTCTTGGAATGCATCATGATTTCGACTTTGGGCATGGGAAACAACAAGTTGGCCAAGGAAATCCCCGTTTTCGGCCGTTCCTTCCGCTTTCGAAGGCAATATAAAGCCAGATCACGCATCGCCCACTCATGGGCAGGGGTAACAAGGTGCAGTGTTGCATGTGGAGTGAGTTGCTTGGAGTGGGTTGTAAGGATGCCCCAGGTGTGGAGGCTGGCATGCAAGAGCGAGAAGCGGCGAGAATCGTCCCGGTTAACGTCCGGTGCTTCGACGCCACCCAGCGCAACGGCGACACCATACAAGTCCTGCAATGGGGTTCAAGCATTTTGCATGGGCCCACATTGCCAAGTGTGGCTTAGATTCTCATCTCTGCTGTTTTCCAGGCATCGTAGGTGGAAGGGAACAATGTTCTGGACCGAAAGTGCCCGGAAACGGCTACGACATAAGATTGGTAGGCAACTTGAGAATGGAAGCGGCTTTTTGAGATCCCACACATGCAATGTTGCTGAAATGAAGCGAGGTTCTTTGAATGCATCATGATTTCGACTTTGGGCATGGGAAACAACAAGTTGGCGAAGGAAATCCCCGTTTTCGGCCGTTCCTTCCGCTTTCGAAGGCAATATAAAGCCAGATCACGCATCGCCCACTCATGGGCACGGGTAACAAGGTGCAGTGTTGCATGTGGAGTGAGTTGCTTGGAGTGGGTTGTAAGGATGCCCCAGGTGTGGAGGCTGGCATGCAAGAGCGAGAAGCGGCGAGAATCGTCCTGGTTAACGTTCGGTGCTTCGACGCCACCCAGCGCAACGGCGGCACCATACAAGTCCTGCAATGGGGTTCAAGCATTTTGTGTGGGCCCACATTGCCAAGTGTGGCTTACATTCTCATCTCTGTTGTTTTCCAGGCATCGTAGGTGGAAGCGAACAATGTTCTGGACCGAAAGTGCCCGGAAACGGCTACGACATAAGATTGGTAGGCAACTTGAGAATGGAAGCGGCTTTTTGAGATCCCACACGTGCAATGTTGCTGAAATGAAGCGAGGTTCTTGGAATGCATCATGATTTCGACTTTGGGCATGGGAAACAACAAGTTGGCCAAGGAAATCCCCGTTTTCGGCCGTTCCTTCCGCTTTCGAAGGCAATATAAAGCCAGATCACGCATCGCCCACTCATGGGCAGGGGTAACAAGGTGCAGTGTTGCATGTGGAGTGAGTTGCTTGGAGTGGGTTGTAAGGATGCCCCAGGTGTGGAGGCTGGCATGCAAGAGCGAGAAGCGGCGAGAATCGTCCCGGTTAACGTCCGGTGCTTCGACGCCACCCAGCGCAACGGCGGCACCATACAAGTCTTGCAATGGGGTTCAAGCATTTTGCATGGGCCCACATTGCCAAGTGTGGCTTAGATTCTCATCTCTGCTGTTTTCCAGGCATCGTAGGTGGAAGGGAACAATGTTCTGGACCGAAAGTGCCCGGAAACGGCTACGACATAAGATTGGTAGGCAACTTGAGAATGGAAGCGGCTTTTTGAGATCCCACACATGCAATGTTGCTGAAATGAAGCGAGGTTCTTTGAATGCATCATGATTTCTACTTTGGGCATGGGAAACAACAAGTTGGCGAAGGAAATCCCCGTTTTCGGCCGTTCCTTCCGCTTTCGAAGGCAATATAAAGCCAGATCACGCATCGCCCACTCATGGGCAGGGGTAACAAGGTGCAGTGTTGCATGTGGAGTGAGTTGCTTGGAGTGGGTTGTAAGGATGCCCCAGGTGTGGAGGCTGGCATGCAAGAGCGAGAAGCGGCGAGAATCGTCCTGGTTAACGTCCGGTGCTTCGACGCCACCCAGCGCAACGGCGGCACCATACAAGTCCTGCAATGGGGTTCAAGCATTTTGCGTGGGCCCACATTGCCAAGTGTGGCTTACATTCTCATCTCTGATGTTTTCCAGGCATCGTAGGTGGAAGGGAACAATGTTCTGGACCGAAAGTGCCCGGAAACGGCTACGACATAAGATTGGTAGGCAACTTGAGAATGGAAGCGGCTTTTTGAGATCCCACACATGCAATGTTTCTGAAATGAAGCGAGGTTCTTTGAATGCATCATGATTTTGACTTTGGGCATGGGAAACAACAACTTGGCCAAGGAAATCCCCGTTTTCGGCCGTTCCTTCCGCTTTCGAAGGCAATATAAAGCCAGATCACGCATCGCCCACTCATGGGCAGGGGTAACAAGGTGCAGTGTTGCATGTGGAGTGAGTTGCTTGGAGTGGGTTGTAAGGATGCCCCAGGTGTGGAGGCTGGCATGCAAGAGCGAGAAGCGGCGAGAATCGTCCTGGTTAACGTTCGGTGCTTCGACGCCACCCAGCGCAACGGCGGCACCATACAAGTCCTGCAATGGGGTTCAAGCATTTTGTGTGGGCCCACATTGCCAAGTGTGGCTTACATTCTCATCTCTGTTGTTTTCCAGGCATCGTAGTTGGAAGGGAACAATGTTCTGGACCGAAAGTGCCCGGAAACGGCTACGACATAAGATTGGTAGGCAACTTGAGAATGGAAGTGGCTTTTTGAGATCCCACACGTGCAATGTTGCTGAAATGAAGCTAGGTTCTTGGAATGCATCATGATTTCGACTTTGGGCATGGGAAACAACAAGTTGGCCAAGGAAATCCCCGTTTTCGGACGTTCCTTCCGCTTTCGAAGGCAATATAAAGCCAGATCACGCATCGCCCACTCATGGGCAGGGGTAACAAGGTGCAGTGTTGCATGTGGAGTGAGTTGTTTGGAGTGGGTTGTAAGGATGCCCCAGGTGTGGAGGCTGGCATGCAAGAGCGAGAAGCGGCGAGAATCTTCCCGGTTAACGTCCGGTGCTTCGACGCCACCCAGCGCAACGGCGGCACCATACAAGTCCTGCAATGGGGTTCAAGCATTTTGCATGGGCCCACATTGCCAAGTGTGGCTTAGATTCTCATCTCTGCTGTTTTCCAGGCATCGTAGGTGGAAGGGAACAATGTTCTGGACCGAAAGTGCCCGGAAACGGCTACGACATAAGATTGGTAGGCAACTTGAGAATGGAAGCGGCTTTTTGAGATCCCACACATGCAATGTTGCTGAAATGAAGCGAGGTTCTTTGAATGCATCATGATTTCGACTTTGGGCATGGGAAACAACAAGTTGGCGAAGGAAATCCCCGTTTTCGGCCGTTCCTTCCGCTTTCGAAGGCAATATAAAGCCAGATCACGCATCACCCACTCATGGGCAGGGGTAACAAGGTGAAGTGTTGCATGTGGAGTGAGTTGCTTGGAGTGGGTTGTAAGGATGCCCCAGGTGTGGAGGCTGGCATGCAAGAGCGAGAAGCGGCGAGAATCGTCCTGGTTAACGTTCGGTGCTTCGACGCCACCCAGCGCAACGGCGGCACCATACAAGTCCTGCAATGGGGTTCAAGCATTTTGTGTGGGCCCACATTGCCAAGTGTGGCTTACATTCTCATCTCTGTTGTTTTCCAGGCATCGTAGGTGGAAGGGAACAATGTTCTGGACCGAAAGTGCCCGGAAACGGCTACGAGATAAGATTGGTAGGCAACTTGAGAATGGAAGCGCCTTTTTGAGATCCCACACATGCAATGTTGCTGAAATGAAGCGAGGTTCTTTGAATGCATCATGATTTCGACTTTGGGCATGGGAAACAACAAGTTGGCGAACGAAATCCCCGTTTTCGGCCGTTCCTTCCGCTTTCGAAGGCAATATAAAGCCAGATCACGCATCGCCCACTCATGGGCAGGGGTAACAAGGTGCAGTGTTGCATGTGGAGTGAGTTGCTTGGAGTGGGTTGTAAGGATGCCCCAGGTGTGGAGGCTGGCATGCAAGAGCGAGAAGCGGCGAGAATCGTCCTGGTTAACGTTCAGTGCTTTGACGCCACCCAGCGCAACGGCGGCACCATACAAGTCCTGCAATGGGGTTCAAGCATTTTGTGTGGGCCCACATTGCCAAGTGTGGCTTACATTCTCATCTCTGTTGTTTTCCAGGCATCGTAGGTGGAAGGGAACAATGTTCTGGACCGAAAGTGCCCGGAAACGGCTACGACATAAGATTGGTAGGCAACTTGAGAATGGAAGTGGCTTTTTGAGATCCCACACGTGCAATGTTGCTGAAATGAAGCGAGGTTCTTGGAATGCATCATGATTTCGACTTTGGGCATGGGAAACAACAAGTTGGCCAAGGAAATCCCCGTTTTCGGCCGTTCCTTCCGCTTTCGAAGGCAATATAAAGCCAGATCACGCATCGCCAACTCATGGGCAGGGGTAACAAGGTGCAGTGTTGCATGTGGAGTGAGTTGCTTGGAGTGGGTTCTAAGGATGCCCCAGGTGTGGAGGCTGGCATGCAAGAGCGAGAAGCGGCGAGAATCGTCCCGGTTAATGTCCGGTGCTTCGACGCCACCCAGCGCAACGGCGGCACCATACAAGTCCTGCAATGGGGTTCAAGCATTTTGCATGGGCCCACATTGCCAAGTGTGGCTTAGATTCTCATCTCTGCTGTTTTCCAGGCATCGTAGGTGGAAGGGAACAATGTTCTGGACCGAAAGTGCCCGGAAACGGCTACGACATAAGATTGGTAGGCAACTTGAGAATGGAAGCGGCTTTTTGAGATCCCACACATGCAATGTTGCTGAAATGAAGCGAGGTTCTTTGAATGCATCATGATTTCTACTTTGGGCATGGGAAACAACAAGTTGGCGAAGGAAATCCCCGTTTTCGGCCGTTCCTTCCGCTTTCGAAGGCAATATAAAGCCAGATCACGCATCGCCCACTCATGGGCAGGGGTAACAAGGTGCAGTGTTGCATGTGGAGTGAGTTGCTTGGAGTGGGTTGTAAGGATGCCCCAGGTGTGGAGGCTGGCATGCAAGAGCGAGAAGCGGCGAGAATCGTCCCGGTTAACGTCCGGTGCTTCGACGCCACCCAGCGCAACGGCGGCACCATACAAGTCTTGCAATGGGGTTCAAGCATTTTGCATGGGCCCACATTGCCAAGTGTGGCTTAGATTCTCATCTCTGCTGTTTTCCAGGCATCGTAGGTGGAAGGGAACAATGTTCTGGACCGAAAGTGCCCGGAAACGGCTACGACATAAGATTGGTAGGCAACTTGAGAATGGAAGCGGCTTTTTGAGATCCCACACATGCAATGTTGCTGAAATGAAGCGAGGTTCTTTGAATGCATCATGATTTCTACTTTGGGCATGGGAAACAACAAGTTGGCGAAGGAAATCCCCGTTTTCGGCCGTTCCTTCCGCTTTCGAAGGCAATATAAAGCCAGATCACGCATCGCCCACTCATGGGCAGGGGTAACAAGGTGCAGTGTTGCATGTGGAGTGAGTTGCTTGGAGTGGGTTGTAAGGATGCCCCAGGTGTGGAGGCTGGCATGCAAGAGCGAGAAGCGGCGAGAATCGTCCTGGTTAACGTCCGGTGCTTCGACGCCACCCAGCGCAACGGCGGCACCATACAAGTCCTGCAATGGGGTTCAAGCATTTTGCGTGGGCCCACATTGCCAAGTGTGGCTTACATTCTCATCTCTGATGTTTTCCAGGCATCGTAGGTGGAAGGGAACAATGTTCTGGACCGAAAGTGCCCGGAAACGGCTACGACATAAGATTGGTAGGCAACTTGAGAATGGAAGCGGCTTTTTGAGATCCCACACATGCAATGTTTCTGAAATGAAGCGAGGTTCTTTGAATGCATCATGATTTTGACTTTGGGCATGGGAAACAACAACTTGGCCAAGGAAATCCCCGTTTTCGGCCGTTCCTTCCGCTTTCGAAGGCAATATAAAGCCAGATCACGCATCGCCCACTCATGGGCAGGGGTAACAAGGTGCAGTGTTGCATGTGGAGTGAGTTGCTTGGAGTGGGTTGTAAGGATGCCCCAGGTGTGGAGGCTGGCATGCAAGAGCGAGAAGCGGCGAGAATCGTCCTGGTTAACGTTCGGTGCTTCGACGCCACCCAGCGCAACGGCGGCACCATACAAGTCCTGCAATGGGGTTCAAGCATTTTGTGTGGGCCCACATTGCCAAGTGTGGCTTACATTCTCATCTCTGTTGTTTTCCAGGCATCGTAGGTGGAAGGGAACAATGTTCTGGACCGAAAGTGCCCGGAAACGGCTACGACATAAGATTGGTAGGCAACTTGAGAATGGAAGTGGCTTTTTGAGATCCCACACGTGCAATGTTGCTGAAATGAAGCTAGGTTCTTGGAATGCATCATGATTTCGACTTTGGGCATGGGAAACAACAAGTTGGCCAAGGAAATCCCCGTTTTCGGACGTTCCTTCCGCTTTCGAAGGCAATATAAAGCCAGATCACGCATCGCCCACTCATGGGCAGGGGTAACAAGGTGCAGTGTTGCATGTGGAGTGAGTTGTTTGGAGTGGGTTGTAAGGATGCCCCAGGTGTGGAGGCTGGCATGCAAGAGCGAGAAGCGGCGAGAATCTTCCCGGTTAACGTCCGGTGCTTCGACGCCACCCAGCGCAACGGCGGCACCATACAAGTCCTGCAATGGGGTTCAAGCATTTTGCATGGGCCCACATTGCCAAGTGTGGCTTAGATTCTCATCTCTGCTGTTTTCCAGGCATCGTAGGTGGAAGGGAACAATGTTCTGGACCGAAAGTGCCCGGAAACGGCTACGACATAAGATTGGTAGGCAACTTGAGAATGGAAGCGGCTTTTTGAGATCCCACACATGCAATGTTGCTGAAATGAAGCGAGGTTCTTTGAATGCATCATGATTTCGACTTTGGGCATGGGAAACAACAAGTTGGCGAAGGAAATCCCCGTTTTCGGCCGTTCCTTCCGCTTTCGAAGGCAATATAAAGCCAGATCACGCATCACCCACTCATGGGCAGGGGTAACAAGGTGAAGTGTTGCATGTGGAGTGAGTTGCTTGGAGTGGGTTGTAAGGATGCCCCAGGTGTGGAGGCTGGCATGCAAGAGCGAGAAGCGGCGAGAATCGTCCTGGTTAACGTTCGGTGCTTCGACGCCACCCAGCGCAACGGCGGCACCATACAAGTCCTGCAATGGGGTTCAAGCATTTTGTGTGGGCCCACATTGCCAAGTGTGGCTTACATTCTCATCTCTGTTGTTTTCCAGGCATCGTAGGTGGAAGGGAACAATGTTCTGGACCGAAAGTGCCCGGAAACGGCTACGAGATAAGATTGGTAGGCAACTTGAGAATGGAAGCGCCTTTTTGAGATCCCACACATGCAATGTTGCTGAAATGAAGCGAGGTTCTTTGAATGCATCATGATTTCGACTTTGGGCATGGGAAACAACAAGTTGGCGAACGAAATCCCCGTTTTCGGCCGTTCCTTCCGCTTTCGAAGGCAATATAAAGCCAGATCACGCATCGCCCACTCATGGGCAGGGGTAACAAGGTGCAGTGTTGCATGTGGAGTGAGTTGCTTGGAGTGGGTTGTAAGGATGCCCCAGGTGTGGAGGCTGGCATGCAAGAGCGAGAAGCGGCGAGAATCGTCCTGGTTAACGTTCAGTGCTTTGACGCCACCCAGCGCAACGGCGGCACCATACAAGTCCTGCAATGGGGTTCAAGCATTTTGTGTGGGCCCACATTGCCAAGTGTGGCTTACATTCTCATCTCTGTTGTTTTCCAGGCATCGTAGGTGGAAGGGAACAATGTTCTGGACCGAAAGTGCCCGGAAACGGCTACGACATAAGATTGGTAGGCAACTTGAGAATGGAAGTGGCTTTTTGAGATCCCACACGTGCAATGTTGCTGAAATGAAGCGAGGTTCTTGGAATGCATCATGATTTCGACTTTGGGCATGGGAAACAACAAGTTGGCCAAGGAAATCCCCGTTTTCGGCCGTTCCTTCCGCTTTCGAAGGCAATATAAAGCCAGATCACGCATCGCCAACTCATGGGCAGGGGTAACAAGGTGCAGTGTTGCATGTGGAGTGAGTTGCTTGGAGTGGGTTCTAAGGATGCCCCAGGTGTGGAGGCTGGCATGCAAGAGCGAGAAGCGGCGAGAATCGTCCCGGTTAATGTCCGGTGCTTCGACGCCACCCAGCGCAACGGCGGCACCATACAAGTCCTGCAATGGGGTTCAAGCATTTTGCATGGGCCCACATTGCCAAGTGTGGCTTAGATTCTCATCTCTGCTGTTTTCCAGGCATCGTAGGTGGAAGGGAACAATGTTCTGGACCGAAAGTGCCCGGAAACGGCTACGACATAAGATTGGTAGGCAACTTGAGAATGGAAGCGGCTTTTTGAGATCCCACACATGCAATGTTGATGAAATGAAGCGAGGTTCTTGGAATGCATCATGATTTCGACTTTGGGCATGGGAAACAACAAGTTGGCCAAGGAAATCCCCGTTTTCGGCCGTTCCTTCCGCTTTCGAAGGCAATATAAAGCCAGATCACGCATCGCCCACTCATGGGCAGGGGTAACAAGGTGCAGTGTTGCATGTGGAGTGAGTTGTTTGGAGTGGGTTGTAAGGATGCCCCAGGTGTGGAGGCTGGCATGCAAGAGCGAGAAGCGGCGAGAATCTTCCCGGTTAACGTCCGGTGCTTCGACGCCACCCAGCGCAACGGCGGCACCATACAAGTCCTGCAATGGGGTTCAAGCATTTTGCATGGGCCCACATTGCCAAGTGTGGCTTAGATTCTCATCTCTGCTGTTTTCCAGGCATCGTAGGTGGAAGGGAACAATGTTCTGGACCGAAAGTGCCCGGAAACGGCTACGACATAAGATTGGTAG
>CM054059.1:5043306-5395078 GCA_028641055.1 Alopecurus myosuroides
TGCTAGCTAAATTAGAGAGTAAAGTTGAGGAAATTATGATGCTTACTGAAATTAAGGATCCATTGCTTGATTTAGAAAAAAGTAGCTTGCAAGAACTTATTGCTACTCTACAAAAATTTGCTAGTGATCCCACTATAAATGTTAATCAACCTGGCTTTCGATCTTATATTGCTAATCATGTCTTGCAAGAAAAAAAATCTATGTACAAGAATGAGGCCATGATACCTCCTAAGCTTGGGGATGCATGTATCCCCAAGGTGCTAGTTTCAATTGGAAAAGAAATTCACCATGCTATGTTAGATCTAGGTTCTAGTGTATCGGTACTCTCTAAAGAATTATATGAATTTCTAGAACTAGAAAATTTAGAAAAGTGCTCAAGTGAATTTTTCCTTGATGATAACTCTACTAAACATGCTGTAGGACAAGTAAAAGATGTTATGATTGAATTGCACATGACATTGTACCCGTTGATTTCATTATTATGGATATGGGGATAAATCCCCTAGTCCTATTATTTTGGGTAGACCTTTTCTTCGTACTACAGGTGCAATCATAGACTCCAAGGAATGGAATGTCAAGTTTAAGTTCCCTCACAAGAAAAGCATGGAGCACTTCCAAAGGAAGAGGGGCACGCTGAAGAACAAGCTCCCTCATGAGCTTTATCCCTCTTGATTATCAAGTACGTAAAGCCTAGCTATATGGCTATAAAGAAAGCGCTTTACGGGAGGCAACCCGGTTGTTTTTGTTTGGATTTTCCTAGTGTCCTCTTGCTGTCTCAAGAGATTAGTTTTTTTTTGTTTTAATTCTGGAGTTTTCAATAAAGATTCAAGTCAAACCCATTTGGACTTATAAGTTGCTATCCTAGTGCATGAAATTTCTGTTTCAGCACAAGTCTGCTCACCGTATGATTTTACGTTTTTTATTGGTATGTCGGATTGAGCTAATTTTTTAGTATGTTCTGCAACTTTGAGTCCTCTGTAGCACAAAAATTGGCTTATATTTTTGACGAGTCTAGCTTAGGGAAAAACGTTCGTTTTGCTGCTGTTGCTTTTCTGGACAGATTCTGCCTTCTTTTGTTTTATGCACTCTTTGGGCTTGAGAATTGAATTTCCATGATTCTTTCAGGCAAGAGAGTGAACATAAAACATAATGAACCTTATTGTCTATCTACTGGAGCATTTTATTTGGAATTTTGCACAGAAAACATGTGTTTTGTTTGTCCTTGCTAATCTCACCCCACAGAAAAAGAATGGGAGAAACATGTTTTGTGAAGTTTTTTCACAGGGAATAGAGAAACTGCGCCTCAAGACATCCAAGAATGGTGAAAGCCATAAGCTTGGGGATGTGATGAACACCCCACTGGAGCTACACTCTTTTGGTTAGCACACGTCTACTTTCTGTTTTTCTAAGCAAAGCATTTATCGTAGAGACTTGAAGCGTCTAGTTTTTGTTTTGATAAGACCACCACCATCATTTTATATGAGATTGAGCTACTGGAGTTTGGGGTTGGAATTTATTGGATGCTAGTATTATGACTTGGAATAGGGATGCCATGGTTGATTTGAAGAGCTACATATGTTTGCATGATTTATAGGCTTTTTATGTGTAGAAATTTGCAATAATGTTGTCTTGAGCTATCTCTTATTCATGTCCTTGATGTTAATTGCTGGTTTATTTAGTTTGTCATGAAATGAGTAGTTCTATGGACATATGCATGCATAGTAGCTGGTCAACTATCTCCCTCTTTCTAGCCCAAAAATTTAAAAATTCCAACAAGTAAAAACTTGTTTCCAACACTCCTTAGCCAAGTATTTCCAGTGAGTCCACCATATCTTACCATTAGCTTCATTGCTATTCCGAGTATGTTCACCATGTTATTTTGTTATTTATGTTCTAAATTAAGATATTCACTTTATTAATTGTCATGGGTTGAACTTTGGATAGGACTCTCACGAACTTTTGAAGGCACACTTTACTTTTTATGCATCTAATAAACATGACCCAATAATGGGAGCCACAAGTTTTGCGTTTGACAAGTGTGTTGTTGGGAGCTAGCTATAAACGTGTATCATCGGAAAGCTTTCAACATTGCACAATTTTTTTTACATTTGGTTGATATCATGTACTTTTGTTTTTGGACTCCTGCCATGCCGAAATGAAATAGAGGAATAGTAAGTTTTGATGAGTAAGTATCTATATGACTAGAGAAACGCATTGGGCCGCTAACCCAAGCCATGCTTTATCATGGTGGAAATTTACTTACAGCTTGAGTGACTCTACAACACATCCTATAATAAAATAAGAAGCTATGCATAATAGTGAATGAAAATAAAAAGGATGATGAGTCTACTCCGTTTGTTCATCTTGTCTAACCTGGGCTTGTTTCCATGTCATGGGGCAAGAGGTACCTCTTTGCGGTTCTCTATGATGTCATTAATACTTATTATGATTGTACAAAGCTTATTAGGAATCTTAAGTTGAGTAATCATGGAGTAGGTTTTCACACTCACGGGGCATGAGGCTTTCAACCACCTTGTCATTCTCATTACTTCAATACTCACAATTTTAAGATGCTAGTGATAAAGGGGCAATGAGAGTCCTAGATCAATGGATACCACATTTCAATTAGTAATTTTAGTTGAATAATTTAGAGGCTAAATAAGACTTGATCATGTTTTACCTCTACTCAATTTTCTTCAAAGTGTCCACTATATTTTCTATTCTCCATTATGCTATTCTTTGACCAATATAGGATTTTATTTTTCATTTTGTGTATGCATTTGGTCCACAGTGCTTTTATTTCATTATACACTTTGTGAACTTTCATGAAGCATCTTTGCTTGAATATTTGACATTTCTTACAACATGAATTGTATATTGGTACTCATTTCTAGTATTAATCATTTGATTATATGTAGCATGAATAATCCTCCTTGATATCCCATGATTGTTTCAATATGCAAAACCCATCTTATTTTTATCACCTTCATACTCTAGGACGAGAATGGGTTAAGCTTGGGGATGTTGATGCATGTAAAATGCATAGATGAATTTTGCTGTTTTCACATGGTTTTCTATTACATATTTCATCATATAAGGGTATAATTCAATGTTTTATAGTATTTTGGGGTTGAATTACAAAGTCCCCCAACTTTTATGGAATTAACCCTGCCTATCACAAACCCCGTTTTCTATATTTTTGACGTTTCAGGGGGCAAACTTCCGCGAAATCACCTGAAAATCTGCGGGGGTCATTTTCTTGGAAGGAGAAGACTTGCGGGCAAAGGATCCACGAGAATTGGGCAAGGAGGCCCAAAAGAGGACCCTCCACGCGGCCAGATTCCTTGGCCGCGTGAAAGGGCCCCTTTTGGCCCCTGTGGCCCCAATTCCTTCCATCTTCGACTTACCGACTCCGTCTTGACCTAAAACCGACTATAAAAAGGGTCCCCCGTACCCTTACGGAGGGGGGCTCCGCCAAAACACCAAAACAGAGACCTGGAGTTCCAGATTGGAGGGGGAAAACTCCGGCGGGGCGCCGCCGGTGTGATCTCCTACCCCTCCAACGTCATCACCATCGACATCTCCATGAACAGGGAGTAGTCCACCCCAGGGCTATGGGTTTGTGGAAGTAGCACTAGTATCTCTCTCTCTCTATGTGCTTCACTAATCAGATCCATATGAGCTGTCTCACATGATTACGGGCACCGTTGTAATTCCTATGTGGTGGATCTTTTCTATGAGTTATTGAATCTGAGATTGCAATTGTTTCTCTTAAGTTATTTGAGTAGATTTATCTTATGTACCCCGTTCTTATTTGCTAGCTTTGATCAATTGTAACATCCCAAGTATGAAAAACCATCCCCTTAGAATGTTTGTTTCATGTTTATTAAAGTATTGCATCATGTCATCATATTGATTCCATTTGTTTGCATTTGTTTCTTATTTGATGCATCTGTTTTTCCCTGCTTTCACATTTCAAATTTAAACTTTATTCAAACAATTGTTTCATACTTGCTCTGTTACAACATTTGAAATAAAAATCACAAATAAAAACAACCAATTTGTTTCATTTTATTCCATAGTGATCACTTATTAAAATGATGGTTTTAATCAATCTTTTAAATTCCAAAAACACATTTAAAATTCAAATCAAAGCACCAAAACAGAATCATTTTGAAATTATGATGATATCAAAAAAAATCAACTCAATTTGTTTATAATTAACATAGGGGTTACCCTATTTTAAATTTTGTTTTTATTAATGATCATTTACTAAAGAAACTCATCCAAATTTGGTTTAAATCCCAAACAGCAAGTAATATCAAGCTTTTTGAAAATAAAAGTTAACAACTGTTTGCAAATGGCCTAAGGAACTCCCTCTAATTTTTCCAAATTTTTTTACTAACCTAAAAACCATTTTTCCTTCCAATTTCTTTTTCAGCAAAAAAAAACAGGAGAGCCAATTTAAAAAAAAATGTTTTTCTGGCGCCAAAGGGGAGATGGGCTGCTCCCAGCCCATCTACCTATTTCTTCTGCGCCAGCCCGGCCCCTTTTTCTCTCGCTCTCAGCCGCGTACCGGTTCAGTCTGTTCCCCTCGTCGTCCTGAAGTACGGCAGTGAATCCGTGCCTCCACGTCGGCGGCAGACCCCCGTGGACGGCCATCGACGCGCAAGCTCCCCTACAAAACCCCCTAGGGTTCCATCCCTCCAACCCTAAACCTCCTACCCCCCAGCTACCCCCTCCATCGCCGCCGTTCGCTATCTCTGTCACCCCCCCCCCCCGCGTTCCTCTGACGCTCACCGCCGCGGTACACTCTGAACCGGCGAGGTTTCATCGCCGTGATGCCTTCCTAGCGCCTGTTGAAACGTGGGAACGGAACCGCCGTGGTTCCTTGTCCAACCCCCAGCTCTCCGTCGAGCCCGAGGAGGGCCAGCTCGCCGCCGCCATCAACGCCGACGTCGCCGGAGATAACTGCCCCGACCTCCTGGTGAGCGGCCGTCCCCCGTTTCTTTTTCCCTCCCCTGTACTGTGCCTCGCGTTTAGCACACGCCTCCGTTCGTTTGTCACCACAGCGAACCACGGCAGCGTTGCCCTACGGAAGCTCGTCGCTGGCCAGCGAGTGCCGTCGATAGTTCAGTTAGCTGCACCGAGAAAATTCAGTTAGCGTTTGTTGAAGCTTACCTTGTCTGCCTGCTCCTAGCAGACAAGATTCAGACAACAGCGCAATTGCACGGTTCAGTTAGCGCGAGCGCCGCGGCCCGGGTTCGATTCCCAGGTGCCGCAACCCCTTTTTTTGGGATTTATTCCCTAGATGCGACCCCACCCTTCAGTGGCTCACTCTGCCACGCGCGCGCGCGCGCCACGCTGGCCACAGGCCCACAGGGCAGTGGCTGTGGGTAGTTACAGCGCAGTAACAAAAGTTTCTGCACGATTCTGTTTCAAATAAATCCTTTTTAAAATTGCAGATTAATCACTAAAATGAAAACTTTAATAACTTTTGTTTAATAGCTCTAAATAATAAAATCTAAACATGTTTATTGTTCTAAATTAAATTGTCTATCCAACTATGCCATTTGTTTCCTGTTTTGAATTTTCAAAATGCAACTCAAATTTGAATTCAAATAATTCAAATGCAATTTTCTAAATTCCATAACTAAATCATAATAAATCCAAATCATGCAAATAAAATATGTTTTCAATGCTATTTCAAATAACCTATTCAAATATAAATTTTGTTTCATGGTTTGAATAATTTAAATTGCCTAAATAATTTAATCCTTATTTAATTCATTTAAATTTGATAAAATCATAACTTGCCCCAAATAAATTATTTTTGAACATGCAAAATATGTTTTCAAATTAGAAAAATATGAACTTTTCAAATATGAGTTTGAATTTATGTGTTGAGCAAATAAAATTCAATTAAAATTCATGCTTGTTTTAAATTCATTTAAAACTTGTTTAATTTTGCTTAATTCATAATAAATTCATCCTAATGCCTTTTTCAATATTGGAAAAATGTAATCCACCCAAAATTTTATGAATTTTCAAATATGAAATTTGTTATTTGTTTTGAACAATTTAAATGGTTGAAAACAACAAATACTTGTGTGTCACCTTTAAGGCACCAAAAATTCCCTTAATTAATAAATAAATTTCTAAATTGGTAAACCCTATTTTAAATTGGTTCTAATGTTGTTATTTTGTTGTTTTCCCCATGCATGCATCATACTAATCCACCTTCACCTGTTGATCAGTTGGAAAACAAATAATCTAACCAAAATTCCATGGGCTTTTCATATGCAACTCAAAATTGCACATGTGTCCATTTAAATTGTGTTACCATGTCAATTAGTTTATTTTGATGCATCTATTAAATTGACATGCATCATCCCATGATTGTGCACTATGCCATGATATTGATTGTTTATCTTCCTGTATTGTTTGTTTGCTTCTTCTCGGATAGACGACGACGTTGAGACCGACGATCTTTACGACACCCCTTCTGAGGATCTAGCTCAGTACCCGGCTGCTGGGTTTGCAGGCAAGTTATCACTCACATGAACCATTGTGTTCCTTTCAACATTGGTTACCGATACTTTCCGTTGTCTATTTTTGCTAGCCATATATATCGTTGCTTCTGTTACGAACCTATCACATGATACCCTGAACCATGATATTGCCTCACCTCCAGTCCTAAAACCCCGTTGCTTGGGCCCGTGTCTTACTAGCATGCTTAGGGTTGTTTTGCTCGAGTCTGTTATCGGTTACTTTTCTGTTGTCATATCTGCTTACATTCTGGGGCTCGATGTTAAACAACAACCTGTTAATTTGAGGAAATAAATAAATTGCTGATAAGGCACCGGCAGGAGGCCCGGCGTGGTTTTGAGGCCTGCTAGTGTCGACCCTAATAAGAAAAGGGTCTTATCTACTGATCCATGATGAGCGCACTATCCGCATGTGGGAAGCGTGTATGGGCGCCCCCTCAATTTGATTCGATTCACATCTCGTCCAAATCACCACACTTAGTTCGGGCTTTCCAGTTGATGCACGCATATGCAGGTACGAACCCGAGGCCAGGGTGGAACTTTTGTAGTCGGCATTTAGGGCGGCGTGGTCTTCCAGTGCTATGAGGGTCCCCTTTTCTTCGTGGGGCTCGATTAGCCGCGCACGCACAGCACGTGGTGCTTTGGGCTTGATGCGAAGAAGAGTTGAGTTGTGTTGAGTGCCCCGCTTGGTGGGAAAGGCCTTCCCATCTGGCGGGTTATTCTTACGTGTACGGCCAAATTGGTGCACCCCTGCAGGGATAAATCTTCTCGAGAAGCCGTGTTTTCCGCGGTTATGGTTGACTTGGTGAAAGTACTGGCTAACAAGTACTCAGAACAACTTACACCTAACTAATGATAACTTGACTAGTAATAGGCTTATTGACACAACAATTTGATCCATCATTAATCCAACTGTGTGAGTTATCCTCGGATTGCTTCTTTGGATAAGGGGCGAGATCCAGGATGGGTTTGTTTGGTGGTTAGCTATAGTTGGTTACGATACGCTATCTTATCTCTTTCTGTTACATCGGAAGTTGTAGTATGTTCTGTAGTTGGTTAGTGCAGCCAGTTGCAGCATCTTTTATACCCTTTTCTTCCGTTGATCCCAAGGCATCTGTGCTTGGTGTTGACGGGCTACACTTTGGTGAACTGGGAGTCTTGCTTGCCAGTACGTTTATGTACTGACCCCTTTGGGGCTGTGGTTTCCGTAGACTACGCTTACGAGGATCCAGGTGACGGCTACTACGTGGAGTTTGACGAGGCTGCTGACGAGTAGTTAGCGGACCCGGGCAGGATCCGAGACATCGTGGATGGGCTCCGTTTTCTTTTCCTTTCCCGGCTTCTTAAGCCTATTTGGATTTGTCTGTACTCAGACCCTTTGAATGCTTCCGCTGAGATGTAATGATGTTATGTTGGGACATGTATCCTATGGATGATTGTATTTGCTATTCTCTGCCCTAGTGAGGGCCAGTTGCAACTTATTTCAATCTTTTGTGTCTTAGAGATATGTTGTGTTATCAGTTTGTTCAAAGCCGTTGACGTACCATGTGTGTATGGTATGAAGTACGTCAATGGTAGTGTCCTGATTTCTATGGGATAGTTTACATCGACGGTGAACAGTAGCGATGGGTTGTCACTCGTAAGTGTTGGCCTACTCATAAGAGGACGCGGGTGCCGGTAAGCCCCATAATCCCATCAGAATACTGTTCAGTTCGTACGGTGAGTATCCTCTAGAAGTTCGGGTGCGACAAATGGTATCAGAGCCTGTCTGCCTATAGGATCCCTTTTACTGGTCGCAGTTGTGTCTAGAAACTATTTTGTAGCTATATAGGAAAAATGAAACGTGAGAGTAGGAATTCTGCCATTTTTTCTTCTTTCCCCACCCACCCACCCTTTTCTGGTAAGGAAGTGCAACGTTGTTTTCTGTTCTCACCTAAACTTTCAAGTTAGGATTTCACGAATCCTGGTTTCTCTGGGATAGTTATATCTACTAGACCATAGGAATGGACGTGGTTGTGACATGATTTATCATGTTGCCTACTCATGATTGAAAACGGAGGCGTGTAAGCCCCGGAAGCAAATCCTCTATCCCTTAAGCAGTAGATATTGATCCTTTAGAAGCCCGGATGGGTTTTTCCGTAGTACCTCAGGAGTTTTGGTCTCGTGTTTCCCGTTGTTGCTTCGATATCTTGTTCTTCTCAACATCCTTTTCGTCCGTTGAAACCTTGTTGTTGCTTTCCACTTCAGTTCTCTACCGGCGTCTAATCAAAACTTCCCCGATCATCTGCAGATGGATCTCAGGTTCTACCCGCAGGTGGTTAAGATGACTCGCTGTGAGAGCACCGCCGGTTATCCGGAGATGCTTAGAGACATGGTCACTTATCTGGGGTTCCATTGGGCACTAGAGTACCAGGTCTACGAGCAGCAGCGAGAGTTTGACCAGACCTACTACCAGGCTATCGTCTACATTCTGTCAGATGATGGCATGAGCGTTGTCCACCACTACGAGGCAGTAGGTTCCACAGTGGATATGGCCGTGCAGCAGGCAGCTTACGTGAGTCTCACCGTCCTCCGTGCTGACTACTGGGGGTTTGACGATTCTATCTATCGCCACATCCCCCGTGGTTACATCACTTCAGCGGGAGCTCACTTCACCCTCTACGACAACCTGGATGTCTACGAGCATGATAACACCAGGCTGCACACCACCGCTCAGTTTGTGAGGCACAGTGACGCTGTTGCCACCAGACTTTTTCAGGAGTTGGCCTCAGTCAGGGAGCAGCTCTACCTTGCTTTGACTCGTCTGGCTACGTACACCACAGACTTTGTTGGAGATGAGCGCGTTGCACGTTTCCATCAGACAGTTGGACGTAGCTTGCCAGATGCTGGAGGTTACGAGCCGATCAGAGGTCCACTCCTCAACCTCGGAGCTGGTTACACTGGGATTCCACGTTTTGGAGCACAGGGAGACGACGCTTTCTACTTCACCACACCGAGAGTGGCTCTCAGAGCAGTCCCGATCTACGTGGATCTTCGTTCTACCTACTTCCGTGGGATTCCTCCTCACCGTATCTCTCGTCGTACTACTCACCGCCGTCCTGCGTGATGAGCATGGGAGTACCGATGTATCCATTCATAGCTATGTTTAGTTATCCTTTGGCTTTCGAACCATGTATTGGTCTGTTGGATATTCTGATGTATTTGAACATGTGATGATGTACCTGTTGGTTATCTATTCATGCGTCGGAATAATCTCTCGTTCGGTTACCAAGTCTATCCTTTTCTATTGTTGTGCTAAAATGCATGTCTATTCAGGATGCCGCCAACAAGGACCAACCTGCCTGAACCACCTCCGCTCACGGAGCTGTTGACTCTGATGACTCAGGTCGTGACTCAGATGGCCTAGATTCACACTACTAGGGAAAAGCTTACCCGTGACGCACCTTTTTGCCTATCCGTGACGCACCTGGGCGCGTCACGGCTAGCACGCCGCGCCTATGGGTTTAGCCGTGACGCACGGGCCTGGTGCGCCGCGCCTATCTATACCCGTGACGCACGGGCCTGGTGCGCCGCGGCTACTTCTTGGTGCGTCACGCCTAACTATGTAGGTGCGCCACGGCTATGAATAGAGGTGCGTCACGGGTAAGCTAATGCCTCCACGGCTAAGTTCGCTGGTGCGCCACGGGTCTCCACTCTGGCGCGTCACGGCTATTCTACCAGGTGCGTCACGGGTACCTTTTTTGGTGCGTCACGGCTATACTATGCTGTATTTTTTTAAAATACGCAGTACCGTATTTATACAGGTATATACAGCTCAAATACAGAGGAATATCAGTAGACAAAATGTATCAAAACAGTTCTTTGACAAACAAGTTATATATCATAGTTGATCATACTGCTTGAATTCCTAATAGCTACATCAAACCGTTGATTATGAATACAAAGTGTTTATCATAGTCAAATAGATACAAGTGACCTACATCACACGGTTAATCATCAGGACCGATTACATCGATTGATGATGCTTCATCATCGGGACAAGTGACCTATCTAGTCGCCGATAACCTAATCATCTAGCTAGGAACCATAGCATGACGAGCGAGGCGACGGCGACAAGAGCGGCTGCGATGGTCTTCATCCACTTGTTGTTGTTCTTCTTGATCTTCTTCTGTTCCTCCTCGAGATGGATGAACCACCTAGCTTCCGCCGCCACTCTTGTGTTGTAGGATTTGTAGGCATTCCCTTTGAACTTGTTCACCTGCTCGAAGCAGTCTTCCCAGTGATCGTAGACTCCTGGAACCCTGCCTCTAAACACCACGTAGCACCTCGGCATCTGTAATGACAAGAAAGAAAAACAAAAACAATAGTTTTAAACATGTCTGCAATAGTAGTAAGTGGAGAAATATGACATAAACAAGATGAAAGTTAAACACAAAGGAACAAGATGATCATCTTTTAAACACAAACACAAACACAAAAGATCAAACGAACATCACAAAGTAAAACTGCAATAATAAAAAGTAAGATAATCAAGCCATGTACGATTCATAACCGTAACGATGTGTGCCTCATATTTAGAGTGGACACATACAAGCCGCCGAAGTGGTGCAGCTGCGTCAAGTGGGATGCACAAGATCCTAACTTTGTGAAAATCACAAGGCGCAGCTGACCACCTCGGCCATCTGAGTGTGAACCAACTCTTTTAATCATCGGCATTTACTTATTCAAAAGATCGAACGACCATCACAAGTAGGACCGCAATAATAAAATGCAAGATAATCAAGCATTGACATAATTGAGCATCAGTTACAGAATGGACGATTCGTAACCGTAACGATGTGTGCCTCATATTTAGGGTGGACACATACAAGCGGCCGTAGGCGGTGCCGCTGCGCCAAGTGGGATGCACAAGATCCTAACTTTGTGAAAATCACAAGGCGCAACGGACCGCCTAGGCCATCTGAGTGTGAACCAACTCTTTTAATCATCGGCATTTACTTATTCAAAAGCTCGAACGACCATCACAAGTAAGACCGCAATAATGAAAAGAAAGATAATTAAGCATTAACATAATAAAGCATCTGTCACACGATGGACGATTCATAACCCTAACGGTTGAGTTCGACTATTTTCGGAAAATGTAGCAAGCCTTACAATAGTTCTCACTCCTTCTGACTCATCCTCCCAGGGATTACAACGGGACAGCCCTCCGGAGTGATGAAGGGCCTGTCGTCACAGGCAGTTGCTAGGTAGGTATCTATGTCGCGGTTCGGCAAGTTGAACCGGCAGTAGAATGTCCCACTCTTGTTCACCACTTCATGAACGATTTTCGTGGCAAAGCACTTCTGGATATCATATATCTCTTCTCTAACCTTGTCATCGCCGACCATCGACAAGCGGGAGGCCCATTGTTGGACTTGACTAGGCAGGGTAAGGAACTGTTGATCCCGTACATACGCCCGCATATGATGGAGGACATAGTAGGTGTCTCGGTTACTGCCCGCCGGCTGCTTGACGCACGCGAAAGTCGTCGTGTGGGTGAACACCCGAGCGCCCTGAACGACCTTCTCCCTAGTGATTTTGCCCCCCTTGCGTGGTAGCCGGTGAGAGCATTATCCAAAACTTTCTTCACGTTGGAGTAGTCTTTCTTCACCGCACTCCCTGAGTCGAGATACGTGGCATGCGAATGACTGATACAAATGCAGATGAATGTGCATTGTGTATATCTGCGCGGAACAATCCAAACAAAGTGTTGGAAAGGAGCGATGAAAATCTAAAGAAAATCACTTTCGATTCGGCTAATAATATTGACTTACCCGGCAAAGTAAGGCACGAGGATGTAATCCTTGGTCTGGTTCGCCAGCATGAAGTCCCGGAGATATGTCGACGCGACTACCTGGTTCCCAACGCCGCACAACACGTCGTGGCGCATGTAGAAGGGGTCCGCTATCGCGATGCCCGGTGTATTATCCCTGATGACTTGCACCGCCAGACTGAGCGAGTATAGGCGGATCATGGAGTAGTGCAGCGGATTGCTATGGAACATATCGAAGATGTCCGAATACCGCAGTACTATTCTATCCGCGCCGGTTGACTCGACGAAGCCCAAGTCCTTTGGCACCATGGCAATGAAAACCGGGTATGATGGATCCTTGGATTCAAGAAGACGCGATTCAAGAAAAAGAATGCTGTCATGCAAACTCCGCATATCCCCACTTGCGGCCTTGAGCTTGCTCTGGCTAAGCATAGGCTGACCAATCACATGCATCTTCGTATGCTTAGATGTAGGTGGGCCGTCCTGAACACGGAGCGGCATCTTAGCAGGCTGGCTCGCGGACTTTGCGGCCTTGGATCTAGGTCCTCTTTTCCGCGGCTTCGGCGCTTTCGGAATGATCTCCTTCTCAATCTCCTCATTAGCCGCCTTACGGATTGTGCTAGGGCTGAAAATAACTCCACCCTTCGCACTTTTCTGAGTCTCGGTGCAGGGGCCGACATCTGGAGGCGTGTCTTCCTGAGAACCGAAGAGACGCTTGCAATTGGATTTATCCGCAGGAGGAGCCTCACCACGAGCCTCCGTGCTATGGTAGGGTTCTTCTGGAGGAGGAGCAACGTAATCTCCGCCATCAAAGTCATCAGCGATGAAATCCATGGCATCAAGATCAACGTCATTCTCCTGGCCTAGTGCCATCTCCATGTCACGGGTAGGCGACGACGCGGCGACGGTCTTGCCATGGCTCCGCTCCGGAGCTTCTAGAGGGGTTGTCTTCGAGGTGGTGCCTCGCGCCGGTAGTTCTAGAGGCGATGTCCGCGGGGTGGCGCCCCTCTTCCCCAGGCGAATCTAGATCTTCGGCCATTCCATGTTCCAAGGCATGCACTGGAGCAGCGTCAGGGTATCGGGGTCATCTTCTTCTTGGTAGGGTTGAATGGGCGGCAACAAGTCGTCGTAGCCCGCCAGCACCCGAAGCACTCGAACTCTATATATGTCTTCGCGCATCGGCCTGTTGTGGAACCTGCGGGTTGACGGTTGAACGATCATACCCACAGCAACATCCTTCAACACGTCGTCCACTGTGTGTAAGAGAGTGCATGGAACGTCGTCGTTCTGCGGAAAACATGCAGGGCGTCAGAGAGGCCAGTCTAAGGCAAAGGAAGATCGACGCTCCAACGCTTAACTATTTACCTGGCTGGCGAGGGCGTCGAGCTCCTCTAGTGGCGAGAGGCCAACGACGACGGCGGGCGTGCTACTGCTCAATGGCGAGGGAGAACCGGCGGCGGGCGTGGAACCGATGGCCAGGCGGCGGTCGTTCGTTGGTGCACGCTCTTCATTCGGCGGAGGACCGCCCACTGTGGGCGTGCAACGGATGGTCAGGCGGGTAGAGGCGGGCGGAGTCACTATCGGCGCCGTGGTGTAGGCGGGCGGAGTCACAAGTGGGTCCGCCATCGTGGCGTTGGCCGGCGAGACTCTGGACAAGTCTCTTGAGTTGCTGCCCTGCATGCTAGGCACCGGGCACGGCCCCACTCGACCTCCTTCATTCCATCGAGTAACCACATCGTAGATGGTAGGCAAAACGCTGCCCATTTGTTCTGCCAAAGCTGTTTTGACAATATTAGGAATATCGGCAACTTTGGCCTTGAGGTCTGCAATCTCGCGATCGCGGGCTTCGTCATGTTGGATATCTTCGATGCTCCTCTTTCTATTCCTTCTCGCCTCCCTGGGCTCCTTGAAGTACTCTCTGAGCTTCGTCGTCGTGCCCAGGCCACAAACTCGGCCACCTGACGGCCTTTTGTGCTTTTCCTTCCCCTGCGTCACGTTCACCGCCCTATTTAAAGTGTCGTCCCACGGGCCGTGCAGCCTCGGCATGGATGACGGGGTTCCACCACTTTCGATTTCTAAGTTCTGCACAATTAGCGTGAACCGTTTAGAATTCCACCAGTACACTATGATGCAATCGACTTGATCGTCGAGAGAAAACTAACTAGGGTGGTGTATTTACTTACCAAGTTGTCATACAACGTCTTCACCTTCTCATCATCGGTAGTATACTCATTAGCTACCGGGTCATATGTAAACCGGGCCCTGATGAAGTTTTTCGTCCGCGGCGAGTACTTTGCGAGAGGGTCAGGGATGCCCTGTTCTGCACGTTTGGCGTCCTCCTTCTCCCAATTGGGAATCGCCGCTCTGTAACCGCCGCATCCCAGTTTGTGGGTACCAATGTTCAACTTCCGCATCCTCTGCCCCCAACCAGAGTTAGCCTTGGCGACTTCGCTCTCGCAAATTAGCTTGAAGTCCCGGAGTTCAGCTTCGGTGATTCTCGGCTCACTCGCTAAAACATCCTGCAAGCTATTTTTGGGGTCCAAGACCTTAACCTTCACCCGGTGTTTCCAGTTGGCCAAGGCGGTGTTCATCTTACCAATGGCGGAATGGTTGACCTTATTCCCCTCCAGATTGTCGTTATTGTACTTAAACGGCTCGTCTGGCGGATGCGGGTACAAGTATCGTCCGTGCAGCTTTCTAAAGAGAATAACCCGATAATGGGCATTCTCTTTTTTCCTTAGATCATTGGTTAAGATCCTGACAGTGTCCCGGACAATGCAACCAATCTGGTTGCCGAATCCTTTGACCACCTTCTCGGGCGCGATTTGATACCCAGAGCTATCAATTTCCGTGATCTCTTCACGGTAGGTGCGGAGAGTGTTACATTTCCGTTTCCTCTTCTTGTTGGCTTTGCTACCACCATCTGTCTGACCGCCGGCATCAGTGGTGTCATTTCCGCCGGCGGCGCCACTAGTGGTATCACCGGCGGCGCCACTAGTTGTGGCGTCATCCTCCTCGCCACCGCTAGTGTCCGCGTCAGCCCAGGCATCCGCCGTCGGGTCGTATTGCTCATCTTCTTCGTCGGTGATTTTCCAGAACGGCTTAGAACCGCCGGCCTCGTCGTCGTGTGCCATGTTCTGAAGGGGGAAATTATTGGTTAATCTTAAGGAAACAAAAAATCGACATACTACTCGATCACGGGAAAACGGCTAAGTCCTAAATTCACGAGAAAATTTCGGCATGACCTTTGCTAATTTTCTAACACTAGAGTGTCCGATTCTCGCCGAAACGGAAATTAATCAACATTTCGGCGAAAATGGGCAACTCATTATTTGAATTCCCTGCAAAGTTTTAAACGGCTCGATGGCCGGACAGATTCTTTAGGCCAACACCAGCACAAGTTTTAAACAACTTAGCAGCAACAACAACCAGCAGCATATAGATTGGATATGATAAGTAACATCAGTAGCGAATTCTCAGGAACAAGCAGCAAACAAAAGCAGCAGCATTTTTCAACAGCTATTTAAGCACCTATCTATTTAAGCAGCAGCATTTTTCAACAGCATTTTTCAGCAGCAGCAGCATTTTTCAACAGCTATTCAAGCAGCAGCATTTTTCAGCAGCAATTTCTTTCGAAACAAGCTTTAATTTTAACCCAGCTATTTAAGCACCTATCTTTTTACCTGCACCATTTTATAGAGAGGAACAAATAATTGTTATGCTCAGCATTGAGCTAGCAGTTGAACTGTTAATCGTGTACTGTGATGGGAATTAATTGCTAAAGCTCAACAACATGGTTATCTGAAGTTATCTAGAGTTTCTTTTGCTAGTTACTAGGACTTGGATTCTGGATACACTAGAGATTGTACTTGACTAGTAAACTGCTAGAGGCAACCCCATGTTCTGTGACAGAAGAAATGAAGAGTCAGTTAGAAACAGCCACCTTTACCCTCGATTCAGATGCCGTTTCACTTATTCATAGTCATATGTATCAGCTGCCAACTGATACTTCAGCTATACCAAAGTTATCAACTAAACTTGCAGCTCTTGTTTCGTTTTACTTACTCATTATGAATCCATGGCCAAACACACTCATTCATGTATACAACTAGTTGAAAAAACTGGTTTTCAGGACCAACAAACTCTCTCGAGTGCATCTGTCAGAATTGGTAATTCTTCAGATAAGAATCTGCTTACCGTTTCCTACTGGGATCTGACAGCATCCCTGAACTTGGAAGGTAAGGGAGGGGGCTTACCCTGTAGGTGGATGGCGTCGAGGAAGTAGGTGGAGGTGGAGGGCGTCGAGGAAGCCGGCACGCGATGCTCCTCGCGGTGGTGGCTCCCTCCTTCTCCTAGATGGCGCGTGACGAAGACGGCGCGGTGGTGGCTCCCTCCTTCTCCTAGACGGTGCGGTGGTGGCTCCTCCTTCTCCTGGATGGCGCGTGACGAAGATGGCGCGGTGGTGGTGACTCCCTCCTTCTCCTGGACGGCGCGGTGGTGGTGGCTGCGTCCTCGCGGTCGATGCAGAGACGAGGTCTCGGTGGTGGCTGCGTCCTCGCGGTCGATGCAGAGGCTAGGGCTAGGGCTTGGTGGTGGTGGGCGGAGCGATGAGAGGGAGGGTTGAGGCTAGGGCGCTGGGCGGTGGCTCTTCGTCGTCGATTGGGCACGGCGACGGCAGTTGGGAACGGGGAGATCGAAGAACAGGGGCGCGATTGCGGAGAAGAAAGGGGAACGGCCGGCCTCGCGCGCGATCCAATCTGTACTCGCAAAAGGGGTGGCACACCGCGCCTCGCTGCGTCACGCATAGCTTAGCCGCGGCGCACCACGCACGGGTGCGTCACGCATATCTTAGCCAAGGCACACCGCGCTTGGATGCGTCACGCATAGCTTACCCGCGGCGCACCACGCCGAGGTGCGCCACGCATATTGGTAGCATCTATTCAAAAGATCTGCGCGCGGTATTGTATCAAAACTTGTGACTTAGCCCAGTGGCTGTTGCCTCCTGTTTTCTGCTGTCCACCCAGGTTCGACTCCTGCCCCCCCCCCCCCCTTTTACTTAATTTTTCTTACCTTTTTCAATTAATTTTTTCTTACCAAATAAACTATAGTATTTTAATATAAATGCAAAAATCTCAAATAAAGTGTTGACTAATTTAGAAATCATAAAATCTCAAATATTCTTATTACATCATCATAATTTTGTCGAATTCACGCACACACATGACAACATAATTAATGATTCTTGTATCTCTAGCTAGCGTTTTACAATTTTCTTTCCCTTCTTTGTCGCGGTTGAGTAATTCAGTCCTGGAACACCGTGACTTCTTCGGTGGAATGGGCGACCTGTAGGTAGCGTTGTCCTGCTTCTTCTTGTTGTGTATTTCGTTCCATCGTCATTGTCATCTTCCATTTTCGGGTCGCCGTACTGGTCAATGTCTTGCTCGTTGGCTACTCCATCCATTCCGATGATGTTTCTTTTGCCTCTCCGCACGACAACACGGCTAGGCCTTGTCGGGTCAGTAATGAAGAAGCATTGGTCCACTTTGTTAGCCAAGACCCATGGCTCATTTTTTGCGGTGACATTCGTGCCGGATTTGGCTTCAGGTATCACCATGGTGGTGAAATATTGTCCTTCTTTCCTGACGCTCTTTGCCCATGTGACACGGAACATTGGCACCTTCTCTCCGCAGTAGTCGAGTTCCCATATCTCGTCGATCCTACCATAGTATCTTTCCTTGACGTCACCTGTTAATGATTCCATCGTTACCCCCGAGTTCTGGTATTCGCAGTTCCGGTCCTTATTTGCCGTGTAGAATGTGTAACCATTGATATCGTATGCCTGATATGTCATGAGGTTATGTGCGGGGCCTTGTGACAATGTGAGTATGAGTTTTTCTTCTTCAGAATAAGGCGTCTCCGGTTGATCGGTCATAATCTTCTCCCTGAACCACTGTGTGAAATGGATGTTGTGCTCTTTGATTATTTCTGCTTCGGTCCTATGTTGACCCCGGTCACTGTAATACTTCGCGATTAGCAATTTGTGCTTTTCCAACCAAGGATCGACCACTGTTAGATGTTGTAGCGCGACTAGGTTTGCTCTGTCAAAGTCGTTGCGTCGGCCCTGAAAGTCGACATTCATTTCGCGCTGGCCCTCGCGGTGTCCCCATCCACCGAGCCTGCCAAAGTGCCTGTTTACGGGCAGACCAGGGTTCTCATCTTTGTCTAGAAAATTCGTGCAGAAAGAGATGCACTCCTCTGTCAGAAAGCCCTTGGCAATGCTTGCGTCTGGACGGGCCCTGTTGCGGACGTATCCTTTGATGGAACCATTCATCCTTTCGAACGCCATCATGGAGTGTAAAAACGGCGGCCCGAGCTGGATGATATCATCCACGACATGGACAAGGAGATGCACCATAATGTCGAAGAATGCTGGCGGGAAGTATATCTCAAGCTCGCATAGTATCACCACGATCTCTTCCTGTAGCCTTGCGAGTTTCTTCACGCCAATCGACTTTCGAGAGATGACGTCAAAAAAGTTGCAGAGTCCAAACAGCGTTTCACGGACGTGCTCGTCCATTATCCCTCGAATTGCAACTGGAAGTATCTGCGTCATCATCACGTGACAGTCGTGAGACTTCATTCCGCTGAACTTCTGCTTTGGTACGTCTAGGTATCTGCTTATCTTCCCCGCATAACCGTAAGGAAATTTGACTCCAAGGAGGCACTTGAAGAATTGGTCGATCTCCTTCTCGCATAGCGTGAAGCACGAAGGGGGACAGTAATATTCCGTCTTCTTGGCCTTTTTGCCCTTGCGGCGACCTTCCGTCCCATCTAACACATCGTCATCGTCATCGTCATCATCATCCGGTTTTCCTCCGTGGAGCTCGCCCCTGATATTCAAAAATCTCAAGTCGTTCCTTGCTTTCGGCCCATCTTTGGTCCTCTCCGGCATGTTGAGCAGGGTGCCAAGCAGACTCTCGCACACGTTTTTCGTGATATGCATGAGGTCAAGGCAGTGGGGTGTGCGGAGAATCTTCCAGTACCTCAGGTCCCAGAGAACAGACCTTGTTTTCCATACACCCTCCAACGGCGCCGGCGCCTTTCGCTTCTTTCCCGGCGCAGGGCACTCTTTCCAGTTCTTCAACAGCTCGTCGATTTCCTCGCCGCTCCTTTGACGTGGGGCTCTTCGCATCTCAACTTCATTGTTGAACAGATCTTTGCGTTTTCTCCATGGGTCATCCTTGCGAAGCCACCTTCGATGCCCCAAGAACACGGTTTTCGATGACCCGGGGTTTCTCTCTAGCTGGAGATACGTAGTGTCATCCATGCACCTAACGCATGCACAGAATCCGTGCGCCACCTGCCCCGCGACATATCCGTAACCGAGGTAGTCATGCACCGTCGTGAGGAGCGCGGCTCTCAATGGGAAAAACGTTTCTCCATAGGCGTCCCACGTATTGGCTGGCTCGTCCCATAACGTGGCTAGCTCCTCTTCCAACAACTGGACATACAGATTGATGTCGTTACCTGGTTGTTTTGGCCCTTGAATAAGCATACTCATCTGTATGTACTTCCTCTTCAAGCACAACCAGGGGGGTAGGTTGTATATACATACAAACACGGGCCAGGTGCTATGGGTGCTGCTCTGGTTGCCAAAAGGATTTAATCCATCCGTACTCATGCACAACCTGATGTTCCTTGGATCGTCGCCGAATTCGGGGTATTCGATGTCTAGCGCCTTCCACTGGCTAGCATCTGAGGGATGTGTCAGCATCGTGTCATCATTCTCCGGATCGGTTCCATCATGCTCTTCTGGCTTCTTCCTTTCCGCGTGCCATCGCATGAGCTTCGCCTGTGTGGGGTCTGCGAAATACCGCTGCAGACGGGAAGTTATCGGAAAGTACCACACCACTTTTCGAGGAGAGGCCTTCTTCCCTGTCTTGTATCGAGTTGCGTCGCACACCGGGCATATGGTTCTCTCCGCGTCCGCGCCCCGATAGATGATGCAGTCATTAATGCAAGCATGGTATTTCACGTGAGGTAAATCCAGAGGGCACACGACTTTTTTCGCCTCCTCGATGCTCGTTGGACACTTGTTCCCCGTGGGAAGACGGTCGTGCCAGAATGCCATGTTCTCATCGTAGCTCGCATCGGTCCATCGGTGTTTTGTCTTCATCTCGAGGGTCCTTAACGTTACGTTCAGACGGGTATCCTCGCTCACGCATCCTTCATACAATGGAGTAACGGCGTCTATCTCCAGTTGCGACAACTTCGATTTCTCTCTAGCAGCAGCTCTGGTGTTGCTAGTCTCCTTGAGAAGCAGAGCTTGGACATGAGGGTCCCGCACCCAGTCCGACGACAATGTCACGACATCTTCATCATGATGTCCTTCGTCTTGATTATGATCATGGCCGACATCTTCATCACGATGTCCTTCGTCTTGATTATGATCATGTCCTTCATCTTGATCATGATGTCCTTCATCATGTCCGGGCGACTCTTCATCTTCATCACTTGACGGGTAAAGAGTGTAGCCATCCATAAAACCACGACGGATAAGGTGCGACTCCAAGTCACCAGAATCGTATCTGATCAAGTGTTTCAGTTTGCATCTTCGACAAGGACATCTTATCTCCGTCATGCTATTTCGAAACATTTCGTCCGTCGCATGTTTCATAAATCTAGCCACGGTGCCTGTGCTTATATGCATGGTTGCCTACATAGTAAAAAAAGATCAAATGAAAAATTAATTAGAATCAAATTACGTAATATATGGATATATGATGCATGCACATGGCCGTCGTCGACGGAAAAATTCGGCATGACCTATGCTAAAAATAGGACATTCTCGGAGTGCGTGGTCGCCGAAATGGAAATGAATCAACATTTTGGCAACACATGTCAACTCATTTTTAAGACATCCACAAATTTCATCAAAAATACGCAACACAATTGCGCATATATGTATATATGCAACCATATATATGAATCTTTTGTGACGACGACGCACGCGGCGCCGACACACATACATACAACACATATACATATCGTCCCTCCAACAACTCACCAACTATAGATCTTGCCGACACAAGACCGAGAGAGTACGTTTGTATGTGCCTATAGAAAGTGAAAAGATGGAAGGGAAAGTGGTAATAAAGTGAGAGATGGGGGTGGAGACAAATGTTTACTAGATTCCCCACACATATGTATCAAATAAAATAGGTTAAATAAGTTTTAAATGGTGGGAAAATGGGGGAAATGAGGTGGTGAGGGGGTGGGGGGCGACCAGATCTAAAATGGGGTGGAGATATGGGTGGATGGGAGGTTGGGGGTGGTCCCAACCACTTAAATTCGTTCCAGGTATACCCGTGACGCACATCATATTCGGCACGTCACGGCTATGCTGGATAGCCGCGGCGCACGTAGCAGTGGTGCGCCACGGCTATAGATGCCATCGGTGGAAACGATACCCGTGACGCACATCTAGAGTGTGCGCCGCGGCTACCCAACATAGCCGTGACGCACCGCCCGGCTGGTGCGTCCCGGGTATGCCTCGGAGGCTCGCAACCCCGGCCCCACACATACGCGCGACGCGGCTCCCAATTGGTGCGCCGCGGCTATTGCTTTACGCGCGACGCGCAGAAGCGTGGTGCGCCGCGGGTAATAGGCGTGACGCGCCAAACGCGATGTGCGTCACGGGTATCATCACTCCTATAGCCATTTTCCTAGTAGTGTCAGGCTAACCAGCACAACAACCAGAATGCTCCGCGAGTCAGCATCAAGGAGTTTCTGAGTCTGGGGCCGAGAGCTTTCGTGGCAACACGTGAGCCTCTGGATGCTGATGACTGGATCCGGGAGATGGCCAGGGCTCTGGACATTGCTCACGTTGCTGAGGAGGATAAAGTCAAGTATGCCACCTACCTACCGAAGGGTCAGGCAGCTACCTGGTGGGAGAACTACCAGACCATGAGAGCTGGATACCCAATCACCTGGGGTTGTTTCAAGGATGCCTTCCTGAAGCACCACATGGACGCGTCACGGGTATCATGGAAAGGATGCGTGAAGAGTTCTGATCTCTTAAGCAGGGCAAGATGGACGTCATTGGCTACCAGAATGAGTTCAATCGCCTCGCTCGTTATGCTGGTGATGAGGTGTCCACTGAGGCCAAAAAGATGGCAAGGTTCCGCCGATGTTTTAACCCGGAACTGAAGTACGCTCTCACCAACATCAAGTGCAAGGACTTCGAGGAGCTCGTGAACACCGCGCTCAATGAGGAGAATGGGCGCAAGGCGTTCGAAGAGTCGCGCAAGCACTCGCGTGAGGGTGGTTCCTCCTCCAACATGACCACCCCTCCGCAGAAGCGCCGCATCTGGGTGCCAAATGGTGCTGTCACTAGGGCTCCATATGCTCAAGCTTCGCAAGGCTTCGCTTCCCGCCCACCCAACCCAGCTCAGATGCAGGCTCAGAGGTTCTCAATGGGGAAGCCAAGGCCAGATGCACCTCGTGTCGTCACTTGCTACAAATGCAAGCAGACAGGGCACTATGCTGATAAGTGCACTCAGAGGCAGCTACCTCCACCACCTCCTCGCCCCAACACCAACCAGGCAATGGTGCGTGCTCCCCCGGCTAAAGCCTTCAACTCCAACAACAACAGGCCTGTCGGGAGGACCGCGAGGGTGAATCATATCAAGGCCGACAAAGCTGAGGAAGCTGCTGACGTCGTTCTCGGTACATTCCCCGTAAACTCTACCCCAGCTAAAGTGTTGTTTGATACCGGAGCATCGCATTCTTTTGTGTCAAAGATCTTTGCGACAGCAGTTAAGCTACCTTTTGTTGGTTTGGGTTCCCCGCTAGTAGTAAACTCCCCTGGAGCAACTATGCAAACTTCCAAGATCAGTCATGACAATCAGATCATAATTGGAGGCCACATATTCCTTGCTTCTCTCATTCTGCTTGGCAATTCTGACATTGATGTCATTCTTGGCATGGATTGGTTGAAGGCCAATAAAGCTACGATTGATTGTGCTCAGAAGTCGATAACTCTGTTCCACCCTTCCGGCCAGATAGTCTATTCTCCAAGTGAATCAAGTTCTGTTCAGCTGTACACCCTTGATGCAAAACCCCTTCCTGCAATTGAAAATGTTCCGGTGGTTTGTGAATTCCCTGACTTCTTTCCAGAAGAGTTGCCAGGGATGCCTCCGGACAGAGCAGTTGAGTTCGTGATCGAGCTTGAGCCAGGTACTGCTCCAATCTCTAAGCATCCATACAAGATAGCTCCTCCTGAACTGAAATTGTTGAAGGAGCAAATCGATATGTACATGGAGAAAGGTTACATTCAGCCTAGTTCCTCCGCTTGGGGTTTCCCAACTCTGTTTGTTGCCAAGAAACATCAAACAAAAAGACTCGTGGTTGACTATCGTCCTCTCAATGAGAAAACAATCAAAAACAAGTATCCAATTCCTCGTATCGATGATATTTTTGATCAACTTGCTGGAGCCTCAATATTCTCAAAGTTGGACTTGAGGATGGGTTACCATCAAATAAAGATCAGAAAGGAAGATATTCCAAAAACAGCTTTCACCACTCGGTACGGTCTATATGAATACACCGTCATGTCCTTTGGTCTCACCAATGCACCGGCGACATTCTCAAGACTCATGAATTCTGTCTTCCATGAATACCTCGACAAGTTCGTTGTGGTATATCTCGATGATATTCTAGTCTACTCAAAGTCTGAGGAAGAGCATGGAGAACATCTACGTCTCACTCTCATGAAACTTCGCGAGCATCGTCTATATGCCAAGTTCTCAAAATGTGAGTTCTGGATTCCAGAAGTTGCTTACCTTGGTCATGTCATCTCCGCCAAAGGCATAGCCATTGATCCAGGAAAGGTTAAAGCAATTGTTGATTGGAAACCTCCCAAGACGGTAAAACAAGTTAGAAGCTTTCTTGGCTTGGCTAGCTATTGCCGTCGTTTCGTCCAAAACTTCTCCAAGATTGCCAAACCTCTCACTGATCTCACAAAGAAGGACAAGAAGTTCGTTTGGACTCCACAATGTGATGAGAGTTTCAATCTCCTGAAGACTAAACTCACTTCCACCCCAGTTCTGGTTGGCCCAGATACTACCAAACCTTTCCAGATATTCTGTGATGCTTCTCTCCAAGGTCTAGGTGCAGTTCTTATGCAAGAACGTCAAGTTGTGGCTTATGCTTCACGTCAGTTGAACCCACATGAGCAAAACTATCCCACACATGATCTTGAACTTGCAGCAGTTGTGTTTTCCCTCAAGAAATGGAGACAATACTTGTTGGGTAACAAAACTGAAATCTTTTCCGATCATAAGAGTCTGAAATACATCTTCACTCAACCAGATCTAAACCTCAGGCAAGGGAGATGGATTGAAAAGATTAAAGACTTTGATCTCACCATTTCTTACACTCCAGGCAAGGCTAATGTTATGGCCGATGCTCTCAGTCGCAAGTCATACTGCAATAATCTCATGATCATGGAAAGCCAACCTACACTTCATGAAGAATTCCAGAAGCTGAACCTTGGTCTTGTTCCTCAATGCTACCTTGCTAGCTTGACAGCCAGTCCAACTCTCGAGGACAAGATTCGTTCTGAACAACTTCCTGATACTGAAATCAAGAAGATGGTTGAGCACATCAAGGAAGGCAAGGAGAAATTCAAGTCTTTCTCGATTGATGATAAAGGAACTGTGTTCTTCGAAGGACGCATTGCAGTTCCTCAAGTTCAAAGTCTCAAAGATATCATTCTCAAGGAGGCTCATGAAACTCCTCTTTCCATCCACCCTGGAAGTACAAAGATGTACCAGGATCTTAAGACACTGTATTGGTGGCCTGGCATGAAACGTGAAATTGCTCAATACGTTTCTGAATGCGACGTTTGTCAACGTGTTAAGGCAGTCCATCAGAAAACAGCAGGTCTACTCCAATCTTTGAAAATTCCTGAGTGGAAGTGGGACATGATTGAAATGGACTTCGTCACTGGTTTTCCAAAGTCCAAGAAGGGCAACGATGCAATCTTCGTTGTTATTGATCGTCTCACTAAAGTAGCTCACTTCTTTGCTGTCAAGGAAACTATCTCAGCTAGCCAGTTAGCAGAGCTCTACACAGCAAAGATTGTTCCTCTTCATGGTGTCCCATTGGAAATAAGCTCAGACCGTGGAAGCATATTCACTTCTCATTTCTGGAAAAGCTTTCAAGAAGCATTGGGCACCAAACTTCTGTTCAGCAAAGCTTATCACCCTCAGTCTCAAGGGCAAGTCGAAAGAGTCAATCAGATTCTCGAGGATGTGCTCAGAGCATGTGGTATCTCCTTTGGCATGAAATGGGAGGATTGCCTTCCATATGCTGAATTCTCCTACAACAACAGCTACCAGGCAAGCCTAGGTATGGCACCAATTGAAGCACTGTATGGCCGCAGATGCAGGAGTCCAATCAATTGGTCTGGAGCTGGTGAACGTTCACTCTTAGGCCCTGACATTGTTAAGGAAGACGAGGAGAAAGTTCGTATCATTCGTGACAATCTAAAGATTGCTCAGTCTCGTCAGAAAAGCTACTATGACAGCAAGCACAGGGATATGATCTATGCACCTGGTGACAAGGCATATCTCCGTGTAACTCCCCTCAGAGGCACTCATCGTTTCGGTGCGAAAGGAAAGCTTGCACCAAGATACATTGGTCCTTTCAACATTCTCTCAAGGCGTGCAGAAAATGCTTATCGTCTTGAACTTCCAGAAAAGCTATCCAAGGTGCACGATGTGTTCCACGTGTCACAGCTCAAGAGGTGTTTCAAAGATCCAGATCGTGCAGTTGATCATGATTCCATTGAACTGCAAGATGATCTATCTTATGAGGAGCACCCTGTTCGTATTCTCGATGAGACCGAGCGTAAGACTCGCAACAAGAGCACCAAGTTCTTGAAAGTGCAGTGGTCGCATCATTCCGATAAAGAGGCAACGTGGGAGACCGAAGAGGATCTTCGCAAGAAGTATCCGGACCTTTTCCTTTCTCAGTAGGAATCTCGAGGCGCGATTCCTTCAAGGGGGGCGTTTTGTAACATCCCAAGTATGAAAAACCATCCCCTTAGAATGTTTGTTTCATGTTTATTAAAGTATTGCATCATGTCATCATATTGATTCCATTTGTTTGCATTTGTTTCTTATTTGATGCATCTGTTTTTCCCTGTTTTCACATTTCAAATTTAAACTTTATTCAAACAATTGTTTCATACTTGCTCTGTTACAACATTTGAAATAAAAATCACAAATAAAAACAACCAATTTGTTTCATTTTATTCCATAGTGATCACTTATTAAAATGATGGTTTTAATCAATCTTTTAAATTCCAAAAACACATTTAAAATTCAAATCAAAGCACCAAAACAGAATAATTTTGAAATTATGATGATATCAAAACAAATCAACTCAATTTGTTTATAATTAACATAGGGGTTACCCTATTTTAAATTTTGTTTTTATTAATGATCATTTAATAAAGAAACTCATCCAAATTTGGTTTAAATCCCAAACAGCAAGTAATATCAAGCTTTTTGAAAATAAAAGTTAACAACTGTTTGCAAATGGCCTAAGGAACTCCCTCTAATTTTTCCAAATTTTTTTACTAACCTAAAAACCATTTTTCCTTCCAATTTCTTTTTCAGCAAAAAAAAAAACAGGAGAGCCAATTTTTTAAAAAAAATGTTTTTCTGGCGCCAAAGGGGAGATGGGCTGCTCCCAGCCCATCTACCTATTTCTTCTGCGCCAGCCCGACCCCTTTTTCTCTCGCTCCCAGCCGCGTACCGGTTCAGTCTGTTCCCCTCGTCGTCCTGAAGTACGGTAGTGAATCCGTGCCTCCACGTCGGCGGCAGACCCCCGTGGACGGCCATCGACGCGCAAGCTCCCCTACAAAACCCCCTAGGGTTCCATCCCTCCAACCCAAAACCTCCTACCCCCCAGCTACCCCCTCCATCGCCGCCGTTCGCTATCTCTGTCACCCCCCCGCGTTCCTCTGACGCTCACCGTCGCGGTACACTCTGAACCGGCGAGGTTTCATCGCCGTGATGCCTTCCTAGCCCCTGTTGAAACGTGGGAACGGAACCGCCGTGGTTCCTTGTCCAACCCCCAGCTCTCCGTCGAGCCCGAGGAGGGCCAGCTCGCCGCCGCCATCAACGCCGACGTCGCCGGAGATAACTGCCCCGACCTCCTGGTGAGCGGCCGTCCCCCGTTTCTTTTTCCCTCCCCTGTACTGCGCCTCGCGTTTAGCACACGCCTCCGTTCGTTTGTCACCACAGTGAACCACGGCAGCGTTGCCCTACGGAAGCTCGTCGCCGGCCAGCGAGTGCCGTCGATAGTTCAGTTAGCTGCACCGAGAAAATTCAGTTAGCGTTTGTTGAAGCTTACCTTGTCTGCCTGCTCCTAGCTGACAAGATTCAGACAACAGCGCAATGGCACGGTTTAGTTAGCGCGAGCGTCGAGGCCCGGGTTCGATTCCCAGGTGCCGCAACCCCTTTTTTTGGGATTTATTCCCTAGACGCGACCCCACCCGTCAGTGGCTCACTCTGCCACGCGCGCGCGCGCGCCACGCTGGCCACAGGCCCACAGGGCAGTGGCTGTGGGTAGTTACAGCGCAGTAACAAAAGTTTCTGCACGATTCTGTTTCAAATAAATCCTTTTTAAAATTGCAGATTAATCCCTAAAATGAAAACTTTAATAACTTTTGTTTAATAGCTCTAAATAATAAAATCTAAACATGTTTATTGTTCTAAATTAAATTGTCTATCCAACTATGCCATTTTTTTCCTGTTTTGAATTTTCAAAATGCAACTCAAATTTGAATTCAAATAATTCAAATGCAATTTTCTAAATTCCATAACTAAATCATAATAAATCCAAATCATGCAAATAAAATATGTTTTCAATGCTATTTCAAATAACCTATTCAAATATAAATTTTGTTTCATGGTTTGAATAATTTAAATTGCCTAAATAATTTAATCCTTATTTAATTCATTTAAATTTGATAAAATCATAACTTGCCCCAAATAAATTATTTTTGAACATGCAAAATATGTTTTCAAATTAGAAAAATATGAACTTTTCAAATATGAGTTTGAATTTATGTGTTGAGCAAATAAAATTCAATTAAAATTCATGCTTGTTTTAAATTCATTTAAAACTTGTTTAATTTTGCTTAATTCATAATAAATTCATCCTAATGCCTTTTTCAATATTGGAAACATGTAATCCACCCAAAATTTTATGAACTTTTCAAATATGAATTTTGTTATTTGTTTTGAACAATTTAAATGGTTGAAAACAACAAATACTTGTGTGTCACCTTTAATGCACCAAAAATTCCCTAAATTAATAAATAAATTTCTAAATTGGTAAACCCTATTTTAAATTGGTTCTAATGTTGTTATTTTGTTGTTTTCCCCATGCATGCATCATACTAATCCACCTTCACCTGTTGATCAGTTGGAAAACAAATAATCTAACCAAAATTCCATGGGCTTTTCATATGCAACTCAAAATTGCACATGTGTCCATTTAAATTGTGTTACCATGTCAATTAGTTTATTTTGATGCATCTATTAAATTGACATGCATCATCCCATGATTGTGCACTATGCCATGATATTGATTGTTTATCTTCCTGTATTGTTTGTTTGCTTCTTCTCGGATAGACGACGACGTTGAGACCGACGATCTTTACGACACCCCTTCTGAGGATCTAGCTCAGTACCCGGCTGCTGGGTTTGCAGGCAAGTTATCACTCACATTAACCATTGTGTTCCTTTCAACATTGGTTACCGATACTTTCCGTTGTCTATTTTTGCTAGCCATATGTATCGTTGCTTCTGTTACGAACCTATCACATGATACCCTGAACCATGATATTGCCTCACCTCCAGTCCTAAAACCCCGTTGCTTGGGCCCGTGTCTTACTAGCCTGCTTAGGGTTGTTTTGCTCGAGTCTGTTATCGGTTACTTTTCTGTTGTCATATCTGCTTATATTCTAGGGCTCGATGTTAAACAACAACCTGTTAATTTGAGGAAATAAATAAATTGCTGATAAGGCACCGGCAGGAGGCTCGGCGTGGTTTTGAGGGCTGCTAGTGTCGACCCTAATAGGAAAAGGGTCTTGTCTACTGATCCATGATGAGCGCACTATCCGCATGTGGGAAGCGTGTATGGGCGCCCCCCTCAATTTGATTCGTTTCGCATCTCGTCCAAATCACCACACTTAGTTCGGGCTTTCCAGTTGATGCACGCATATGCAGGTACGAACCCGAGGCCAGGGTGGAACTTTTGTAGTCGGCATTTAGGGCGGCGTGGTCTTCCAGTGCTATGAGGGTCCCCTTTTCTTCGTGGGGCTCGATTAACCACGCACGCACAACACGTGGTGCTTTGGGCTTGATGCGAAGAAGAGTTGAGTTGTGTTGAGTGCCCCGCTTGGTGGGAAAGGCCTTCCCATCTGGCGGGTTATTCTTACGTGCACGGCCAAATTGGTGCACCCCTTCAGGGATAAATCTTCTCGAGAAGCCGTGTTTTCCGCGGTTATGGTTGAATTGGTGAAAGTACTGGCTAACAAGTACTTAGAACAACTTACACCTAACTAATGATAACTTGACTAGTAATAGGCTTATTGACACAACAATTTGATCCATCATTAATCTAACTGTGTGAGTTATCCTCGGATTGCTTCTTTGGATAAGGGGCGAGATCCAGGATGGGTTTGTTTGGTGGTTAGCTATAGTTGGTTACGATACGCTATCTTATCTCTTTCTGTTACACCGGAAGTTGTAGTATGTTCTGTAGTTGGTTAGTGCAGCCAGTTGCAGCATCTTTTATACCCTTTTCTTCCATTGATCCCAAGGCATCTGTGCTTGGTGTTGACGGGCTACACTTTGGTGAACTGTGAGTCTTGCTTGCCAGTACGTTTATGTACTGACCCCTTTGGGGCTGTGGTTTCCGCAGACTACGCTTACGAGGATCCAGGTGACGGCTACTACGTGGAGTTTGACGAGGCTGCTGACGAGTAGTTAGCGGACCCGGGCCGGATCCGAGACATCGTGGATGGGCTCCGTTTTCTTTTCCTTTCCCGGCTTCTTAAGCCTATTTGGATTTGTCTGTACTCAGACCCTTTGAATGCTTCCGCTGAGATGTAATGATGTTATGTTGGGACATGTATCCTCTTGATGATTGTATTTGCTATTCTCTGCCCTAGTCAGGGCCAGTTGCAACTTATTTCAATCTTTTGTGTCTTAGAGATATGTTGTGTTATCAGTTTGTTCAAAGCCGTTGACGTACCATGTGTGTATGGTATGAAGTACGTCAATGGTAGTGTCCTGATTTCTATGGGATAGTTTACATCGACGGTGAACAGTAGCGATGGGTTGTCACTCGTAAGTGTTGGCCTACTCGTAAGAGGACGCGGGTGCCGGTAAGCCCCGTAATCCCATCAGAATACTGTTCAGTTCGTACGGTGAGTATCCTCTAGAAGTCCGGGTGCGACATCAATCTAGTTCTTGAGAGCGTGTGTGGGGTCATGGGTGCATTAGTTGGAGTAACGGGGGGTGGCTAGTGCTGTGAAAGTGACAGAAGTTCAGCGATCCACTTAGGTTTTGTTAAACCTTTCTTAGTTACCTCACTAGGGATAAAAAGGAGTACCTTGTTACCGGGGATTTCAAGTGACACTAATCAATCTCCATGACTAGATCTAGAAAGTTCTTACTTCAACTTCATGTCACATTGCTTAAAGCTATACTCTGGTTTTCCTTAATTATCGAGGTGTTATGATTTATTTCGCATCTTGGTGGAGTATAAGAGGGATCAATATGACCGTAGAGATCTCTATGCTAGGACGTGATGCCCATATGAAAGTACACAATGTTAAACATGTTATTGGAATCTCACATGTAATTCTTTATGTCCACCGTCTACCACTTTATTTGAGAGAATGCAAGTGTGAAACCATGAACCCCGGTCCTATTTTAATTATAAGAAAACACTCTAGTTACTTTGCTGCAATTTACTTTACTTGCATTTTACTTTACTTGCATCTCCAATTCGAATTTACATTATCTCCATCACCACTTTCATCTCAAAAATACAAAAACAATCCATTGCATATTTATTTTCTCATTTGCATTTAGTAGTAGATTTAATTATTGCACATTTACTTTCAGTTTTGCATTGAAATTTAGAAGTCTCACACCTTGTGCTTGACAACCACTTGGTGAGGTTGAGGGCACAAAATTCTCTACTTGTTTGCAGGATCCTGGAGGAAGCTTGGAAGACAAATGCTGAAATATTGGCTCCCCAAGAGTTCGATATAAACCCTCGAGTCACCCTCGTGGGGAAGAAGGCTTGCCACTAGCTACACACTCTGCACTTGGAGGCTCAACCTATCCATCAGGTGGTTCAAGCGGAAGCAAGTTATACCTCTCTTATTGATGATCACGGACTTACGGCCGGTGGATGTCGATGTCGTGGCGATCCGGTGATGTGGAAGCGTAGGTGATGTCGTGGGCGTCGCGTGGCAACTTGTTGCACTCAATTTGGATCACAAACGACAAAGAAAAACAAGTTCCAAGATCTGTCGGGAAATCGAAGAGCTGAGGTTTTATGAGTTTTTGGCTCAAATTCAAAATTTCTTCAAAATCAAGAAAACTTTTGGGCGAAATTGGAAAAATTGGCTGAATAGAAAGATGTGGAATGGTGTTTGGCAACAAATCTATGAAGAAAAAACCACGAAAAACTCAACGAATCAACAGATCGGTCAAAATCCCTTTTGGCTATTTTTTGATGATTTTCGAAACTTATGGTGGAAAAAGAAAAATTGGTAGATGGGAAGTGGCGTGGGTGTCGGATTCGTGTCAATCTAGCTCTGGATACCAGATGATATAGGAGGGTTACTCCTTGATTGGCCCGATCTTCACGAATCGACGAAGAACACGAAGAACGCTAAAGAACGCGATGAACACGATGAACACGAAAGGGGGAATCGTGGGAAAACGCAAGGAAACACAAGGGAGATAACTAGTAAGAACCAAAGAACCCCAAATCTCCCGTCAACTAAACCCCGAGGGCCGCCTACGGGACGATCGATCCAACTGAACTAACCTTGATTGAAACCGCTTCACACCCGTAGCCAGTCCACTACGCCAATAGAACCTCACGGATTCTGAGAGGAAGATTGGACAATTCTTGATTGAAACCCAAAGGGAGATATCAAATAATCGGATGAGTCTTGATACGATCCCTGACGATGTCGGAGGAGTAGCCTCGATACGTTCCTAGGTACACACCGTAGGAGTAGTTCCTCAAAGAGGGATACAAGAGAGCTGAGCTCACAATGTTCGGGGTCGTCCTTATATAGCCGGGGGTCGAAGCAGGTGAAAACGGGGTCAAATTCTGGTCATTTGCGTGCATTTGCGGCCACGCCGGCCTGGGAGCCCGGCCTGGCCGTCCTGGAGGCAGCGTTGGGGGCAGGGGGCGACCCAGGGCGCGCCGGCCTGGGGCCGGCCTGGCACCCGGCCTGAGGCCAGGGTGGGAGAGGGGAGCGCCGGCCTGGGGCTGGCAGGCGGCCGGCCCGAGGCTGAGTTGGGGAAGGGGCACCGGCTGGGGGGCGCCGGCCCGAGGCCGGGATGGAGGCCGGGCTGCTCGGGTGGGGGTCCGGCCCGAGGCCGGGGTGGAGGCCGGGCCGCTCGGGTGGGGGTCTGGCCTTATGAGGGGGGAGGCCGGCCTGGCCGGGGTCTTGAGGCCGGGAAGGGTTGTTTCCCCCATATCTTCTCCGCCGGGACTCCGAATTCGATGCCGTCTTCTCCGCCCTTCTCGATATCTTCTTGCACATCGTCTTGGGTGATTTCCGGGACCTCCGTGGTGGGTTTGAACCTGAGTACACAAAGTGTTGAACCATGAGGTAGCGCACCATCAGCCAAGTTACCGAAAGTATGGAGCGAGAGGAGCGAGTTCACCTTATCATGAATGGCCTTTGCTCATGATCTTGTCATTAGTGCACTTGGTGGAATTGGGTGGGCTACATCATGACCCCCACGCGAACTCCGGTCCTGGCCTGGGAATAGATTTCATCCGTCGCTTGCATCATCTTCGTAGCCTAAGAGTTCAGAATCTCCTTGTCTTTCTCATCCTTCTGTAGACCTGCCCAGTAGATCAACAACGAGATTTCTACATAAACAGCCTCAAAAGGAGAACACATCTTATGGTTATCAAATGTTACTCTGTTCCGAGTTTTCCAAGTGCCCCGGCAAACTGCAGCTAGACCAACCATATAAAACTTCTCCCCTCCAGGAAGGTAAGTATAAACCAGGAAAATGCCTGCCACACCGACGTGGGACAAGTACTAGCATCGAAGGTACGACCCACAATCCCCCAAGTGCACCGAGCAACATGGCAGGAAAAGAACAAATGCTCAGCTGATTCATCTTGACTACAAAAAGAGCACACATGGTTTCCAGGTCAGTTTCTCTTCTTCATGTTATCACGTGTGACCAAAGCATTCATAAACAATTGCCATAAAAATCTTGATTTTAATGGATGCTTAGCCCCCGATATTTCTTTATTCTTAGCACCAGCAAGCCCGGATTTAAGGTGCTTATACATGGATTTGGTAGAGAAGATACCGTTCGCATTAAAACCCCAGGAGACAACATCATCAGACTCATAAAAATTGAGTCCTCTCACATCACCAACCATGGAGTTCCAATGATCTACAAGCTCTTCCCGGAGGGTTCTCCTAAAAGGTAAGTCAAAGTTACAGGCGATTTCCTCCTGCACAGTGCACTCCTAGCACTGACTAATGTCAAAAAGGGCAGGATACTGCACATTGAAAGGAGGAATACTATTTATATAGTCCAGCCACAACCGCGTGAGATTCCCACACCCTAGGGAAATTTTCCTCCCGTCAAGATAGGAGTCCTTGACCTTCAAAAGTGCTTTCCAACAGGGGAGTCCGAAAATCTAGCCTTCACATTTGCTACAGATTTATTCTGCAAATACCTTTTCTTGACAATCCTTTGCCAAATGCCGTCATATTTTTCATGCTTCCACCACCACTTGCTGAGAACACTAACATTTTTCCTATGGAGATTTTTTATGCCCAAACTCCCTTTAGATTTGGATCTCCAAATCATAGACCATTTCACCATACAATAACCTTTTTTCTTTTTTGGGGCGAGGGGTGGCCAGGCCACCCCCATGATTCGGACACCCCCAATGGTATGTAGCGGGGGCTAATTTTAATCCTTCCAGTCCACAGTGGCCGAATGCTAATTTATTTGGGCCAAAGCAAATGCATCTAGTCAAGGCTCTAAGACCATAATGGCACGTACATGTACCATACTTGTAGATTGCACAGCGTGCATGAAATCGAGCAACCACAGTCGCATAATCCATATTGCATGTCTGTCAAATTCTATTGAGCGATGTTACCGCCGTCGCCGAAAGACACGCTTACATATTCGAAACGAAAGATCAAGTAAGCTCAGTTGGCGACGGTGACCTACCATTGCCACTGTCCCATGCGCGATGGATCCATTATCAATTTTCTTCCACCACCACTTCTGACCGAAGCACCTGCGGGGCCAACGCCCGAGATTTCGGCCAGTTTGAACGAGCAAAACCACCATGATTTGCGCTCGATCCCATGTCAATCGGATCGCGGCAACCACTCCGGCGGCGGACCACCGTCCACGGTGAGGAAGCATCATCCGTGTCGAGACATCGTAGTAGAATTCATAGACGGGGGTGCCATGAGACTACGGGTAGAGACGTGGGGGGACGTGGTTGTGCGAAGGACAATGACACAGGGTTTTACCCAGGTGAAAGATCATCGTCCGTTTTGGTAATTATATGACAACATAATTGTTGGATCTAATGTTTGTTCAAATGATGAAAATGCCCAGGTTATTAGGTTCACTATATCTATGGGGCTAATGCTTGATATATTCGAAAAGTGCTAAGAGAAAGGATCCCAGGAAGCCAAAATATGCAGGGGCGGAAGCTCCGGTGAATCCACCGGAGGCTCCGGTAAATCCACCGGAGGCTCCGGTGAATCCACCGGAGGCTCAGCCCGCTGCTGCCACTCAGCCTGTGTGCAAAAAGGATCCGGTGCGCATCCGGTGGTCCCTCCGCTAAAATGCCCTTCTGTTGGAAAGTGGCGGAGGTTCCACCGGAGGCTCCGGTGGACATCCGGTGGCCCCCTGGCGCTAGGGCAAATGGCCTCCGGTGAAGGGTCCGGTGCTAGCTCCGCTTGGCACCCCTTCTGTTGGAAAGTGGCGGAGGTTCCACCGGAGCCTCCGGTGCGGGTCCGGTGGGCGGAACCTCCGCTCGATCCACCGGAGCCTCCGGCCTCCTCAGCAGCGCGCAAAGGATAAGGCACTGCGCAACGGCGCAGTGCAAAGAAGACCCACCGGAGCCTCCGGTGAAACCAGCGGAGCCTCCGGTGCACTGGACTGCAAACGGCTACTTCGTGGCCAAGAGTATAAATACCCCTTCACCTACCTCATAAATGCTAAGCTTTTCCCACTCTCTCTCCTAGCCATTAATGAAAGCTTCAACCTCTTAGATCTCCCTCTCCGTCCACCCAATCACTCCCAAACTTGGTGGAGAGCTAGAGGAGACCTAGATCCACACTTCCACCAAAGGAATCTCAAATCCATCCACCACAACCTAGTAGATCTAGAATCCTACTTGAGGCCTAGAAACCTTAGTAGATCTCGTGCTTGTAGTTTCCACCTTGTTGCAAGAAGCTACGGATTGCTTGAGAGCCTCCATCCGTGTGGAGTGACCTCAAGCCCTTGTAAAGGTTTGGTCAACGCCTTCAAGTCGACCTCATAGTGGAAACGAGCATCTCCCTCACCGGAGAAGCTCAAGGAGAACAAGGTGTGCACAACCGTGCTATTGAGGAGCGCCTAGGTGGCTCCCCACCTCTCCAACGTAGACGTACTTCTCTTTGAGAAGGAACTACGGTGAAAAATATCCTTGTCTCCTTGTTTACACTCGTTGTTTGCTTTACTACCTTACGCTTTACTTCCGTTGCGCATACTACTCTCTTCACATAGGTTGTTCACCTAGTTGCACATCTAGAGAATCGTATCTTATCTTATTAAGCCCTTTAAAAGGAAAAGAAAAGAAAAATTGGTAGTCAACCTATTCACCCCCCCCTCTAGTTGACCATAGTGCACTTTCAATTGGTATCAGAGCCTCGGCTCTTACTAAGGGCTTAACCGCCTAAGAGTACAATGGTCGATGAAAATACCCCCGGTAGTTCTAGTGCGGAAATCTCCAAGATGTCCGACAGTATATCTAACCTACAAGACTCGGTTGGAATCCTCCAAGCCGAAATGTCTAAGGTTAGCTCTACTGTCAGTACGGAGGTTTCTAGCATCAAGAAAATGATGGAGGTATTGATGGGGAGAACCAAGGAGTCCGAGGAAGCACCTCTCACTACCAACGATGTTAGCTCGGATGAAGAATCCATTCCGGACATTGATGAAATGGAAGATAACATCGCTTTAGCTAAGGCGAAAGCCAAAGCAAAAGCCGATAAAAAGGCTAAGAGTAGTGGGAACTCCGAGGGCTCCAAGTCTCAATCGGCTAACGGTTCGGGGTCTAACTCTAAAGTTCCACCGCCTCCCAATTACGATTCTATCCACCCTATTGCTACAATACCACACATGGTTAATGTTGGAAATCCTCCCATGCTTAACACTAACGAATTCTCATCATGGAAGTTCGATATGGAGTCTCATATTTCAGGTTGTTGCACCGCTTTATGGAGAAGCGTTGTTCATGGATTCCACCCTCATGATCCAAACAACTTGACCCCAAGAGAGGACGTGGAGTTCCAACTCAACAAGACCGCTATTGTGACTATCCAAAAGGCTCTCCCAAGAGAACATCTTGAGCACATTCGCGGCTTGAAGACCGCCAAGGAAGCATGGGATAAACTTGACTCCTTGTTCCAAGGAAATGCTAGCATTCAATCATCAAAATATGATGTGGCTCTCGACAAGTCCGAGAACTTCGTCATGCTTGAAGACGAGAGTCCCGAGGAGCTATATAGAAGAGTTGTCACTCTTGGCAATCAACTAAGAGATTTTGGGAAAGAGGAAATCTCGGATGAATGGATCAAGAGGAAGTTCGTCAAGGCCATAACTCCATTTGAGAAGAACCTCTCCACTAGCATTCGAACAAGATCCGACTACAACTCCCTTAACTCCATTGGAGTGCTAAGTGAGTTCATTGCCATATCCCTATCTCACAAAAGTGCGGATGATGCTCTTGCTCGCTCTAGAGGACATGGAAAGTCTCCCAACCTTGCCTTGAAGTCTGGAGCAATGGCCAAGATTGAAGAAGTTGATGATGATGATGATGATGATGATGAGGACTATGAGGATACATACAAGGGTGCCCATAAATGTATTGCTCTTGCCATGCAAGGGTATTGGAAGAGATGGGAGGCTCACAAAGCCGGTGCCCCAAGACCTTCAAGGAACAAGATCTTTAGGAAGAAAGGGGAACGGCCAAGGACATGTTATAATTGTGGAAGTGCAAACCACTTCGTCAAGGAGTGTCCCTTTGAGCCAAGAGAAGAGAATGAAGGGAAGCTTGTTCGCAAGGACAAGAACAAAGCAACACAAAACAAGAACCTCGCTAGAAGGGTTCCAAGGGCTCTATATGTTCAAGAAGGCCCCACATTGGAGACATACTACTCCGGAGATGAAGGAGAAGATGAAGTCGTAGGTGTTGCCCACGTCGCCATAGCTACCACTTCCTCTTCATCGGTCTCTCTATTTGAATCTCCCAATGAGAAGACATCGATCCGACCTACATGTCTCATGGCAAAAGCCACCACGGTAATAACTTCCACCTCCAAGTCTATTAACACTACCTCTCCCTCATTATTAGATTGTGTTGAAAACATTGGTGAAGATGAGGAGGCCAAGAACCTAGGGTCTTGGTTGAGTAGTCTTGATGGTGAAACTAAAGAAAAGGTAAAAACTCTCCTAAGGCAACTTGATGATGCCAACTCTCTCATTGATGAGAAAGAGGAAATCATCATGACCTTGGAGAATCATGGTGGTACCAATGAGAATCATGATGGTGAACTAATTAAGGCTCTCGAAAAGGAGAGATCCATGAGAGCCTCTCTTGAAGAAAGACTATCTAGTTTACAAGACTCTTATGCTATTAGTGTTTCTAAGCTTAGGAAAGACCATGAAAAATCTCTTGCCAAACTTAAGAAAGAACATGCCAAATCTCTTGTTTTGCTTAAAGAATTTGAAGAGGAAGAGTTGAAGCTAGGAATAGCTCATGAAAAACTTGACAAGGAACATGACAAACTAAAAGAAGAGTTTAAATCTCTTAAGGAAATTCATGACAAACTTGCCAAGTCTCGAATCAAGCTTCTAGCTCAACAATCAAATAAGCATGTTGCATCTTCATCAAATAGCGTTGTTATTGCACCTACCTCTTCCTCTACGACTAACAATGTAGGGAAAGAAAGAATTCTCAACGATGCAATGAGCTCTCAAGGTGCCAAGAAAGGTAAAGAGGGACTTGGGTTTATTTCCAAGTCAAAGAAGACATCCAAGAATGTCACCTCTCCTCCTCAAAATGTTGTTTTTGTAAAAGAGGGTGAGGTGACCAAAGAAAAGGAGACCAACGCCATTATGGGTGGTGATACCTCTAGGGGGAGCATCACTCATAATGATTTCGCCGGAAAATATAATCCATCTTATGTTCTTATGAAATCTAGGGATGGACATGTTTATGCTAAATACGTTGGTACTTCTTATGGTGATGATTATCATTGGACTATTTGGGTTCCTAAGACCCTTGTTACTAACAAAAGAGGACCCATTGAAGGATGGGTACCTAAATCAAGAAATTGATCTCTTGTAGGGAAATGCTTCCGGGTCTAACAAATGGACAGTGGATAGTGGTGCATCCCAACATATGACCGGAAGCCTTGACGCAATAAGCAATCTTGAACCTCCTCTACCTCATCTCAATTGCGTCACTATTGGTGATAAGTCCGAGCTTAAGGTATTGGGACGAGGCAAGGTAGCAATCTCAAATGATTTATCAATTGAGAATGTTCTCCTTGTTGAGTCCCTTGGCTATAATTTGATGTCCGTTCTTCAACTTGCGAATTGTGGTTTCACCTCGTTCTTTAATAAAGAGAGTGTGATTGTCACTTGGGAGACATCTCTTAAAGTAGCCTTTGTTGGGTTTGTCGAGAACGGCATGTATGTAGTGGACTTCTCTAAAGAAGACACGTGTGCCGCGACATGCCTAATGGCTAAAGTTGATGTGGGATGGCTTTGGCATCGCCGACTAGCCCACACCAATATGAGAATGTTGCATGATCTCCAAAGTGGCAATCACGTTCTAGGACTAACCAAAGCTAAATTTGCTAAAGATCGTGTGTGTAGCTCTTGCACCTTTGGGAAGCAACATGGAGAACAACACCCAACCAAGACATCTATCTCCACTACAAGAATTCTCGAGCTCATTCACTTAGATCTCTTTGGTCCACTATCCTATGATAGTCTCGGAGGAAAGAAGTATTGTTTGGTAATTGTGGATGACTATTCAAGATATTGTTGGGTGTATTTCTTCAAGAGGAAAAGTGAAACTCAAAGTAGAGTCATCGAGTTCATCACTCTAGTTGAGCGCCAACACAATGCTACCATATTGGCTATCCGGAGTGATAATGGCTCGGAGTTCAAGAACTACACCGTTGAGGGTTTTCTTAGTGAAGAGGGCATTGCTCATCAATAGTCCACCCCTTATACCCCTCAACAAAATGGTGTTGCGGAGAGAAAGAACCGGACTTTGATGGATGCGGCTAGAACTATGATTGCGGAGTTCTCTTCTCCCTATAACTTTTGGGCCGAAGCCGTCTCCACCGCATGTCACGCCACCAACCGGTTATATCTTCGCAAGATCTTGAACAAGACCCCCTATGAGATTCTCACGGGTAAGAAACCGGATGTATCTTACTTCAAGGTCTTCGGTTGCAAGTGCTTCATTCGCAAGAAAGGTAAACGGTTGTCAAAATTTGAGACTAGATCTTATGAGGGCATTTTTGTTGGTTATGCCACAAACGCTCACGCCTATAGAGTCTACAACAAGTCCACCGGACAAGTTGAAGAAGCTATAGACGTGGTGTTTGATGAGGATAATGGCTCCCAAGGGGGGCGTATAGATCATGGTGTTGTAGGAGATGCAATTCCTCCCATCGTCATAAGAAGAATGGGGATTGGTGAAATAATTCCCATTGAGGGTTACCGGATGACGGAGGGAGAAGGACTATGCCCCACTCAAGTGGAGCCATCGACTACACCCATTGATGATCAAGCTATCCAACAAGATGCACCAAGCCCTCAAGCTAACGAGCAAGGCCAAGCTAATGAACAAGGCCAAGCAACACACCTAAATCATGATCAAGATTCTATTATTGTTGAGAATGCTCAACCTAGTGGTGATTCATCACCCATTATTGATCAAGGGCAAAATGAAGATGGACATGTCTCCGATGAAGAAGGTGATTCTCAATCCATATCCAAGGAATCTTTGGAGGAGATATTGGCTCGAAGAGCAAAGAGAAGGCAAGAGAACCTTGAGCGAGCGGGTCATACGGAAGACATGATTCTTGGTCAAGTTCGTGGAAGAGTGGTCACTAGAAGGCAATTGGCGGATTTTAGCAAGGCTCATGCATTTGTATCCTTCATTGAACCCAAGAAGGTATATGAAGCTCTCGAAGATCAAGATTGGCTTGAAGCCATGCATGATGAACTCAATAACTTCGAGCGCAACAAGGTGTGGAAATTAGTGCCAAGACCCAAGGATTGCAAAAATGTTATTGGTACCAAATGGGTGTTCAAGAACAAGCAAGACAAAGATGGTATTGTCATTCGCAACAAGGCAAGATTGGTGGCCCAAGGTTTCTCTCAAGTCGAAGGTATCGATTTCGGTGAAACTTTTGCCCCCGTAGCTCGCCTTGAATCCATTCGTATCTTACTTGCCTATGCATCTCATCATAACTTCAAATTACAACAAATGGATGTCAAAAGTGCTTTTCTTAATGGTCCCATTAATGAGTTAGTATATGTCAAGCAACCTCCGGGTTTCGAGGATCCCAACCACCCCGATCATGTCTATAAACTTGATAAGGCGCTCTATGGACTTAAACAAGCTCCACGTGCGTGGTATGAGCACCTTAAAGAGTTTCTAGTAGATCGCGGGTTTAATGTTGGTTTAATTGATCCCACCCTCTTTACCAAGACGGTTGGAGGTGACTTGTTCATATGCCAACTCTATGTGGATGACATCATTTTTGGGTCTACTAACACCTTGTTCAATGAGGAGTTTTGCAAGCTTATGACCGATAGGTTTGAGATGTCTATGATGGGAGAGTTGGAATTCTTTCTTGGCTTCGAAGTGAATCAATATTATGAAGGAACCTTCATCAAACAAGCCAAATATACTCAAGACATGCTCAAGAGATTTAATATGAATGATGCCAAACCTATGAAGACCCCTATGTCCACAACCACCGACTTGAAACCCGACCCTAATGGGAAAGAGGTAGATCAAAAGGTATACCGCTCCATGATTGGCTCTTTGCTTTACCTTTGTGCATCTAGACCCGATATCATGTATAGCGTAGGTAAATGTGCAAGGTTTCAAGCCTCTCCGAGGCAAAGTCATTTGGAAGCCGTGAAACGAATCTTTCGATATCTAGTTCATACCCCAAACTTCGGTCTTTGGTACCCCAAGGGTTCAAGCTTTCAGCTCATTGGTTACTCGGATGCGGATTATGCGGGAGAGAAGACGGATAGGAAGTCCACATCCGGGGGTTGCCAATTTCTTGGCCGCTCCTTGGTTTGTTGGTCTTCCAAGAAGCAAAATTGTATTGCTCTCTCCACCACCGAGGCCGAGTATATCTCCGCGGCAAGTTGTTGTGCCCAATTGCTATGGATGAGGAAAACCTTGAAGGATTATGGTATTCATTTTGACAAGGTGCCTCTTCTTTGTGACAATGAGAGTGCTATCAAGATCGCCTACAACCCGGTTCTTCACTCCAAGACGAAGCATATTGAGATTCGTCATCACTTTATTCGGGATCATGTTGAGAAAGGTGATATTGATCTCTCTTATGTCTCCACCACGGATCAACTTGCCGATATTTTCACGAAGGCCCTTGATGAACCAAGATTTCGAGCTTTGAGGAATGAACTAAATGTCATCGATTCCTCCAACTTCACTTGAAACCTTGCATATCTACCCTCATTATACTTGCTATCTCGTCTAGGTGTAGGCATGGATATAGGGGGAGCGCTACTCAACTCATGAGTATGCACTCCTTTTATTATGCGCAAATCAATCAATCATTGCATATCTAGTCAAGTTGTGACTCATTGTGCTTAATTGTGAGTAGTAATTTTGGACCCAAGATATATCTTCGCGGTGCCAAGTTACACACTCAAACATGGTGGCCTCGGCCACCAACCCTTGAGGTGTTTTTGATCATTTTCTCACTTTATATCTCATCTTGACAACTCGTACGGGTTCGGTTTTTCACTTGTTTTATGGTTCTTGTGAACCCCGTCGAGCAATGTCTCTCGTATGACAGTAAAGTTTTTCCAACCCAAGCCCCACTTGCCCAAACCGTTGCTCTTATAGTATTGCTCGAGTTTTTCCAATCTCGGCGCGCTGAAATTCATTTGGGCGGAACCTCCGGTGAATCCACCGGAGGCTCCGCCGGGTCTGTCCACCGGTACCTCACCGGAGGCTCCGCTGGGTCCCTGTGGCTCAGCGGGCCAAAACCTAAAGTTTTGGGACAGGAGCGGAGGCTCCGGTGATTCCACCGGAGGCTCCGCTGGCGGGAGCGGAGGCTCCGGTGAAACCACCGGAGGTTCCGCCGGCGGAAAAATCACTGCGGATAAAGATTGGGGCGCACGGGGGTAAGTGAGATCCAATCTCATTTTCCCCCCACGCCCCCATCTTCTTCCTCTCAACCGCCGCCGCCCCCAAGCTCACCGCCGCCGGATTCGGGTGCTCCACCGCGGGGAGACCTCCTCCTCGCCTAGGGACGCCCCGGGAACCTTCCCTCCTCATTTCTCCACCATGGATGAAGCCGGTATGTGCTCTCTCTCTCTCTCATCTAGTTGATGGATGAGATGCATAGGAGTTCATGTTCTAGCCTTCTAGATTTGTGGTTTTGGAGTTTTAGGAGCGGATTTTCTCAAGTACTCACCCTAGCAACCTAGATAATACATGTTAGGCTTGAATCGTTGCGGTTCCATGGGAAGTTGCCCTAACCCTAGATTATTCAACCCTAACACCATGAATATCTTGGTTCTTTGGTTTGTGCGTGCCTTATTTGACTCGAGCTTTACTCGTTTTTCTTGCTCTTCTCGATTTTTATGATAGATGCTTCCGGCTCCAAAGGGAAAGGACTAAGGTACAAGTCCACGGGCCGCCGCAACCCACCACCCGTGGATGAGATTCAAGAGGAACTTGACCGTACTCAAGGCAAGCGCAAGAGATTTCCGGCTCCCGAGAAGACCTTGCCAAGGAAGAACACCGCACCAACCGCATCCAAGATGTCCGATGGGACATTTATAAAGGAAAGAAGGGAAAATCCCTATGTCATTGCCCGTGACCGCCAAATGCCCCAATTCTGGGGCAAGGATCCGCGTTTCCACACCGCCTTCCAAGGACAGATATTCAAGGAGATCTTGATGAGGAAGCCCAAGGAAAATGTGGTTCCCCAACATGCTATAAGTATTGGTCACATGGAACGCAATCACAAGTACTTTGGGGAGGCCCTTGAGATCATTGAGAAGTTTGGCCTCCGTCCCATTATCACCCTTCAACAAGACTTTGATGAAGAGCTCGTCTGTCAGTTCCTTGCCATAGTTCATCTTGGCAATGAGACCAACCGCCACCTCATTTGGATGACCAAGGACAAACAACTTGACATCACTTGGAAGGATGTTGGCACTCTTCTTGGTGGCTACCCAGATTTTGGTCCTTTTGCCAACGGAGAAGAATTTGCTAATGGGTGGTTTCGAGTTCACTCCGCTCAAGCTAATTCAAAGGATGACCTCACTCCCCTCTATCATTGGAAGAAATATGCCGTGGGCTTCGTCAAGGGTCTCTATCCCACCTATGACATCATGTTACGGGTCTATAGAGAGACTATCAATCCAAAGGCGGGCAATGTGGATGAGATTCAAGGTTTCATGAAGAACTTGTTGCTTCTTACTCATCAATACCGTATGGATGCCACTCCTCGCAAGCTTGATGTCCTTGACTACATTTGGAACGAGTTGTGGCATGTCATTGCCAACCGAAGGAATGCTTGCTTTGGTCCTTTCATCATGAAGATCATATTGAAGGTGTGGAATGCTAGGTTTCCGGATGATCCTTTGGATGATTCTCTTTGGATCTCTCATACGGAAAAGAGGCTTCTCATGAAGAATCACACCGAGCCCGTTGTGCATGCCACTCCAGCTGTTCGCAAGCACAAGGCTCGGCCTCGCATCATTGTGGATGAGGAAGAGGAAGCCGAGGGTCCATCTCAACCCCCTCCTTCTAGCAATGCCTTCAAATGGATGGCTCGGGCTCTCAAGAAAGTATTTTGCTTGAACAAAAAGATTGAGCAACATCAATGGGAGGCACATTATGATGCGGAACTCAAGGCACGTAAAAAGGCTCAAGCATCTCGTGAACGTCTCCGTGAAGAGGGTCTCTCCATTGAATCCCCGGTTCTTGATAGCATCACAGATTGGGATGCTTGGCAAGCTAAGTACTCCAAGGGCAAGCTCATTGAATGGTCCGAGGAAGAAGGAGACGAAGCCACTAGTTCTCACCGTGTTCCCTCCCCGGCTCCGGAAGCATCTCCCACATCCTCCGAATGATTTGGGGCGTTAGCACTTGGCTCTCCCTCTTTTGGTATCTTGATGCCAAAGGGGGAGAAAGATATATTAGGCAACGGGCATTTGCATGGTCCCTCAAGCTTTCTTTGATTTGCATCTCTCTTTTGCTTGAGGGAATTTGATTTGAACTATTTGGAACTTCGGTTGTTTATCTTATTCGTATCTATCGTGAACCTCGCTATATTGTGATCATGTGTGAACCTCGTTTCATATTATCTATGTGATATGTGTGCTATGTGTTATCATTGTCATATTATTAGTTTATATCATGTCTTAGTGATCTCAATATGAAAGGAGCATATCTTTAGGGGGAGCTCCGTTCATGTTGAGTCCGTAATCATGCAAATAATTATGTTGTCATCAATTACCAAAAAGGGGGAGATTGAAAGATCATCGTCCGTTTTGGTAATTATATGACAACATAATTGTTGGATCTAATGTTTGTTCAAATGATGAAAATGCCCAGGTTATTAGGTTCACTATATCTATGGGGCTAATGCTTGATATATTCGAAAAGTGCTAAGAGAAAGGATCCCAGGAAGCCAAAATATGCAGGGGCGGAAGCTCCGGTGAATCCACCGGAGGCTCCGGTAAATCCACCGGAGGCTCCGGTGAATCCACCGGAGGCTCAGCCCGCTGCTGCCACTCAGCCTGTGTGCAAAAAGGATCCGGTGCGCATCCGGTGGTCCCTCCGCTAAAATGCCCTTCTGTTGGAAAGTGGCGGAGGTTCCACCGGAGGCTCCGGTGGACATCCGGTGGCCCCCTGGCGCTAGGGCAAATGGCCTCCGGTGAAGGGTCCGGTGCTAGCTCCGCTTGGCACCCCTTCTGTTGGAAAGTGGCGGAGGTTCCACCGGAGCCTCCGGTGCGGGTCCGGTGGGCGGAACCTCCGCTCGATCCACCGGAGCCTCCGGCCTCCTCAGCAGCGCGCAAAGGATAAGGCACTGCGCAACTGCGCAGTGCAAAGAAGACCCACCGGAGCCTCCGGTGAAACCACCGGAGCCTCCGGTGCACTGGACTGCAAACGGCTACTTCGTGGCCAAGAGTATAAATACCCCTTCACCTACCTCATAAATGCTAAGATTTTCCCACTCTCTCTCCTAGCCATTAATGAAAGCTTCAACCTCTTAGATCTCCCTCTCCGTCCACCCAATCACTCCCAAACTTGGTGGAGAGCTAGAGGAGACCTAGATCCACACTTCCACCAAAGGAATCTCAAATCCATCCACCACAACCTAGTAGATCTAGAATCCTACTTGAGGCCTAGAAACCTTAGTAGATCTCGTGCTTGTAGTTTCCACCTTGTTGCAAGAAGCTACGGATTGCTTGAGAGCCTCCATCCGTGTGGAGTGACCTCAAGCCCTTGTAAAGGTTTGGTCAACGCCTTCAAGTCGACCTCATAGTGGAAACGAGCATCTCCCTCACCGGAGAAGCTCAAGGAGAACAAGGTGTGCACAACCGTGCTATTGAGGAGCGCCTAGGTGGCTCCCCACCTCTCCAACGTAGACGTACTTCTCTTTGAGAAGGAACTACGGTGAAACATATCCTTGTCTCCTTGTTTACACTCGTTGTTTGCTTTACTACCTTACGCTTTACTTCCGTTGCGCATACTACTCTCTTCACATAGGTTGTTCACCTAGTTGCACATCTAGAGAATCGTATCTTATCTTACTAAGCCCCTTAAAAGGAAAAGAAAAGAAAAATTGGTAGTCAACCTATTCACCCCCCCTCTAGTTGACCATAGTGCACTTTCACCAGGTTCGGTACGACGGGGTAACGCGGCGTTCCTACTTCTGCAATCTCACTATTCAGGACTAAAGCCTGTAGATACAGAGTACAATGTGAGGTTCTATTAGCTGCTCGTCAAGGATCAACCTCTCGGCGAGTTAGCCTGTAGCTTCTTGTCCCTCAATCATATCTCCCGTCTGGCTTTATATAATAGCCGGATTAGGGCATACAGAATAGGAAACCTAGAAGACTACGGTAAATATTAACTTGGAAAGTAAGGAATCCGCCTTCTACTCCAAGCCAGACCACGTGGGCCGTGATCCGGGTTCTTCTAGAATCCGGCTTCTGTGCGTCAGCTTACTGGGCCGTCCAATGGACCGTATCCCACTACCATTCGGGCCACCCGGGTAATCCGGCACTTTAGACCACTATCTAATATACCCCTATTTGGTATATATCCGACAGTAGCCCCCAAGAAGGATTAAGACTCCGATTCGCCGTCTTTCGTAAAATGCATTTTTTCCGAGAAATTCTGGCCTGCCGTCTTGATTCTTCTTTTTCTTCTCAAAGGATGTTATAACGCAAAACTCGGAATCTAGAAAATCCGGCTTTTATTCCACAAACCTTCGCGGAGAAGGAACTTCCTACGTCAGCGCTTTAAACTTGCTGATGTAAGGGACGTTTGGGTTTCTGGTGGGAAACCCAGAAACATATCTCTGACAGATTCTCGCGGGAAACGAGGCGATAGCAATAATCACCCGACGTTTCATTTACCGGAATTTTCGGCGAGTGACGCGCGTTGAACATCCAGCGGTCAAAAGAGCCGTTAGCACGCATCGTGACGGAATTCTTGCTATAAATAGCCGTCTTTGTCCACCGTGAAAATCTTTCGCTCTCACTTCGCACGCCATTTGCAGCGCCCGAGCTCTCGCAGTGTACTTTCTCGAGCGCACGCACGCACGCACCCAAGACCTCACCGGAGCCAGTCCGCGCTGCCACTCGATGGCATCCTCACCGTCTTCCCCAGAGCACACCGTCGCGAAGGACATCGATGACATCATCAACACGATGGACCCGCAACTGGATTCACCAGTGCGCGTCTCCGGCGACGAGACGGTGAAAGCCACGGGCACTGCGGCGGGCGAAGGAAACCTTTCCGCCGCTGCAGATCTTGCGGGATCTTCCTCCGTGCCCACTCCGCCGTTCGCGCCCGAAATGGTGGAGGAGAAAATCGCGCTTGTCGGCGACGAGCTCGCGGCCGCGGAAGCCGCAGCGTCCGCTGCCGCCGGAGCCGAAGAAGAGGCGGAAACTGCCGGCAATTGGAGCGCCAGCAGTATTCCGCCATCCCTCCTGCCAACAATGGAGAAGGAGAGGCTCGTGCTGAAGGGGAAGTGGCGGCTCCCGGAGGACGAGTCCGAGCCCACGCCAAGGGACGGTGAACGCCTCCTCCTCTCCTCCCATGTCCAGAGAGGTATGGGTCTGCCACCATCCACCCTTTTCCTCCAAATCCTCGCTCACTACAACATCCAGCCCCATAATCTGCCACCCAACTCCATCCTCTATTTAGCCAGATTTCAGGCCCTTTTCGAGGGTTATCTAGGTATATCACCTAGGTTAGATTTCTGGCTATACTGTTTTGGGGTTAAGCGAAACTCTTCGGAGGGCGCACTCCCAACTTGCGGAACCATTTCCTTTACTCTTCGGAGATTCCGAGAGGATTGGTTCCCCAAGATCAAAACATCGGAATCCGTCAAATTTTGGACGGGTTCCTTCTTCTATCACCCCGATGTTTCCTTTCCTGGGAAAACTAACGGGGTTCCACCTTTCTTGAACACCGCCGCTATTCCCCAAGAAAATTGGGGAACTGAGGATGTCCAGACCCTGCCGCCTGATCTTATCAGGATCAAGCGGCGCATCGCGAAGCTCGTCGCTTCTGATCCGCCTCTCACTGGCATGGACACAGTCCTTTGCTGGTTAGACAGGCGGATCTACCCTTTGGCTAACCATGGTGCCCGCCTTCTCTGCGAGTACACGGGAGTCGGCGACGAAATGCGGACAACCGACAAGGTTTGGTCCGCAAAGGACTTGTGGAAGCGCGTAAACCAATTGTTCGCATCACGCGACCAATATGAAGAAAGCCGACCAATGTACACGGCCGAGAATCCGGCTCCCAAGGTATAGCTCTTCGCCCTTTGGGGTTTTAGTTCTTTTCGTTTTACTCGGTTTTCGCGTTTTTACCTCAGCGTTTTCCTTCTCAAGAGATTGCCGAAGTTCCTGAGTCGGAACTTGCTTCCAATGCCGAACTGGAAGCATTGCGTGCCACCTTTGCCGGTGGGCGGAAACGCAAGAAGGTCTCCACTTCCCAGGAAGTCATTGATCTTGACGGAATCCCCGTCGCCACCTCCAGGTTCGGGCATCTGGGTTATTTTCTTTTGTCGGACTTTTCTTTTACCTTCGGAGTTTAAACTTTTCCGGCATATTTCTTTTTAGCCTGCCTCCCTCTACTCTGAAGCCAAAAAAGCTGAAGATGCATAAAGCTGCGGCCAACAGAGGCCCTCATCCTTCTCCTGCTACCGCTCCAAATACGCCGATCACGGCAACAGAAGAGCATGTCGCAGCCCCCACCACAAAGTCACCTGAGACCAGCCAGCCTGTTGTGCCGGAAACGGACACGAGGGAAAGGGCGGTCCCTGAGGTGGGAGGTTCCTCTCGGATAACTGAGGAGGAGATTCCCACCTTTGACAAGGATTTCAAGAATATCAGCGATGGCCTCAGCGCGGTCGGGACTCTTTTTGCCGAGTACGCAAAGGAGTTCACTGAAAACATAGCAGGGTTACAGCGGTTGAGCCAAGTATTATCTATAGCCCCCAAGCCTTAAGTAAAAAGTCTACTTTTCACTTAATGTTTTTCAAGATTGTGATTGTTTATTTATATAACGCGTTGTTTCATTTCCGTGTTCCAGCAAACCGCTGAAACCATAAACATGGAAGTTTTCAACAAACTTTCCATCAAGAATAAGGAGGTTAGGAACCTTCTATCTATTCTTGACGTGAAAGAGGCAGAGCTGGCATCCTCTCAGCTACAACTGGAGAAAACAACAGGTATGTTTTGATTCTCTGAAGTTCATTATCCAGTTATTTGTCTAAGTACTTTCCTAAGTTTTCTAAACTCGGAATTTTGTTCCTTGCTTTCTAGCTTCTTTGGCTAAGGCCAAGGAAATAGCTGAAGATGCCGGCAATGCCGCTAGTCTCCGTCAGGAGAATTTGGACCTTCATAAGGAGCTTATGAAGGTTCAAAAGGATCTGGAAGCCAGCAATCTCGCCCTTGGGATTGCTCAATCCCATGCTTCCCATCAGGCGGAGAAGGACAAGGACACTATCCAAGATTTTGAGATTGCCTTAACCCTACGCCTAGAGGAAGGCTCTGAAATGGACAAGATCCTCGGTAAGTTATCAACTTTTACCGGTTTTTGCATGTCTTAATTTATTTCTCTGTTTTATCAATTAACCTTTTGGTTTTTTGTCTGAAAAACAGGAGGTAGCCCAGATCTTACTCGGATTGAGAAAATCCGAGCTTTCGGGAAGGTATGGTCTGCGATCCGAGCTGCAGGTATGCAGCTGGTCAACAAGTTCCTTCCCGCAAGGACTGGGGAATTCTCGGAAGTTGAAAAACTTCCGGAAGCTATCCTGGAGGTGGCGGAGTCTAAGGAGTCCACCTTGCGCTCCGCGGCACAGGGTGGTGCACGCATGGCCTTGGGCCTTATGCGTATGCATCATCCGAGTGCCAAGTCTTGGCGCGTGGCGTCCGGTATCCCTCAAGGATACACGGAGACCCAGCGATCCAGCATCTTTGACGAGATAAAAGGTCACGCCACCAAGATCGCCTCCATGGTGAACATCTCCATCAATTATCCAGAAGACGAGATTCCCGAAGCTCCCGAGGATGACAGCAACGAAGAAGACTCGGATGCTTGAAGAATCCTCCTTGCCCTGGATGGTGGAAGTAGAAAATAGGAGCATTACTGCACTTTACAATGTAACTTATATTGTAATGCTTCTGTTCTTTTGTATAAACAAGTACTCCACCTTTCGCAGTTTAACTTCTATGAAATTCTTTGCAAGTTTTCCGGGTTGTATATTCCTTTATCTTCTAAGTTCTCTGGTTTGTGTGCTTTAACTGTCCTTAGCGTTTGAAATGGCTCAGTAGTATTTTAATCTTCACGCCAAGTTACTGGGTAAAACCAATCAGTTTAAACTTGGAAACATGGATCATACTAAAGGCATTTTTACTTACTAGCTCTAGTGACCCGGCACACAAACAATCAGATAATGGTTGGAGAAAAGTAAGGAATTTTTTGAATGGAACTCGGGCACGCAGGCACAATCCGAGTTTCCCTTAACCTTTAGTAGGCTGAAAATCATTCAGTTTTTAAACGCCGAGCATGCAGGCACATTTCGGGTTAACATTGAGTATTTTGTAAGATCATTGGGAAATAGATAAGACGGAATCATGCTTTGTACTATAATAAACTTGTAAAAACATGGATATAAGAATTCCGACAACTTTATTTCATGATCTCAAAGATGTTTACATAGAATCTGAACTAAGTATAGAAGGGACGTAACTGCTGGATACTCCAGAGCCTCTTTGTTTCTCCTAGTTCATCATCTATCTTTCTCTTTCTTTTGCGATTCGGCTTCTCGGGATCATCTTCCGTATCGCGAATATCTACAAGATAATATGATCCATTCTTCATGGCTTTACTTATGACAAATGGTCCTTCCCAGACTCGGGCCAATTTGTGCTTTCTTTGCTGCACCAATCTTAGCACTAGGTCACCTTCTTTAAAAGAACAATGCCTGATTTTCCGACTATGATAACGTCGTAAGCCTTGCTGATAGATGGCGGATCTCTGGAGCACAAGTTCTCGTTCTTCTTCTAAAAGATCGACGACATCCTGTCGTGCATTTTCGGCATCTGTTTCATCGAAATCCTGCACTCTTGGGCTATCATGGATCATGTCCGTAGGCAGAATTGCTTCCGCACCATAAACTAGGGAAAACAGGGTTTGCCCAGTTGACCTGTTTGGTGTCTTTCGAATACTCCAAAGCACGGAAGGTAGCTCTTCTACCCATGCCCCAGCTGCTCTATGAAGAGGAGATTCGAGTCTTGGGTGTATTCCTTGTAAGATTGAGCTATTCATTCTTTCAACCTGACCATTGGATTGCGGGTGTGCCACAGATGCGAGATCTAGGCGAATTCCCGTTTGTCGGCAATATTTTGCCAACTCTCCAATAGAGAAATTTGTCCCGTTGTCGGTTATTATGCTGTGTGGAACGCCATATCTCATGACTATGTCAATGATGAAATTTCTGGCAGTTAAACCATCAAGTTTTTTGATGGGTTTGGCCTCCACCCACTTGGTATATTTATCCACTGCAACGAGTAGATGCGTAAGTCCGCCTCTAGCAGTTTTGAATGGTCCCATCATATCTAGCCCCCAGACCGCGAACGGCCATGTAATGGGGATAGTTTTGAGTGCTTGGGCTGACATATTTGTCTGCTTGGCGTAATATTGACACCCTGCACATGTGTTTACTATGTGCTCAACGTCTGTCTTGGCCGTTAGCCAGAAAAACCCGGCACGGAATGCTTTTTTGACTATGCTTTTTGATTGAGCATGATGTCCACAAGCTCCAGCATGGATTTCTTGCAGGATTTCTCGTCTTTCTTCTGGTGAAATACATCGCAGAAAAATTGCGGTAGTGCTGCGTTTATACAGGCAATTATTAATTACCGTGTATCCTTTGCATCGACGCTGAATCTGCCTTTGCAAGACTTCTGCTCCATCCGGGTACTTCTGGTTAATTAATAAGTTTAAATATGGGATTGTCCAGTCCGGGTTAACGAGCATAACTTCGATTGACTCGGAAGCCAGAGGATAATCAACATCTCCACCTTTTATCGATGGTTCGTACAAATGCTGGATGAATACTCCTGGTGGTAGGATTTTTATCCTTTCTGATCCCATGCGGGCTACTGCATCCGCGTTCCAATTTTCCTCCCTTTTAACATGGACCACTTCGAATGCAAAGAAACAAATGGCAAACTCGTCCACCGTTCTCCGATATTCGGCCATTATAGGGCTTTTTGCGTCCCAAGTTTGGTTGAGCTGGTGCTGTACCAAATCTGAGTCGCCGTAGCACAAGATGTGTTTGACACCTATTTATTTTGCAATACGCAAGCCATGAAGCAAAGCTTCGTATTCTGCCACGTTATTGCTGGCGTTGAAGTGTATTTGTAATACATACTCCATTATGTCTCCTTTAGGGGATTTTAAAACTACACCAGCTCCAGCGCCCTCTTTCATCTTGGATCCATCAAAGTGCATGATCCAGTACTCGGACTCCAGCATGGGTGTGTTCTCCATTTCTTCCGTCCAGTCGGCGACGAAATCTACCAAAACCTGGGATTTTATTGCCGTCCTTCGCTGATACTTAATGTCTAATGCTGCAAGCTGGATGCCCCATTTGGCTACTCGGCCAGTTGCCTCCGCATTGTTTATTATATCCCCTAGTGGTGCTTTACATACCACTATTATGGAATGTCCTTGGAAGTAATGGCGAAGTTTTCTAGATGCAAAAAATACGCCATATGCCAGTTTTTGGTAGTGTGGATACCTTTGTTTGGACTCGGAGAAAACTTCACTCATGTAATTTACCGGATGCTGGTCTGGTATGTGTAACACCTGGGGTGTTACCTGTTTGTCTTCTTTTTGCTTGCATCATCTGCATCTCATAAGCATTGCATCATGTTTTTCCAAACCAATCAAAACTTCAAAACAATTTAAATTGTTCAAAACCCTAATGGTAAAATTCAAATAACCAAATCCAAATCAAATCCATCCTTTTTCAATATGGGTTTGACTATTAAAAATTTGGCAAACAAAATAAATCAAATAAGGTTGGTATGATTGATTGAATTTATTAAATAAACTTTGTCTATTTCCAACCCAAACCCTATTTGAAAATTCAACTAACAACTTAATTTAATTAAAATTTCAACTTGAGAAATTAATGCTAACATTGCTTCCATTTTTCTGTTTTGGGAGTAATAAAAATATTTGATGAACTAAACCCCCCCCCCCCCCCAATTCTATTTCTATTTTTTCCTTTTCCATCCTTTCCAAAGAAAAAAAAATGTTCATATTAAAAGGCAGCCCATCTACCCCAGCCCTTTTACCTCTTTTCCCCTCTCACCTAGCCCAGCCCACGAGGGCTTTCTTCCTCGTACGGACGCTGGGGGGAGAGGTCGCTGTCACCGAGCGCCTCCCCCCATGTGCACTGCTCCCCTCCCCTATATCTCCCCCCTCGAGCGCCTCTCCAACCCTAGCCTTTCTTCCTTGCCGCCGCCACCAACCCTCCCCTCCCATCTCCCCTGCTTTCCTTCTCCTTCTGTAACCGCCAAGCTTGGCCACGGTGGCGCACGTCGAGGTGTCGGGGTGGAGCTCGGGAAGGCTTTGCGAGCACGGGAATCGAACCACGGGGGTCTTCTCCTTCGTCTGCGATCAAGAGCCACCGCGGGAGTGGCCTGGAGCGACGTCCCCGTCGGATTCCGTCGACCACGGCCATGATCCGCTCCATCGACTCATCCTCGGTGAGCGCGTTCCCCCCCATCCTCCTCTTCCTCCACGTCCGATGCACGCACGGCCCACGCCCACCTAGCTGCTGCGCCCCCTTGCCCTCCAGGAGACGTACGAGGACCTGCAGCCGCGATGGAGCGATCGCTAGCGCTCTGCTTCTGAAACTCCTGACGAGGTGTTCGGCTGGTGTTCGAAATTCAGTAACACCGAACACCACACCTCACCTACGTTGCGCGACGAAGCCTGACAGCAAGCGCTCGCTAGCCCAGTGGCCGTAGCAATCCGTGCGCCTGCTGAGGTCGCGGGATCAATTCCCCTTGACCGCACGGAAGGCCCCTTTTGCGCTATTTTTCCACCGCGAGGATTCCGGCCCCACCTGCCATACGCTGCGATGTCCGCGTGGCCCTCGGGCCCGCGCGTCAGCGGCAGCGGCTGGGGTCACCCCCGGTGAGAAACCCCTCCAGATCTAGATCTAGATCCGCACTTTACACCCAGGCCCCTAGCTTTTCCTGGTTCTGCACAGAAGCCCCTGTTCCAATATTTCTTTCACATTCTAGCCCCTGCCTTTTACAATTTGAACCCTAAGAATCAAACAACTATAACTTTTAATCTACACATCCAAATAACACAAATTTTATATGTATTCCAATCAAAATTTCCTGAACTTTTCAAATAAGCAATTTGTTTCCTGTTTTGAACAATTCAAATTGTTTCAAATTTCAAATTCAAACAATTATTTCCCAATTTGGTTAATTCTATAATTAATTCATACCTAATTCAAATCACACAAATAAAATATGTTTTTCAGTCCAAATTCAATGAACTTTCTGTTTATCAACTTTGTTTTGCAATTTGGGCAATTAAAATTAATGTTATTTAATAATCCTTAAATTGGTTAATTAATTGGCATAATTAATAACTTTCAAATGGTTGCTCCAAATTAAATACTCAAAACATGTTTTCCATCCAAAATTAAATGCCACACTTGAATATCAACTTTGTTTCCTGGTTTGCAACCTTTAATTTGAATAATTGTTTCACCTCTTAATTAATGCAACTGAAATTACCAAAATTCATAACCAATTCATTTTAATTCCAAATCAAACAAATAAAGTATGTTTTCCAATCAGTTTCATGTCCTTATCATGCTTATGCCATTCATATCTCTGTTTGCATCTTATCTTGTGCATTTTAGATCTTGTTATGCATGTTCACCTATATGACAACATATGGGATGTGTGGGCTAATTAATTCCAGCTGTTGCCCCCTTCCATTTAAATTGCCTAACTCATCTACTTTATTGTTTTCCATGCTAAACAACATTTAATTTGATGGTTAGATAAACAACTTGAACCAATTCCTATTTCTCCGGACTCCGGTTCCGATTAAATTGCTTAACTTGTTTCCCCTGTTGCATCTTGCCATGTCATGCATATAAAATAGGATCATGCTGGCTCTTTGCCGTAGTAGTAATTGTTGCATCCGGTGTTTCTTTTAGTTCGTTGCTTCTTCCCGGATAGGACGTTGAGATGATGTGAGCAACGACAAGTTCTGCTACCTTGCGGGATCTCAGGCAAGTATACTCACTTGCTGCCATATGGCTGCTTTTCATCACTTGTTACCGATTCTTTCCGTTGTTCTTTTCTGCTAGCCCTAGTAGTACTTGTTTCTGTTACGAACCCATCACATGAATCCCTTAACCTTGATATTGCCTCACTTCCATACCTATAGCCTTTGCTTGAGCCTGTGTCTTACTATCTTGCTTAGGTTTGTTTTGCTCGAGTCTGTTACCTGTTACTTTCCGTTATTATTCCATTATGTTCCGGGGCTCGATGTTTAATCAATCAATCAATCATGTTAATGTTACTGTTAATAATAAATTTGATGATAAGGCACCGGCGGGAGGCCCACGGGTGGTTTTGAGGCCCGCTAGTGTCGACCCCCTAATTAGGAGAAGGGTCTTGTCTACTGATCCATGTTGAGCGCACTACCCGCATTTGGGGAGTATGGGCTCCCCCTCAGTTTGACTCGATTCGCATCTCGTCCAAATCGCCGTACTAGTTCGGGCTTTCCATTTGCTGCATGCATGATCTTGCGAGCCCTTGGTACCCGGGTGGAACTTTCGTAGTCGGCATTTAGGGCGGCGTGGTCTTCCAGTGCTATGAGGGTCCCCTTTTCTTCGTGGGGCTCGATTAGCCGCGCACGCACAGCACGCGGTGCTTTGGGCTTGATGCGAAGAAGGGTTGGATTGTGTTGAGTGCCCCGCTTGGTGGGAGGCATCCCATCTGGCGGGATATTCATGAGTACGGTTGCTATGGTGCACCCCTGCAGGGTAAATCTTCTCGAGAAGCCGTGTTTTCCGCGGTTATGGATTACTTGGTGAAAGTACTGGCTAACAAGTACTCAGGACAACTTCAACATAATGATCAATCATGTTTCACCCAATGATTAATAACTTGACTAGTAATAGGTTATTCACACAATAACTTGACTCATCTTTAATACCACGGTGTGAGTTATCCTCGGATTGCTTCTTCGGATAAGGGGCGAGATCCAGGATGGGTTTGTTTGAAGTTATCTTCCAGTTGGTTACTTTCACTCGATCTTATCTCCTTTCTGATAGTTGGAAGTAATAGAATCTCTGTAGTTGGTTAGTGTAGCCTGCTGTCGCTTATTTGCCATAACCCCTTCCTTTCCGTTGATCCTAAAGTATTTGTATCTTGTGATGACTGGCTACGCCGGTATTCTTGTGAGTATGGGCTTTGTCCCCCTTGCCAGTACTTAACCGTACTGACCCACGAATCTCTTTCGTGGCTGCAAATTCCAAATTGCAGTCAGCAGGTTTGAAGTCTGACGACGTTAGCTTGGGAATCCCTCCGGCTTGGCCTGGGCAGGGATTGGACGCCTTCGGTTATCTTCAGGACTCTTAGTCCAATTTGGATCTTGTCCGTAGACGGACGTTTGTTCCTTCCGCTGTTATTTGGATCTTTGTATTGTATCAGTTGTAACCCCGGCTCGTGTGAGTAATCTGGTATCTATCTGTTTCTGTTGTAATTGTGGATTATTCGTGAACTATTGTAATGTTATCATAAATGGCAACCTGGAATCGGTTATTATGCGGATTTGGCGGGAATGCTGAATTCTGCATAGTGCCCGATCTCGGGGCGTCACAAATGGTATCAGAGCCTTGGTTCCGATTCCCGATATTGTTTCGATACGAATGGTTATCGAAGCAACGGGTCCGCAAAGCCTGCAGGATAACCTCGCTAACGGTCGTTGTTTCTAGAGTGTCAAAAACTATTTCTGCTAAACTATTTTGGAAAACGTCTCAATAGGATTCTTATTTTTCTCCTTACCCCTATTCTATTTCCCCTCCCATCTTATTTGTTTTGGAATTTTCCCCCTTGTCTATCTTTCAAAGTGTTAGGATCCTACGTGGACGTTTTCTGAGCCGTTAACCTAATAGGTTCGATCATCCGAAGATTCCTGGTGGAAGAACATCGTCGTCACTCCGAGCAAGAATCCCTTGTTAGTGGTGTCGAGGAGATCAACTGGAAGCATGAAGAATCGTTAGTTGAACTTCTTTTCCCTCCCGGGTTAGCAGGTGGATTGCGAGGGCGCAATCCCTTGTTAGTGGTGTCGTCTGTAACACCTGGGGTGTTACCTGTTTGTCTTCTTTTTGCTTGCATCATCTGCATCTCATAAGCATTGCATCATGTTTTTCCAAACCAATCAAAACTTCAAAACAATTTAAATTGTTCAAAACCCTAATGGTAAAATTCAAATAACCAAATCCAAATCAAATCCATCCTTTTTCAATATGGGTTTGACTATTAAAAATTTGGCAAACAAAATAAATCAAATAAGGTTGGTATGATTGATTGAATTTATTAAATAAACTTTGTCTATTTCCAACCCAAACCCTATTTGAAAATTCAACTAACAACTTAATTTAATTAAAATTTCAACTTGAGAAATTAATGCTAACATTGCTTCCATTTTTCTGTTTTGGGAGTAATAAAAATATTTGATGAACTAAACCCCCCCCCCCCAATTCTATTTCTATTTTTTCCTTTTCCATCCTTTCCAAAGAAAAAAAAATGTTCATATTAAAAGGCAGCCCATCTACCCCAGCCCTTTTACCTCTTTTCCCCTCTCACCTAGCCCAGCCCACGAGGGCTTTCTTCCTCGTACGGACGCTGGGGGGAGAGGTCGCTGTCACCGAGCGCCTCCCCCCATGTGCACTGCTCCCCTCCCCTATATCTCCCCCCTCGAGCGCCTCTCCAACCCTAGCCTTTCTTCCTTGCCGCCGCCACCAACCCTCCCCTCCCATCTCCCCTGCTTTCCTTCTCCTTCTGTAACCGCCAAGCTTGGCCACGGTGGCGCACGTCGAGGTGTCGGGGTGGAGCTCGGGAAGGCTTTGCGAGCACGGGAATCGAACCACGGGGGTCTTCTCCTTCGTCTGCGATCAAGAGCCACCGCGGGAGTGGCCTGGAGCGACGTCCCCGTCGGATTCCGTCGACCACGGCCATGATCCGCTCCATCGACTCATCCTCGGTGAGCGCGTTCCCCCCCATCCTCCTCTTCCTCCACGTCCGATGCACGCACGGCCCACGCCCACCTAGCTGCTGCGCCCCCTTGCCCTCCAGGAGACGTACGAGGACCTGCAGCCGCGATGGAGCGATCGCTAGCGCTCTGCTTCTGAAACTCCTGACGAGGTGTTCGGCTGGTGTTCGAAATTCAGTAACACCGAACACCACACCTCACCTACGTTGCGCGACGAAGCCTGACAGCAAGCGCTCGCTAGCCCAGTGGCCGTAGCAATCCGTGCGCCTGCTGAGGTCGCGGGATCAATTCCCCTTGACCGCACGGAAGGCCCCTTTTGCGCTATTTTTCCACCGCGAGGATTCCGGCCCCACCTGCCATACGCTGCGATGTCCGCGTGGCCCTCGGGCCCGCGCGTCAGCGGCAGCGGCTGGGGTCACCCCCGGTGAGAAACCCCTCCAGATCTAGATCTAGATCCGCACTTTACACCCAGGCCCCTAGCTTTTCCTAGTTCTGCACAGAAGCCCCTGTTCCAATATTTCTTTCACATTCTAGCCCCTGCCTTTTACAATTTGAACCCTAAGAATCAAACAACTATAACTTTAAATCTACACATCCAAATAACACAAATTTTATATGTATTCCAATCAAAATTTCCTAAACTTTTCAAATAAGCAATTTGTTTCCTGTTTTGAACAATTCAAATTGTTTCAAATTTCAAATTCAAACAATTATTTCCCAATTTGGTTAATTCTATAATTAATTCATACCTAATTCAAATCACACAAATAAAATATGTTTTTCAGTCCAAATTCAATGAACTTTCTGTTTATCAACTTTGTTTTGCAATTTGGGCAATTAAAATTAATGTTATTTAATAATCCTTAAATTGGTTAATTAATTGGCATAATTAATAACTTTCAAATGGTTGCTCCAAATTAAATACTCAAAACATGTTTTCCATCCAAAATTAAATGCCACACTTGAATATCAACTTTGTTTCCTGGTTTGCAACCTTTAATTTGAATAATTGTTTCACCTCTTAATTAATGCAACTGAAATTACCAAAATTCATAACCAATTCATTTTAATTCCAAATCAAACAAATAAAGTATGTTTTCCAATCAGTTTCATGTCCTTATCATGCTTATGCCATTCATATCTCTGTTTGCATCTTATCTTGTGCATTTTAGATCTTGTTATGCATGTTCACCTATATGACAACATATGGGATGTGTGGGCTAATTAATTCCAGCTGTTGCCCCCTTCCATTTAAATTGCCTAACTCATCTACTTTATTGTTTTCCATGCTAAACAACATTTAATTTGATGGTTAGATAAACAACTTGAACCAATTCCTATTTCTCCGGACTCCGGTTCCGATTAAATTGCTTAACTTGTTTCCCCTGTTGCATCTTGCCATGTCATGCATATAAAATAGGATCATGCTGGCTCTTTGCCGTAGTAGTAATTGTTGCATCCGGTGTTTCTTTTAGTTCGTTGCTTCTTCCCGGATAGGACGTTGAGATGATGTGAGCAACGACAAGTTCTGCTACCTTGCGGGATCTCAGGCAAGTATACTCACTTGCTGCCATATGGCTGCTTTTCATCACTTGTTACCGATTCTTTCCGTTGTTCTTTTCTGCTAGCCCTAGTAGTACTTGTTTCTGTTACGAACCCATCACATGAATCCCTTAACCTTGATATTGCCTCACTTCCATACCTATAGCCTTTGCTTGAGCCTGTGTCTTACTATCTTGCTTAGGGTTGTTTTGCTCGAGTCTGTTACCTGTTACTTTCCGTTATTATTCCATTATGTTCCGGGGCTCGATGTTTAATCAATCAATCAATCATGTTAATGTTACTGTTAATAATAAATTTGATGATAAGGCACCGGCGGGAGGCCCACGGGTGGTTTTGAGGCCCGCTAGTGTCGACCCCCTAATTAGGAGAAGGGTCTTGTCTACTGATCCATGTTGAGCGCACTACCCGCATTTGGGGAGTATGGGCTCCCCCTCAGTTTGACTCGATTCGCATCTCGTCCAAATCGCCGTACTAGTTCGGGCTTTCCATTTGCTGCATGCATGATCTTGCGAGCCCTTGGTACCCGGGTGGAACTTTCGTAGTCGGCATTTAGGGCGGCGTGGTCTTCCAGTGCTATGAGGGTCCCCTTTTCTTCGTGGGGCTCGATTAGCCGCGCACGCACAGCACGCGGTGCTTTGGGCTTGATGCGAAGAAGGGTTGGATTGTGTTGAGTGCCCCGCTTGGTGGGAGGCATCCCATCTGGCGGGATATTCATGAGTACGGTTGCTATGGTGCACCCCTGCAGGGTAAATCTTCTCGAGAAGCCGTGTTTTCCGCGGTTATGGATTACTTGGTGAAAGTACTGGCTAACAAGTACTCAGGACAACTTCAACATAATGATCAATCATGTTTCACCCAATGATTAATAACTTGACTAGTAATAGGTTATTCACACAATAACTTGACTCATCTTTAATACCACGGTGTGAGTTATCCTCGGATTGCTTCTTCGGATAAGGGGCGAGATCCAGGATGGGTTTGTTTGAAGTTATCTTCCAGTTGGTTACTATCACTCGATCTTATCTCCTTTCTGATAGTTGGAAGTAATAGAATCTCTGTAGTTGGTTAGTGTAGCCTGCTGTCGCTTATTTGCCATAACCCCTTCCTTTCCGTTGATCCTAAAGTATTTGTATCTTGTGATGACTGGCTACGCCGGTATTCTTGTGAGTATGGGCTTTGTCCCCCTTGCCAGTACTTAACCGTACTGACCCACGAATCTCTTTCGTGGCTGCAAATTCCAAATTGCAGTCAGCAGGTTTGAAGTCTGACGACGTTAGCTTGGGAATCCCTCCGGCTTGGCCTGGGCAGGGATTGGACGCCTTCGGTTATCTTCAGGACTCTTAGTCCAATTTGGATCTTGTCCGTAGACGGACGTTTGTTCCTTCCGCTGTTATTTGGATCTTTGTATTGTATCAGTTGTAACCCCGGCTCGTGTGAGTCATCTGGTATCTATCTGTTTCTGTTGTAATTGTGGATTATTCGTGAACTATTGTAATATTATCATAAATGGCAACCTGGAATCGGTTATTATGCGGATTTGGCGGGAATGCTGAATTCTGCATAGTGCCCGATCTCGGGGCGTCACAGTATGCTTTGTTCATCTTTCTTCCTTTCCACAACAATTACCGCACTAATAACCCGGTTTGTAGCCGTGAGGTACAATAACATAGGTTCTTCGTCTTTTGGCGATGCCAAAATCGGAGCTTTCATCAAAGTTTCCTTCAACTGGGTTAACGCCACGTCTGCCTCCTCAGTCCACTCGAATTTGTCGGATTTTTTCAGCAACTTGTAGAGTGGTAAGGCTTTATCCCCCAGCCGGCTAATAAACCTGCTGACGGCTGCAGCGGAACCCGTCAATCTTTGGACATCTTTTTCACACGTAGGTTTTCAGATGTTTAGGATTGCTTTGATCTTTTCTGGGTTTACTTCTATTCCTCTATGAGAAACGATGAAACCCATAAGTTTTCCTGAGGGAACCCCGAATATGCACTTTGATGGATTTAACTTCATCTTGTAAGTACGCAAATTTTCGAAGGTTTCTCGCAAATCCTCAAGGAGAGTATCTTTTTCCTTGGTAACGACACCAATGCCAATCTGACTAAAACATCGTTGCATGCAACGCTGGTAGGTTGCACCTGCGTTCTTCAGGCCAAATGGCATGGTTATGTAATAGTACGTCCCATGAGGGGTTATAAACGACATTTTGATTTGATCTTCCTTGTTCATGCGTATTTGATGGTACCCGGAATATGCATCCAAAAAGCATAAAATCTCAGAGCCTGCAGTGGCATCTATTATTTGATCAATTCGCGGTAACGCGAACCTATCGTTTGGACACAGTTTGTTCAAGCCGGTGTAATCTATACACATTCTAAGGGTAGTAGTATCTTTCTTCGGGACTAATACTGGATTTGCTGACCATTCAGTATGTATAACTTCCCGGATTAAATCTGCTGCCAAAAGGCAGATAATTTCCTTGCCAATAGCCTTCCGTCTTCTTCCGTCGAATCGACGGAGACCTTGTTTGAATGGTTTGGATCCTGGAATCACTTTGAGTTGGTGCTTAGCAAGTTCCCTAGGTACACCTGGCATGTCTGTTGTACACCAAGAAAAAATATCCCAGTTCCCACGAAGGAACTTGATGAACTCGCATTCCTATTTGTCGGTCATCCCGGTTCCCACTACGACAAATTTTGTCGGATCTTTAGGGTCAAGGATTACCTATCTTGTGTTCTCTGAAGCCTTGAAACTGTCTGCTGGTTTCCGGCTTTCTTTGCCTGCCGGCATTTCTGTTGGCGATACCTATTTTGCCAGCTCCTTCAACTCTTCCTTTGCTATGATTTTCTCAGCTCAAAGGGCGTTTTTTTTTTCCAGCTCGGTTGCCAATTTGAAGTCTCCAAATATGGTGATGACTCCTCCTTTGGGTCCTGGCATCTTCAGCTTGTTATAGATGTAACATGATCTTGCCATGAATTTGGCGAAAGCTGGACGTCCGAGTATCGCGTGATACACGCTTTCGAACGGGACAACCTCGAAGGATAATTATTCCTGCCAGAAATGATCTTTGTCTCCAAAGGTTACATCTAGGGAAATTTCTCCTAGGGATCGTGCTTGTCTGCCAGGAACGATGCCGTGAAAACGTATGTTGCTGTAGTTGAGCTGGGTCTTGGAAATCTTCAGATGCTTCAGCATATCCATGTACATTATGTTAATGCTGGATCCTCCATCCATCAGCACCCTCTTTAGCCTAGTGTTCTGGACGATAGGGCTTACGACAAGAGCTTGCGTGCCAGGTTCAGGGATATTCCTAGGATGATCAGACTGATCCCAGGTAATTGGTGTATTTGAGTACTTCAAGAATTTTGGGGTTGCGGGAACAACCGCGTTTATCTCTCGAAGCGTTCTCTTTGCCACCTTTGCTGAGGGTGTTGCCAGGAAAGTTAGGTTGAATTCTCCATCAACTCTCGGAAACTTAGGCTCGCCTTTTCGCTGTTATTCCTGGATTTTTTTGTCAGTGACTTATTCACTGTCTTCTTTCTCAGCTTCTGGCTTTTGCTTGGAAAACTTCCTCTTGGAATTCTTTCCTTTGTTTCCGGATCCTGCACTGCTTTTCATATGTTTGTTCAAGCGGCATTGTGCGTTGGTATGGGTTGGCTTCCCAAATTGCAAGTGGTGGACACAGTTTTCCGACTTAATCTTTTCCCACTCTTCCTTGGTGTAATTGATTGGTTCCGAACTGCGTCCTTTCCACCTATTGCCATTTTCCCTTCCAAAGGCTATGTTTACCTCTTTGGGCTTTTGTGCTGCGTCTGGAGTTCCTTTTTTCTCGGGGCGAGGGTTCTTTTTGGCATGTATATGTGTATCGATACTGCCTCCTCTTGCCCTGATGTCATCCTCGGCTGCACCGTGTTCGTTGGCGGTTGTAAGCATAGATCCGAGATCTTTGTGCTTTTTGGAACCAATCATGAACGGTACAAGTCCGGGTTTTAGGCCATTGACGAAAGCATGCATTGCTTGAACGTTAGTTACTTCAGAGCAGCTATTCTTCATTGCCGCCCATCTTGAGATGAAATCCACGTATGGTTCATCCTCAAATTGGGTGCAACGGTTTAGCTGGTTGATACTATTCGGGCGTGTGTAGGTTCCCCGGAAATGCTGAGTGAATACTCGAGCCATATCATCCCAGCTGTCGACAGTTCTGGAAGGTAATCCATTGATCCAATCTCTGGCTCCATCCAGTAACATTAGGGGAAGAAACTTTACAGCTTCCAAGTCTGTCCCATTGTTGATCTGGACAGCTCTATAGTAGTCTGAGAGCCAGGTATCCGAATTTGTACTATCGGTATATTTTTGGTATGTTGGACCAACTTTGGCAAAGCCAGAATGAAGTGTTATCTTTCGGATCCTGTCAGTGAAGCACTTAGGTCCAAAGTATAAGTCGTCTCTTTCCGCTCTGTCCATGTGTGCGGAGTATCTACCGGTTGAATGGACAAAAGGGGATCTGCTCCTTTCTTTTCCATTGTGGCGCGAGCGCGCTTTTCCGGGATCTTCTCTATTTCTTCCGAGATCACGCCCCTTTGGATGAGGTGGAGTTCTACTCCTGTGTCTTTCCTTATCTCTGGGGGGTGTCCGAGATCTCTCATGCCTGTGAGGTATATCCTGTTTTCCGGCTTTTTCAGCCGGGCGTCTCGGAGGCGGCATTGCTTTGCCGTCACTCCGGTGTTTTTCTTCCTGATAGTGAGGATTAAGTCCACCTTTCGGGAGATGGGATCCGGTTCTAGATGCTTCATCCTTGTTGTCGGGATTTTTCTTATCTTTTCTTGGATCCACTTTCTTCTCTTTCGAATTGCTCGAATCTCCTGGCTCTTCAGGTACAGGTGCTCCAGCAGCGCAGGTAGCAGTTTTGCATAGGGCTGAGTCATCATGTAACTTCCCCGATCTTGTTTGCGCTCGTTGCTGCTGTTGCAGGGCTCTTCCGAGGAAAACGTACACCCCTTGAAGTTTTTCACCGTTGGAGTACATATCATTGTTGAGGATGGCGAACGCTGCTTCCGCATTCTCTGCTGCGGTTTTGTATATTGGTTCGCCTCTGGCATCTTTGCCGTTTACCTGCTTTTGCCAAGATGGGTTATGGAACCTTTCTTTTGGCGGCAGTACTTCCGGTATTACGATTCCGGGTAACCTTGTAGGTTTAATGCCAGATCTATTATTTCTCTCGTACTCCTCGATTTCTTCCTTCATGAGCTTAATGTCATCCTGGGTTTTTGGAGGTGTTCACGAGTTCGGAATAGATGTTGTTGTTGCCTTTGGAGCGCTAGTCTCCTGGCTTCTAGCACTTCAGGGGGTTCATGTAGTCCCACTGGCGTTTGGAATAATTCCTGTTTGTCTTGTTCCGTCATAGGCGGAACAAGGATTTCTTTGGTTTTCTTCTCCGCAGCTTTAACTCCGCTTGCTTCTCCTTCTTCCGGGCTTTCATTTGCTGGATCGACCAACTTCTTCTTCCGGATCTTGTACTGGAGCTTTTTAGCAGCTTTGTTCTTCTTTTTGGAAGAGGGAGGTTTTTTTTCAGGTTCTTCCTCTGTCATTTCTTTGACATCAGGGTATCTCGGAGAAGTTTCTCCTTGTTCTCTCTCTTCCGGCGGAGGGGTTTTAGGGGTTTCCTGACTATCGGCATCCGTGATTTCAGCCGGTTTTTCCATTAGCACTTCGTGGAATGCGTCTTGAAGAGATTTAACCTTTCTTTCGAAGAATCCTCATCTTCGTCCTCGGAATCAAAAGCATCTGATCCGGTTTCTGATTCCAATCTCGCCTTAATGGCGGCTAACACAGAATCAGCTTCCGAGTTCGTCGTCGGGTTGACGGATGTCGGATCTTCCACCTCTGTTGTGGGATTGTCATTATCTACCTCTTTCACGGGATTGCTGTCATCCGTGTTTTCAGTGAACTCAGATTGCACCATGCCGATAAAGTGTGATTCACTTGTAAATCGACGATCCGAGCAAAATCCGGCGTCATAGTCTTCTTCGACTGGGTATAGGGCGGGTGGGATAAAGTTACTTCCACCGGGAAACCCCATGGCCTCTGCAGTTATTCCGATAGAGATGTTTGCAGATCCAATCGGTAATACGTAGGCACTTACCAGGTGATTCCGCGCTGGCATGTATGATCCGTTGTCGAGGAAGTGTTCGACGTCGTTGTCGAATTCCAGGCTTCCGACAGTGATTGTATTGCCGATTCCGCCGAGTATCCCCGATCGGAACTTAACGCCTGACGCCGCTAGCCCCACAGCGGGCGCCAACTGTCGAGACATCATAGTAGAATTCATAGACGGGGGTGCCATGAGACTACGGGTAGATACGTGGGGGGACGTGGTTGTGCGAAGGACAATGACATAGGGTTTTACCCAGGTTCCGGTACGACGCGGTAACGCAGCGTTCCTACTCCTGCAATCTCACTATTCAGGACTAAAGCCTGTAGATACAGAGTACAATATGAGGTTCTATTAGCTGCTCGTCAAGGATCAACCTCTCGGCGAGTTAGCCAGTAGCTTCTTGTCCCTCAATCATATCTCCCGTACGGCTTTATATAATAGCCGGATTAGGGCATACAGAATAGGAAACCTAGAAGACTACGGTAACTATTAACTTGGGAAGTAAGGAATCCGCCTTCTACTCCAAGCCAGATCACGTGGGCCGTGATCCGGGTTCTTCTAGAATCCGGCTTCTGTGCGTTAGGTTACTGGGCCGCCCAATGGACGGTAGCCCACTACCATTCGGGCCACCCGGGTAGTCCGGCACTTTAGACCACTATCTAATATACCCCTATTTGGTATATATCCGACAATCCGTTTCCACAAATTCTGTCGACTCAAACGACGGTAGCTTTAGAGACCTCGGCGGCACAGCTGCCTCCGTTGATCTTACTTTTACAATCGATTCATTCAGAGAGGAGGAAGAAGATTGAAGAGTTAATGCCGCATACCTCTGATCGGATCGTCGCCGTAGCCTCTTGTCCATCCTCGATACCTCCGATCGCAATGATCGATCACACGCCGGCGATGGCGTGCGGACAGCGGACTCGAACCTCTCGACGTAGCGCAAGTCCGGCGTTATCTCGCCCTCTTCTTCCTCATCTGACGTTTCCAGTGCCCAGAATCTCCCTCCGACGACCGGGGATCTCCTCACGCCCTCCGGAGTTGCACTCGGTAAGAGCAGCTTGCAGTCACCAGAATCTCCTTGGCCACAGTCACCACCGCCGTCCCCGCACGTTCAATGCCGCAATGACCACCGCGTTCGCAGTTCACTTCCCGCGATCACCGCTCCCGTCGCCGCGGTCACCACCGTGGCCTACACCCTCATCCTTCGATCGTGCCCTGATACGTGCATTTTATATCATCATTTATACCCTCCATATAGGCATTATTGGGATTTTTATCAATGTTATGTCATTGTTTTGCATGTTTTAGATGATTTTATGGGACTTTTCTAAAAAGTCCCTATTTTTGGTATTTAATTTCTGGGTGTCAGAAAACACCTGTTAGCATGTTTTTGATGTTTCAGGAGCTACATGTATCCAAATTGCGAAAGGAAAGAAACCCTGTCAGTTTTTCGTCGGGAAAAAGACCGTGGGCACAAGACACAAAGGAGGAAGGCCAGGAGGCCCAAAAAGGGGTAGCCCACGCGGCCAGATTCTCTGGCCGCGTGTGGGGCCCCCAAATGGGCCCACAGCACGTCCTCCCCAAGGTCTTTTTGCTGACGACTCCGTCTTCCCCGAAAACCAACACCCTATTTTTCCCGAGATGAGACGGAGCCGCCAGGGCGGCGAAACTCTCGAAACTCTCCGCCGGGGAGACAGATCCTGCTGCTCCGGAGCTCCGGAGAAGGGGGAAATCATCCCCATCTTCATCCCCATCTCCTCCTTGGCGTGTGAGGAGGCATCTCCATCACCATCCTCACCAGCACCTGCATCTCCACCATCACCATCACCGTGATCCACTCCGTTCCCCTCATAGTTTGATCATTGCTACACCCTAGATACGTGTTATTGTACTCCGTTGCATGTTTGGGATTGAGTACTTGTCATTATTTGGTGGTGGATCCATTGTTTCAGATTGTGTTGTACCACATATGTCACCATACATGATCATGTTTGCACGTTGTGAGTAGTTCCCGCATGTTCCTGAGGGCATAGGATGAATTGGCAATGATTTGTTACATGAGATGAGTTGTTATTTTGTCTAGTACTTATCTTTTATGTGATTCTATGATGGTGTTGTACGAACGTCGACTGTACAACACTTCACCTACATGGGCTCATAGGAGAACCCCGTAGTGTAGTGACGTGATGATGTCTTTAGGTGACAGGAACTTGAGACAGGGTCGTTGAATTGCATTATGAGGGTACTTGTATCGGTGACCTTAGAGCATAAGGATATGGTGGGACATCATGTATTAATAATTATCGTGCTGTCATTTAGTTGGCCACGTGATCCATCATAAGGGGTGATAGTTTATTTATTTAGCTATTCCTATTTGTGGATCCGTCCGAACAAGATTAAAACTAGACAAGACATACAAACATGTTATGCAATGAATCACTATGCCAGCTAAATCCGTGCAGCCCTCGGGAACGTTTTCCACATATAAGACACAAGCACACACTTGAGCTTGTCCTCTTGCGCATTAGAGGATTGTGATTTGTCTCTCATTGAGACCTACTACTTGCTGCAATTTACTTTCCGCATTTTACTTTACTTGCACTACACAATTAAAACACAAAAACACCTGTTGCTTTTATTATTCCTTTGCTATTCTACTTACCAGTTCCTTCTGCTCCTCGTGGGTTCGACAACCTTTCTAATTCGAAAAGTACTACAATTGATCTCCTGCACTTGGGAGCCATCAAGACACTTTTCTGGCGCCGTTGCCGGGGAGCGTAGCGCTATTGGTAAGAAGTTTGGTAAGGAAACTTGAAAGCTTAATTTTACTTGCTGTTGCATCCTTTTATTATTATGGCTTTTATGAGAGATGCTTCGCTAAAACTTGATTTATATGAGAGTGCTTATGCTATTAAACCTAAAGTTGTTGAAAAAGCACCTCATGATGATGGTTATATTATTCCCCTTGAATTTGTTAAAGCTGTTAGGAATGAGTATTTTGCAGGGGATGGAACAAAGGCTGCAAGTGATCACATACGGGCTATTGAGGATATATGTGGGCTAATTAGGCTCAAGGCTATTTCTGAGGAGGAGGTAAAATGCAAGTTATTGTACCAGTCCTTAACTGGTGATGCTCGAAAATGGTATATGTCCCTGGATGAAGAAATTACACATAATTGGGATACTTTTATGAAGGTTTTCTTTCTTAAATATTTTACTCCTAAAGAGGCTTATGAGAACCGTTGCTTTATATTTAATTTTTTGCCACACCTTGGAGAGAGTATTACTCAAGCTTGGGGGAGGCTTAAGGACCTCCTTCGTAAGAATCCTTGTCATGATCTCACAAATAAACTTATATTGATAAACTTTTATGTGAGACTACCTGATAGGCTAAAGCAATATTTGGATGGTTCATCTGGTGGAAGCTTTACAAATAATACTGCAGAAGAAGCTTGGCATTTATTGGAAATTATTTCGAAGAACTTTGAATATTGGAACCTAGACAAAGGTAATGAAGCTTATTTTGATTATGGATATTCATGTGTAGAAACTTTCTCTAGTTCTATTTTGTTCAAGAATGTTATTAAATATTTTGGTCTTGATTCATATGTTGCAATTGAAATAGCTAAAAAAATTGCTGAGCACATTCAAATTCCTAAAAGTGGCTTTGATTAAAATGTTGAACCTGTTAAATCTTCTATTGTTGTCCCTAAATTTATTAAAGAAACACCAGTGTCATATGTAGTAATAGAAGAATATATTGAACCACCTCCCTATCCTAAAAAAGTTAAAGAGAATTTGCTTATTGCTGTTGCTGACAAAAGTAGAAAGAGATGTTCTCAACCTAAAGAACAGGTGGAAGTCAAGAACCAAGTCTCTATTATTAAGCAATTAAATGAAGAAGATCATGTTGATGTTTATTTATGTGAAGATGCTACCAAAGTTATTAAAGGGAATTCATCCAAAGTTGGTAAGCCAATTATATCATGCTCTATTGGGACTTCTTGTTATCATGGTTTATGTGATATTGGAGCAAGCATTAGTGTTATTCCATATTCTCTCTATCAAGAAATTAAGCCTGATATTGATCCTATCACCATGGAAGAAACAAGTATGACCATTCAGCTTGCTAATAAAGATTATATTAGTCCCTTTGGAATTGTTAGAGATGTTGAAGTATTGGTAGTGAAAATAAAATATCCTACTGATTTTATTTTGCTTGGTTGTCCACAAGATTCTTTCTGTCCTATTATATTTGGTAGACCTTTCTTACATACTGTTGGTGCTGAAATTGATTTGCCTAGAGAAAGGGTGTTTATTGAATGTGCTGGAGAGAAACTTGAATTTAATTTTTCTAAATTTGCTGATAAACCTGCTAAGAAAGAACCAAAATCTAAAGATATAATTGAAACTCTTGCTCATATAGCTGTAGCTTCATCAGACATGGTGGAACGTTATATGCTTAATCAGGAAGAGCCATTTAATGATGCAGAAAAAGAAGCTTTAGAACAAATATTATGGCAGCAACCTCCACAATTACAATTGCATATCCCACCTGATAATCTAGGAGTACTCCCACCTCCTAAAGGAGATCCTAGTTTTCAATTAAAGCCTTTGCCTGAAAATCTGAAATATGCATACTTGGATAAGAAAAATATATATTCTGTTATTATTAGTGCTAACCTTTCTGCTGAGGAAGAAGAGAAATTACTTGATGTGCTTAAAGCCCACCGTAAGGCTATTGGTTATTCTCTTGATGATCTTAAGGGCATAAATCCAGCTCTATGTATGCATAAAATTAATTTGGAAGAAGATGCTAAACCTGTTGTTGATTTCCAACGCCGTCTACATCCAAAAATGAAGGAAGTAGTAAGAAAGGAGGTAATTCGACTCATAGAGGATGGTATTATTTATCCTATAGCTGATAGTAAATGGGTTAGTCCTGTTCATTGTGTTCCTAAGAAAGGTGGAATTACTGTGGTTCCTAATAAAGATGATGAACTTGTTGCTCAACATACTGTTGTTGGTTATAGAATGTGCATTGATTATAGAAAATTAAATAAAGCAACTCGTAAGGACCATTATCCATTGCCCTTTATTGATCAAATGCTAGAGAGATTATCTAAACATTCTCACTTTTGTTATTTAGATGGGTATTCAGGCTTCTCTCAAATTCCAGTTCATAGTGATGATCAGGAAAAGACCACTTTTAGTTGCCCATATGGTACATTTGCTTATAGGAGAATGCCTTTTGGTTTATGTAATGCGCCTGCTACTTCTCAGAGATGCATGAATGCTATATTTTCTGATTATATTGAAAATATAGTGGAAGTCTTTATGGATGATTTTTCGGTGTATGGTACTTCTTTCTATAATTGCTTGTTCAACCTTAACAAAGTTTTGCAGCGTTGTGAAGACCAACACCTTGTTCTTAATTGGGAGAAGTATCACTTTATGGTAACAGAGGGAATTGTTCTTGGGCATCGTATTTCTGGAAGAGGAATAGAAGTTGACCTAGCAAAAATTGAAGCTATTGAGAAATTACCATATCCAAGAGACATCAAAGGTATAAGAAGTTTTCTCGGACATGCAAGTTTTTATCGTAGGTTCATTAAAGATTTCTCTAAAATATCAAAGCCTCTAACCAATCTTTTGCAAAAGGATGTTCCGTTTTCTTTTAATGATGATTGCATAGACTCCTTTAATGTTTTAAAGAAAGCCTTAATAACTGCACCTATTATTCAACCTCCTGATTGGAACTTGCCCTTTGAAACGTTGTGTGATGCTAGTGATTATGCAGTTGGAGCTGTTTTAGGCCAAAGGGTCGATAAGAAATTGAATGTTATTTACTATGCTAGTAAAACACTAGATGGTGCTCAAAGAAATTATGCTACAACTGAAAAAGAATTTTTAGCGGTAATTTTTGCATGTGATAAATTTAGATCTTACATAATTGATTCAAAAGTCACTGTGCACTCTGATCATTCTGCTATTAAATATTTGATGAATAAGAAAGATGCTAAGCCTAGGCTAATAAGATGGGTACTTTTGTTGCAAGAATTTGATTTACACATAGTAGATAGGAAAGGAGAAGATAATCCCGTAGCTCATCATCTTTCTAGAATGGAAAATATACCTGATGATCCTATTCCTATTAATGATAGTTTTGATAATGAACAACTTGCCCTTGTTAGTGTTTCTAGTGCTAAAGTTGCATCTCCTTGGTTTGCTAATTATGCAAATTTTATTGTTGGGAAAGTTATGCCACCACAATTTACTTACCAGCAAAGAAAGTAATTCTTTTATGACCTTAGACATTATTTTTGGGATGATCCATTTTTGTATAAGAAAAGTGTTGATGGCATTATTAGACGTTGTGTACCTGAGCATGAACAGCAGGCCATTATAAGAGATTGTCATGACAGTCCCTATGGAGGACATCATGCAGGAGATCGTACTGCAGCAAAGGTATTACAATGTGGTTTTTATTGGCCTACTCTATTCAAGGATTGTGTTGAATATGTAAAAACTTGTGATAAATGTCAAAGAGTAGGAAACATTGGTAGAAGGAATGAAATGCCTATGAATTATACATTACCACTTGAACCATTTGATGTGTCGGGTTTTGACTTTATGGGACCATTTCCTGCATCTAGTACAAAACATACTCACATTTTGGTTGTTGTTGATTATGTTACAAAATGGGTAGAAGCCATTCCTACTAAGAGTGCAGACCATGCCACAGCCATGCAAATGCTTAAAGAAATTATTTTCCCTAGATTTGGTGTTCCTAGATTTTTAATTACTGATGGTGGATCTCATTTTATGCATGGTGTTCTTAGAAAAACATTGGCAAAATATAATTTTAATCATAGAATTGCATCACCCTATCATCCTCAAACTAGTGGACAAGTTGAATTAAGTAATAGGGAAATTAAACTTATTTTAGAGAAAACAGTAAACAGAGCTAGATCTGATTGGCCACTTAAAATTAATGATGCATTGTGGGCTTATAGAACTGCTTATAAAAATCCTATGGGTATGTCTCCTTATAAAATGGTTTATGGAAAATCATTTCATTTACCCGTTGAATTAGAACATAAAGCTAGATGGGCTATTAAGAAATTAAATTTTGATTTAAAAACAGCGGGGGAGAAGAGATTGCTTGACCTAAATCTATTAGATTCATGGAGGAATGAAGCATATGAAAGTGCAAAATTGTTTAAAGAGAAAGTTAAAATTTGGCATGACAAGAAAATTAAAAGAAAGGAATTTAAAGTAGGTGATCAAGTCCTATTGTACAACTCTCGTTTTAAGTTTTCTGCAGGGAAATTAACTTCAAAATGGCAGGGTCCATTGGTAGTACAGGAGGTATACCGTTCGGGGGCCATCCGTCTTCACGGTGATATGAAAGGTAAACCTCATGTGGTCAATGGACAACGCCTAAAACATTATATCCCAGGAAAGAGCTTCATAGGAACCATCGAGGAGATAACGTTAATGACACCGGAGGAGGTAATTGTAAGGGATCGTGCAGTTTCAGAAACCCAAATTCAATAATTTACAATTATTGTGTTTGGAAGTTTCTCGGAATTGCGTGAAAACTTACGGAACTCATTTTTTATGGAAATTAACGTGTGGGACAAGAAAATTGGAAGGAATTGGACCTCGAGGGGGAAAAGAGGACCCCACACGCGTCCAGATTCCTTGGCCGCGTGGAGGTACCCCTTTTCCACCTCGGAGTCCCGTTCCGTCTCATTTTCGACCCCGACACTTCGTCTTACCCTAAAACCCGTCAATATATACCCCCTTTTTTCGATCTAATCCCGCACCGAGAGTTCTCGCACGATCTTTGTTTCTGCTGTTTCTGTCTGCCAGGGTTTAGCCATGTCAAGCTCCGGATCCAACCTAGGGGGGAAGATCCAACAATGGAGGCATTGTGAACCATTACCTCAACTCCGTGATGACCCCCACGAAAACCCTGACCTTGAAGGATGGTGTGTTGCTCATGGAGGAGGTGAAGGCTCCCAAGACCGAAGGCACGCCGGAGGAGAGGCTGGAGGCTCTGGAACAAACAGTTTTCAGGTATAACTCTATTGTTGAATGCAGCCTTGATGCCCACCACTTCATGAATCTGGAGCTGGTGAAGAAGATAGAGGAGTACGAGGAGAGGATCAAGGACCTGGGGACTAGGTATCTGCGTGTCATATCAGAGATGGATAGGTACCAAGCTCTGATGTGGGACATGGAGAACCATAATTGTGAGTATGAAGAACGTTTCAAGAAGATTGCAGAAGCTGCCACTCTCAGGTACAATGATCCACCCATGTCCTTCCATACTGGAAGGCCTTTTCCATGGAAGCAGGAAGAGTGGAAGGAATATTACGACAAGAAGAAGAAAGAGTGGCGGGCTGAGTACGAGAAGAAGGGAGAATAAAGAAATTACCGCAACCATCTAAGATCGGGGGAGTTTCACCTATCCCCCGTCTTTTATCAGCTTTATCATGTCTATCTAGTTTTGGTGTGTCTTGCTTTTATTATCTAGTATCGTTTTCGTTTAGGCTTGAGTGAGCTCATTGAGCATTATCATGCATCCCCGTGTTATGGTTTATCAATGAATAATAAAGTATGGTGTCATCCATGATTCCCTTGTTTTGGGGATTTATGGGTAACACTCATGCAAATGAGCATGGCATATTTAGAGGTTTCAATACATCTTGCCTTGAAATTAATTAACTTGAGTGTGTTGGACAATTGTAGAATTATCTCAATATGACATAAATCCACTATCTATCTATTAGCTTAATGGCTATTCCGAGCATGTTCACCATGTTATAGTTTCATTTATGCTCTAAATTAAGATGCTTATGTTATTAATTGGCATGGGCTGAATTTGGGATAAGACTCTCACGAACTTTTGAATGCACACATTTATTTCTATTGCACTCACTGGCAGAAAATCGGCCTACAGTCCCGGTTCGCCTGGTCCATTAATCCCGGCCGGGCAACCGGGACTAGCTATGCGCGACTAAAGGCCCCCCCCTATAGTCCCGCCACTTACGGACCGGGACTAAAGGCCCGTCCACGTGGGCGCCAGGGGTCCGTCGCGGCGGAGGACCTTTAGTCCCGGTTCTTGTGGCTAACCGGGACTGAAAACCTGCGCAGGTTTAGGGTTTTAGGCCCCCTAAACCTGGTTCCTTTTTAATTTGTTTTGTTTTAATTTCAGTACACACATATATATATATATATTTTACGATACTATATACATGCATATATATATATGAAATATCAAACAAGGAGAATTCAATAGGAATATATAATATATATTCAATATCGGGTGACCATATATACAACCTCGAACAAGTTTCCATATTACACAATTAAGATGGATGAGCATACACAAATTCGAACAAGTTTCAAAGTACTCATGAGGGCTTATGCGTATAATAGTCATCGTCGGTGGACGCATGGTACTCTCCTTTCCTATCGATGACATGCCTAAGGAAAAATCCTGCTATTTCCTCTTGAATTGGTCGGAAGCGAGCTTCTGGAGTAAGCGCCCTCCGCAAGTTATTGAGACCCCTCCGCGTGGTCTCATCCTTCTTCCTCTCAGAGATTTCTTTCCGTATGTTCTCACAGACATAGTATCCACATAGACCGGTCCCCGGTGGCTGCTTATCCACACCTTTGACCATGTTTTTAAATTGTAGCTCATGTTTGAATCCACCGACATGTCCAAGTGAGAACCGTCTCCAAACTCTACATTGCAAATAAAATTAAATGAACAAGGGAGTTATTAGCTACTGCATATTAGGATATGAACAAAAGAGACCGATCGATATAGAGCGCAAATGATTGAAAATAATTACCTTTGCATCATTTTTCTCATGTCGATCCAAAGATCTGTATTTGAATTCATAGAGTCAATGATAAAAACTATGGAGCTGTGAAGATCAATTTTTAGCAGAATCCAGTGGAACCTGCGGACACGTTAGATGCACAGTCATGCATAACTTATCGATTAGACATACCATGCATGGAGTAAACAAAAGAGAATGGGAACATGAGAGAAACACTCACCCAAAATGGTAAGGAAATAGAATATAACTTTTGGATTCATGCTTTTTAAGAAAATTGTACAAGTCTTTCTCCACGTCTTTGGGGTGACGTTCTAACATAGTTCCATTAACGATTTGTGGGTCAATGAACCCAACATCATGGATGAGTCTTATTTTGCATTCCCAAATCTTCAATCTGCATAATAGCGTACACAACAATATAGTTAGGACAATATATATATATAGTGTAGGCAATGAAGAACGAGATGAGGTAGAAATAAATCACTTACAGAACGTAGCAACTCAGGATAGATTTGTCGAGCTCACGCAGATTGAACAGCTGGAACAATTCACTCATCTCAACTGTTACAGAGTACTTTTTGGTGTGATGCTCCTCTGTATAATCCACATACACAAATTCTTTGTCGGTCCATGTTATGAATTGTTTGTACCAACGTAGCAGACTTTGCATTAGTGGTGGTAGATCCTTTTCCTTCGTAGGCTCGACGAGAGGCCCTTTCTTCACATATTGTAATGCTACCTCACAAATTGGCGCAGCGTCCAGGCCTAACATGGCATGAAGAGACATACCCATCTCGGACGCAGTTTGCATGGCAGTAGCTACAGTCAATCCCATTGTTGTCGCAGCATTTATGACCTCGGGGTCCTGTTCCGAAGCGTCTTTCACTATGAGCGGGGGGGTCGATTGTTTACTCTGCATCCCGAGCTGGTCAACTTGTTTCCCGCTTTTTTTTCTTTTTCCTTTTCCTTTCTCCTCCTCCAATATTTTTGCTTTCTCCTCCTCCATTATTTTTGCTTGCTTACGAAGTTCAATATCATAGTCTTTAGGCAAATTCTTCTCGGCTTGGGACACTGTCGACAAAAAACACGTAGCCCACTTGTCTACAATCGGAGGGAATACTTCCTTGGGCTCAGGCTCCTTTAGCGCCTTCTGACGGGCCTTCCATTTGTCAAGGTCAGCCTTCACGGCCAATTTGGTTTCAGCACCACTAAGTTCCCAAGGCCTTGGGGGGAGAGGCTTCAGTGATGGCTCCGGTACCCGTGTGGTCTTAGGTACATAAGGCTCCGGGTTAATAGACCAAGAGCAGGTTCCCTTGTTGTCCGCCTGCTTCTGTTTCTTCGCTGGAGGAGGAATGGGGGGCGACGTCTGCTTATCCTCCGGAGGAGGAATGGGGGGCGACGTCTGCTTATCCTCCGGAGGAGGAATGGTGGGAGACGGCTGCTTTTCCTCCGGAGGAGGAATGGGGGGAGACGTCTGCTTAATCGCCGGAGGAGGAATGGGGGGCGACGGCTGCTTAACCGCCGGAGGAGAAATCGGGGGCGACGGCTGCTTACCCGCCGAAGATTGTGGATCGGGGGACGGCGTCGAATGGCGTGAAGGAGGCGTAGGTGAACCAGCAGCAGCACCACCACCACCACCCGCACCTGCACCATCGTACGGGGGTGGACTTGTTAGCCTTGGCGTCTCGCCTGGAAACACTATGTACTTCTTTTTCCATAGAATGAACTGGCGCTTGACATCTCCAAGTCTTCTCTCCCCTTCGGGTGTAGCTATGTCAATCTCCAGGTCCTCAAACGCTTGGACTATGTCTTCCACCGTGACACGAGCATAGCCATATGGAATGGGGTTGTTGTGATGGAGTGCTCCAGGTGTACAGGGTAAAGCACTGCCGGTAGCTACCTTCATGGAAATGTTCCCCACGGGATAATGCAGATCACATTCTTTCATCTCCTTTACATCATCCACGGGGTAGTGAGGCTCCGGTGCACGACTCTCGATCATCGGTGCATTAGCACCTGCAGTCGGGGCCTCCGTGGAAGCCACGCTGCTTCTCCGCTGATGCTGGCTTCCGAGATCCGCTGCATGTTCTTGATGCGGCCCTGCAGCCGACGCTTTTTCTTTCTCAAGTATTCCCGCCACGACCTTCTTCAGCTCACAAACTTCCATTGCAAGATGCGACATTTGATCTGCAGCCCGGTCCGTACCTCTCATACGGCTTCTGTAACAGTATGGGTCACCCTCCTGGGAAAACCCTACTTTCCACGGCAATCTGCCTTTGCCTCGTATATGTCCTCCGTGTTAAGGATTCCCGAGGGCATGGGTCAGTTGGTCTCTCTCTCTGTTGAACGTGATCACGCCCTGTTGAGCTTTGGTCATTGCATCAACAAGGTCTTTTGTGGGAGCAAACGTTTTCTGTCGGTGAACACACGCCCCTGTCTCCGGGTCTAGCGATCCCCCATGCCCGTACCACCACATTTTGGCTCTTTCGTCCCATCCCTCTGTACCTAGACGGATTCCTCTTGCCGTCAGGCCGTCCTCCATCGCCTGCCACTTAGGCGCCGAAACGCGGTATCCTCCTGGCCCCATAACATGATGGTACTGTTTCTTTTCCGCATTAGTCTCATTTTTTTTTCGAAATTTCCTTGAAATGCTCCGATTTATGTTGCGTCACAAATTCTGTCCAATCATCTCTCAGTTTCTCATGTTGTCCAGTGAAAACCGGAGTCTTGCCCTTGCTGACATATTCCCTTGTTTAGGCTTGAGTGAGCTCATTGAGCATTATCATGCATCCCCGTGTTATGGTTTATCAATGAATAATAAAGTATGGTGTCATCCATGATTCCCTTGTTTTGGGGATTTATGGGTAACACTCATGCAAATGAGCATGGCATATTTAGAGGTTTCAATACATCTTGCCTTGAAATTAATTAACTTGAGTGTGTTGGACAATTGTAGAATTATCTCAATATGACATAATTCCACTGTCTATCTATTAGCTTAATGGCTATTCCGAGCATGTTCACCATGTTATAGTTTCATTTATGCTCTAAATTAAGATGCTTATGTTATTAATTGGCATGGGCTGAATTTGGGATAAGACTCTCACGAACTTTTGAATGCACACATTTATTTCTATTGCACTCTTAACAAACATGACCCATTAATGGGAGCTAAAATTTTGTGCTTGACAAGGATTTTGGTTGGGAGTTGGCTAACACGTGCATCACGTGAAAAGCTTTCAACATTGCACGAAGAAATTTTATATTTAGGTGATGTCATGTGCTTTTGTTTTTGGACTCCTGCCATGCCGAAATGAAATATAGGAATAGTAAGTTTTGATGAGTAAGTATATATGACTAGAGAAATTGCATTAAGCCGCTAACCCAAGCCATGCTTGATCATCGTGGAAATTTACTTACAGCTAGAGTGGACTCTACAAACACATCCTACAATAAAATAAGAAGCTATGCATATAGTGAATGAAATAAAAAAGGATGATGAGTCTACTCCGTTTGTTCATCTTGTTATTGTGACATGGGCTGGTTTCTATGTCATGGGGCAAGAGGTACCTCTTTGCAATTCTCTATGATGTCATTAATACTTATTATGATTGTACAAAGGTTATTAGGAATCTTAAGTTGAGTAATCATGGAGTAGGTTTTCACACTCACGGGGCATGAGACATTCAACCAACACCTTGTCAACCACATTACTTCAACATTCATAAATTAAGATGCTAATGATAAAGGAGCAATGAGAGTCTTAGCCCAATGGATGCCACATTACAATTAGTAATTTAAGCTGAATAGTTTGGAAACTAAATGAGACTTGATCATGTTTTACCTCTACTCATTTATCTTTCTCCAAATTAAAGAGTATAATTCTATTGTCCAACATACAATGGTTATTTGCTTTCAAAAGTATGGGGTGTTTGCTAGAGCTTCGAATATGTTATCCTTATGTGTATGAGTTCTATTCATTCATCTTGCATTATAACTGAACATGATGATGATACAATGTCCGTATTTATTTATCAACCATAAGTCCATTGATGCATGTAATGATCTATGTCCTTATTTACTCGAGGACGAGCAAAGGTTTAAGCTTGGGAGAGTTGATACGTGCATTTTATATCATCATTTATACCCTCCATATAGGCATTATTGGGATGTTTTATCAATGTTATGTCATTGTTTTGCATGTTTTAGATGATTTTATGGGACTTTCCTACAAAGTCCCTATTTTTGGTATTTAATTTCTGGGTGTCAGAAAACATCTGTTTTCATGTTTTTGATGTTTCAGGAGCTACAGGTATAACCCTGTCAGTTTTTCTTCTGGAAAAAGGCCGTGGGCACAAGACACAAAGGAGTAGGGCCAGGAGGCCCAAAAGGGGGTAGCCCACGCGGCCAGATTCCCGGGCCGCATGTGGGGCCCCCAAATGGGCCCATAGCACCTCCTCCCCGAGGTCTTTTTGCTGACGACTCCGTCTTCCCCGAAAACCAACACCATAATTTTCCCGAGACGAGACGGAGCCGCCAGGGCGGCAAAACTCTCGAAACTCTCCGCGGGGGAGACAGATCATGCTGCTCCGGAGCTCCGGAGAAGGGGGAAATCATCCCCATCTTCATCCCCATCTCCTCCTTGGCGTGGGAGGAGGCATCTCCATCACCATCCTCACCAGCACCTGCATCTCCACCATCACCATCACGGTGATCCACTCCGTTCCCCTCAAAGTTTGATCATTGCTACACCCTAGATACGTGTTATTGTACTCCGTTGCATGTTTGGGATTGAGTACTTGTCATTATTTGCTGGTGGATCCATTGTTTCAGATTGTGTTGTACCACATATGTCACCATACATGATCATGTTTGCACGTTGTGAGTAGTCCCCGCATGTTCCTGAGGGCATAGGAAGAATTGGCAATGATTGGTTACATGAGATGAGTTGTTATTTGGTCTAGTATTTATCTTTTATGTGATTCTATGATGGTGTTGTACGAACGTCGACTGTACAACACTTCACCTACATGGGCTCGTAGGAGAACACCGTAGTGTAGTGACGTGATGATGTCTTTAGGTGACAGGAACTTGACACAGAGTCGTTGAATTGCATTATGAGGGTACTTGTATCGGGGACCTTAGATCATAATGCTATGGTGGGACATCATGTCTTAATAATTCTCGTGCTGTCATTTAATTGGCCACGTGATCCATCATAAGGGGTGATAGTTTATTTATTTAGCTATTCCTATTTGTGGCTCCGTCCGAAGAAGATTAAAACTAGACAAGACATACAAACATGTTATGCAATGAATCACTATGCCAGCTAAATCCGTGCAGCCCTCGGGAACGTTTTCCACATATAAGACACAAACACACACTTGAGCTTGTCCTCTTGCGCATTAGAGGATTGGGCTTTGTCTCTCATTGAGACCTACTACTTGCTGCAATTTACTTTCCGCATTTTACTTTATTTGCACTACACAATTAAAACACAAAAACACCTGTTGCTTTTATTATTCCTTTGCTATTCTACTTACCAGTTCCTTCTGCTCCTCGTGGGTTCGACAACCTTTCTAATTCAAAAAGTACTACAATTGAACTCCTGCACTTGGGAGCCATCATGCCCTCATCCTCTACCAGGGAAAAAATACGTTTCGAACTGTGTCTGCCATTGGCAACACTATGGAAATATCTCGTATTTGAGTCCCCTTCCAGAATAAATTGTGCTTTCGATCTTTCATACCATTTGAGCTCCTCCTCGCGCAATAATCCCGCAATCCGGGCATTTGATTGATTTTTCAATTCAATCTTGCAAAGATAGAGGCCGGACTTCCGCTAATGCATCAAGGTCATCAATAATTGACTATAGCCGCTGTTTTTCTTTTCTAAATAAACATGTTGTATGACGAGCCCATCCGACAAGGTAGTTACGTACAACACGTATTTTATTATTCCACCTCTGAGTTGGCGTTGTCCCATCAACATGTCTTTCCCATATCCTTTTGACCATTTCATCAAAGCCCTCCCGGTGAAGCCAGCCAAGTTCAAACTTGAACCGACTATTACACCTTGGTCTAGGCAATACGGTCGTCAAAAGAATGGGAGCGTGGTATGACAGAGCCACAATACGTTCTAGAGCCCGTACCGATACCATAGGATATTTCAATTCCCATTCCGTATCCATAAGTATCCGGTCTAGTTTCTCGTATGTAGGTTCAGGCAGGCTATTTGCCCATGTAAATTGTCTTCCAACCATCGAAATCTCTCTCAAGCTCAAGTTGTCAATGACTGAATTGAACAAAAGAGGCCAATGGTTGTCAAACCGTCCCTTCTTTTCTCGGTTGGAAACCTAAGCATATGGAAATCCCCCCAATGATTATGGGATGCGGGTCATCTTTTACTAGGTTAACCAATTCCACGAGAAAATCGGCCTTGCGTTCCTCCTGGGCAGGTCCATACACGATAACAAGACTCCATATGAAATTGTCAACTTTATTACGAATGTTAAGTTTGATATGAAACTCACCATCCGAAACAGCTAACACTTCCATCGTGTATGTCCTTACTCCGAGTAAAATACCTCCATAATGTCCCCTAGGCGGGCGTGAATACCACGCAAAATCTACACCACCGGAGAAACGGTTTAGTAGGCTATGCGAGGTCATGCCTACCAGTCTCAGAAATACCCAAAAAATCCAAATTATGATCCCTAATACAATCAGCAAAGTGCAAATGTTTAGCCAAGTCACCAAGACCTCTGCTATTTGCAAATATGCCATTGATTGGGAAACAATGGGGGGTTTGGATAATTTGGACCTTTCCGAGAACGCTTGTTAGAAGAAGATTTGGATCGCCGACATGAAGCCTTTAGCTCAAATAAAGGACTATCGACGTCCAAACTAACTTCTGACACCTCACCAACTAAATGAGAGAGAAGTTGACCATCTGATGTGGCATTCGCTTCCTCATCATCTAGATAGGTGGCGCTCCGAATAGTCGAGATTTTAGGAATAACCGTTAAACGGTCAAATTCCATATGTCTCAAGACACGAGTCGAAACTGAAATTTGAGAGCTATCATTACCTAGCTTAACACCTACTTTAGCAAGATTTGAAGAAATAGCTGAAGACGAAAAAGAAAGAAAAGACTTAGGTGCATTATCCATACCATGCGAATCGAGGTTAAGCTCAGCCTTGCGACGCATGGCCTTCATCAAGGAATCCTCATCTGTAGCATTAGCTCCATCCATCACCGACTCAAACCTCCCACTGCGACGTGGCACCGCTATAGGAAGTGGAGTACAAGGAGAGACAGAGCCAACCCTGTCGGATGCAGCCACCATGCAACGTGCGGACGGGGACAACAGTGGTGAGGAAGAAGTTGTCCCGTCCACGAAGTAGGGTATGGACAAAGCTGAAGAAGAGTCAACACCCATTCCGACTCCTGAACCTCCGTGGCAGTCCACCGAAAGATCCAGGGGAGGTGTGTCCTCCCCCAGATCCGAAGCCGCCACAACATGGCCCACCAAAGAGGCCACTGGGGCGCCCACAACCGGAACAGATCCGGTCGCCGAATCCTCTAAGTCTGACAAGATCTCCGTCCCAAGAACAGTGACATCCTCCTGTAGCCGGCGTCGCACCACACCACCTACTGGAGAAAGAAGCCCAACATCTCGACCAGCAAGTACAGAAGGTGGAGACTGCCGAATCAGCCCCGGTGAAGATCTACAGATATTCTCCACAATGTCAGTACCTCTAGGAGTTTGAGGGTTGGGATTGTAAGGAGTAATCACCATAGCTGAAACATGTGAAGACCAAACAAAAGAGGACACTTGCCAACTTTGGAACCCTCTGCCGACTTGCCTGAATCAATCTCCATACTAGAGGTATGTGTGGTATGCACGTCAGCCAACCCCGAGGCGCCAGCTGTACCATACAAGCCCTCCTCATTACCCTCCTCGTCATCAACATATGAGCTTTCCACAACTTCATAATTCGAGATCTCGCTCCCCCACACCCGGATCAAGAAGCATGTCATAGAGAGATCTCGCTGTGTACATATCATTTTTATTTAACGCCCAGAAAACAACATCCCACACCGCCGACAACCGGAGACTACCAATCCTATCTCTCAACTCGTCCCACTCTCCAATCTCCCTGAGGCCAAACGAGATCTCCTCAAGTTCAAGTGAATCCCGTCCTTACGCTGCACCTCACAAATTAATTGAGATCTTAGGGTCATCACAATGGGCATAAATCGTGGGAAAACTGGCGCTTAAGCCAAACATCTCCACAAACCTTAGTTTTCTTCATGGCCCCAACTCGATAAGCAAGCCCCCGAGAAACATGATGTTATGATTTTCCTTAATTTCTTGACTTGTAAATATCGATTTGTTGCAAGAGGTTGGATGTACTTTGATATCTTATTGGTATATTAGTATATTTCCCCTTACAAAATATACGGTGGTAAACACTGAGCCGTGATGGATATGCGCGACGGATGCCAACTCTACCCTCTAGAGATATTTCGAATCAGCTGGACATGAAGAACTGCGGTTCATGTCGAAGTAGACAATGTGCTCACTGGTTTGGTTGCAGCCACGTAAACCTACCATGATTTATGATCGGTCATCGTTCTTGTGGCTGGCGATCGATCCATGATTAACATCAATTGGCCGTACCCAATACGTGTGAGGCGATGATTGCATGAAAACACAGAGAGTAAATATAGGTGGTCCGATACGTGGGCGCGGCGCGCCGGCCAGAGCGACATCCACCTGCCATGATGCAAAGCCATAATACCCCGATTTTTTTTTTGCGACTAAACATAGGACTTTATTACTTGAAAATCATTCTGTTACAATCATTCTCCATGCTGGGAATTAGAAAACTTGGGCTTTGATCAAGCCAGCTCTCCGTGCCCACCAACGTACTAGCACGTTTTGCACAAAGGTGGGCAGGCTCATTCAAAATTCTCCCTACATGTCGAATAGAAAAAGAAGCAAAACTTCCAGCCAGCTCCCATATTTCATGTAGTATAGGCGCAACAATTGATCTTCCATTGTCACGCGAGGAGTAGAGGTTGACAGCCTCTAAACAATCCGTCTCCACAACGACATGTGAGTATCCCCTCAGCCTTGCGAACACAACTCCCTCCCGAACAGCCATCAGCTCTGCAATCAACGGATTAGTAACCCCCTCGATAGGTTTACACCAAGCTCCAAGGAAAGAAACATGTGATCTAGCCACCCCTCCCATTCCTCCTCTGGAAAATTCCAAGTTTATTGCAGCATCTGTGTTGATCTTGACCCAACCAGTGTCAGGTGGTCTCCAACATTGCCCAACACTCAACTTCTCCTTCTTTTTTGGCAACTCGAGAAGTGCCAACATCTCATGAATCCCTCGGACCGTCTGCACTGGGTCATAAGGTTCACGATCATGAGTCCACCGGTTCCTGGAGGACCATATATAATACATAATGGAAATGATACGGCCTCTATCATCCTCTCTAAAACCCTCATCCATGAGAATATCCGCAGCCCATGTGTGGGGGTGTAGAGCAGGAATTTTGATATTGAATCTGTCTAGCGCCGCCTCCCAAAACTTTCTTGCATGTACACATGTTAAGAGAGCATGGTGTAGATCCTCGTTCATGGCCAAGCACACATCGCACCGGCCAATCTCTTTGATATGTCGCTGCTTCAGAGTCATCGAATCTGGCAATATACCCCGCAGGACACGCCACCAAAATACTCTGATCTTCGGCAGAACTTTCAGCCTCCACAAGGCTTTCCACATATACTCGTTTGTCGATGAAGTGCCCATATTCGTCCCCTCCTCTAGAGTCAAACGCTCGTTGCGAGTCATCAGAGCCCGATATGCCGATTTGACAGTATATATGCCAGTTTTCTCAAGAGCCCAGGCAAGAAAATCATCACCCCCTGCCACTCCCAACGGAATATTGAGAATGGCATCCGCATCCGGTGCGAAGAAGATCTTCCTGATTAAATCCACTTTCCACTTTCTTGTATATGAATCAATAAAATCCGATACCTTATCAAGTGGTTCATTCAAGACAGACAGATTACATGTATCTGCGTCATTAACCTCATGTCTCCCCATCGGCATTAGAGTAGCCGAACCAGGTATCCACTTATCAGACCATGTCGAGATAGATGAACCCGACACCACCCGCTTTATCAGCCCCACCTCCAGCGCTGCACGTCCCGCAATAATTCCCCTCCATGTTGCAGAAGAATTCTTTGGTACTGTAGCTTGTAAGAAACTCGTGTTATGATAGTATTTACCTCTTAACACCCGAGCACACAAGGAATCCGGCGCGTTCAACAATCTCCAGCCATGTTTCCCAAGCATTGCAATATTGAACAGCTCAAAATTCCTAAAACCCATGCGACCTTGTAATTTTGGTGCCGCAAGGTTCTCCCAAGATAGTCAGTGCATCGACCTCTTATCAAGAGAACTCCCCCACCAATACTTTGCCATACAGGACGGCAGATTCTTATAAATTTTCTTTGTAAGCTTGAAACAACTCATACTAAAGGTAGGAATAGCCTGTATAACTGTTTTCAATAAAATCTCTCTACCTGAACATGCCAGGTTCTTCTCCGACCATCCACCCATCAATTTCCGACACCTCTCAATAATATGAGCAAACGTACCACTATTGATCCGACCAATAGCTGTTGGCAATCCCAAATATCTCTCAGAAAAGGCCTCCACTGAAATTCCCAAGGTCTGCTTCAGAAGATCCCTCGCTGTTTGAGAGGTATTTGGACTGAAAAATATCGAGCTCTTCTCCTTATTCACTGCTTGCCCCGAACAATCAGCATAAATACGGAGAATCTCATTTAATCTATGTGCACTTATGGTTGTTCCATTAAGAAAGACCAAGCAATCATCAGCAAATAAGAGGTGATTAACCCATGGTGAATGAACACTCACCCGAACCCCTCGATCAATATAATCACCATAATTCTTCAACAGCGCCGTTAGTCCCTGGGAGCATAAAAGAAATAAATACGGAGACATTGCATCTCCCTGACGAAGCCCCCGTGACGGAGTGAAATAAGGCAGCAGTTCCCCATTCACCTTGACACAGAACCTGACTGAAGAAACACACTTCATAATTAATCTGATGAAACTGTCTGCGAAGCCCAACTTGTACATGATGGCTTCCAAATAATGCCACTCCACCCTATCATAGGCTTTTAACATGTCGAGTTTAACAGCACACGCTACACTCTTGCACTTCTTTTTCTTTCGAATCGAATGAATTGTTTCATACGCCACCAGTACGTTGTCAGTGATCAAACGCCCTGGGACGAAAGCACTCTGCTCCTCTCCAATGACATCATCTAGAATACGCCGTAACCGATTCGCTACAGCTTTGGCTGCAATCTTATACAGAACTGAGCACAAAGCAATCGGTCGATATTGCGAGAATTTCTGTGGATTGGTTACCTTTGGGATAAGTGTAATCGCCGTATCATTGAGACCATCAGGTAAGCCACCACCATTTAAAAAAGCCAGTACTGCGGTACTGACATCCTCTCCGACCACCTCCCAATGATGCTGATAGAACCCCGCGGTGGAGCCATCCACCCCCGGAGCTTTGGAAGGAGCCATATCAAACAGAGCCACTTTAACTTCTTCGGCAACAAACTCCTTTTCTAATATGTTGTTCATTGGATCTGTAGTAAACGAATCAACCACTGCTAATAAATCCTCCATCGGATTAAAACCTTGTGAAAGATAAAGGTTTTGATAAAAACCCGTGATCTCCTCTTTGATATCAGCAGGGTCATCCACAATTCGGCCATCGCCACGTTGCAAAGATGCAATCCGATTAATTCTTTTCCGATGGCGAGCTTGGGCTTGGAAATACGCCAAATTCCGATCTCCCTCTTTCAACCACTGGACACGTGAGCGTTGCTTGAGCCAAACTTCCTCTTGTCGCAATGCTTCTCGCAATTTTTTTTCAATCGCATGTTCTTCTTCCGATGGCCCCCTTCTCACCGAAGCCATCCTCAATTTTTCCAATTGTTTCTGCAGTTTAATCACCTTTTTTGAGAGATTTCCAAACTCGCGGGCACCCCATGCCCCGAGACCCTGCTGCATCGATGACAGTGCATCAACCAGACCAACGAGACCCCGCTGACCAGACCCTCGCTGCCATAAGTCACGTACCAGCCCATCATAATCTGAATGAGATTGCCAGACGTTCTCATAGCGAAAAATCCTAGCCCCATTCGCCTTCACATGCGATAATCAGCTCTTCAACTGGACCAACACGTAACAGTGGTCAGATTCAATAAAACTAATATGTTTCACACTAGTGTGCCCATACAATTGTAAGAATTCCGCATTAGCTAGAGCACGATCAAGCCTTGCTTTAACATTAGCAGATCCCTTCTGTTTATTATCCCAAGTGTATGGAACACCACTCCATCCCAAATCCTGCAAGGAACAATCTTGTAATACTTCGCGGAAACCCCTCATCTGCCCTTCAGGTCTCGGATTCCTGCCACATTGCTCCTCGGCCTCCACAATTTCATTGAAATCTCCTAGACAAATCCAAGCTTCATGTTGGATTGTATGTAAAGTACGCAAGAACCTCCAACTTTGGTGACGCTGTTCAGCACGAGGTTCCCCGTAAAAACCAGTGAACCGCCATGATTTGTTTCCCTTCTCAATCCTAGCATCAATATGCGAGCTGCTGTAATTCTGGATACTGACAGTAACATCCGAATCCCAAAACAGCCCTATTCCTCCACTCAAACCATTACTATCAACCGCAAAACATCCTGAGAAACCCAAAGTGGTTCTCAAATTTTCAACTCGACTCCCCTGGATTTTTGTCTCCATTACGAATAGCAGGGAGGGGCCTTCTTGCTTCACAACCTTGCGAAGCTCACGAACTGTCGGTGGGTTCCCAAGCCCCCGACAGTTCAGACTTAGGCAATTCATTGAGACTGGCAGGGCTGTGCACCAGCCGCTGCCGAGGTCTCAGAGTTAGGGGGTGTAGGTTTCTTCTTCTTCGGATCACGATCTTCACTGAAGCCATCTAGGGGGACACCCTCCCTTGCCCCCCCTTTCTTGGTCTGAACAATCACTATCTCATTCCCACGTATGGGTTGCTCTTCCTCCAACTGAACTTTCCTGTAAACCGGACTAGTCCCCACCTTCCGCTTGTTGGTGTTGCCATTGCCCTTCAAAGGTGAATTCACCTCTGGTTCCTTGTCCTTTTGGCCACTACCTCCACGGGACTCACGTCTAGACCCTTGAGATTCTTGCCACTCCTTTGTGGAATACTCCCCCGAGCTAGATTTTCTCCAATCACCCGGTGCTCTGAGAGAAGGTTTAAATGGTAAATCTCCCTGCTCATCTCTCTTACCCGGCGATGGACAGAAGGGATCCGAGTGTCCAAGTCGACCACATGAGAAGCAGAAGTGAGGGATTTGTTCATATGCAATTTCGTACCAGTCCGTACACTTCCTTTTAGCAGATTTAATCAAGATCCCACGTCTGAGAGGTTTATTCACATCAATTGTAACTCTGGCTCTCAGAAAACCTCCCACTGGATCAATCTGAACGATAGAGCAATCTCTATCGATTTGCCTTGCTACCCCCAAGCCTCTGGTAGTGTTTCGAAGGTCATATGGGAGATTTAGGAACCGAACCCATACCGAAAGCTTGTCGAAGAGCAAATCCGATGGTCTCATCAAACCTTCAAACTCAGAGAGAATCACTGCATTCTTGTTGATGTGCCAAGGAGATCCATCCCACACCCGATCACGATCGCGTTGAGAATCGAATTCAGCCACAAAGACATTCTCGCCAAGGGGCCGAAGGATTAGACCCCTAGGGTTTCCCCATGCTGGACGCAAGGCGCTCGAGATCGTCTGGATGTGCAAACGATTTCTGATCAAGATCTTTCCCGCCAGCATCCACTTCTTTGGGCCTTCCGCGTCATCATCATCGAATTCCAGCGGCATCGCTTCTTCCTGCGACAGCTCCAACTTCCCCATTGCCTCTTCCATTTGCACCCGCGACGTCCTTGGGGACGGGACTCCTCCGCCCCCCAGTGGACCAGAGGAAAGAGACGCTTCCATCTTCCTCCTCTCTCTAAGGCACCCCGCCGATCAAGATCAGCGTGCGCCGCCCCGGTTCCACCGTCGCCCAATTCGCCGCCAGAGGGTTTTAGGGTTTCGGGGAAATAAGACCTCGCCGCGCGCATGCGTCCATAATACCCCGATTTAAGAGCGGTCCGCGTCCACCGATCGTGCCGGCCATGTATAAATACCAGCAACGTATCACGCTAATGCCACACACCCAGCTACTCCGGCGACGATCGGCATGGCTCCCTCCTGCCGTTCCAACCCCCTAGCTTCCACCATTGTTCCTCTCCTCCTATGCTGCATCGTCGCCTCCGTGGCGACCGGCCAGCACGATGCCCCGGCAACGATGGACAGGTTCCATCGATGGATGGAGCAGCACGGCAAGTCCTACCGACCGTCGACGAGAAGCTGCGGCGGTTCGAGGTGTACCGGCGCAACGTGGAGCACATCGAGGCCACGAACCGGGAGGGCAGCCTCAGCTACACCCTCGGTGAAAACCAGTTCACCGACCTCACCAGCGAGGAGTTCCTGACGACATATACCGGCAGGATCGATGCTCCCCCGGAGATGACTGACCGGGAGGATGACGAGGAGATGTTGATCACGACTCGTGCCGGAGATGTTGCCGAGGGACATCCCGCGCATGGCGGTAACCTGTCCGCGGTTCCTGCCAGCGTCGATTGGAGAACCCAGGGAGCGGTCACGCCCGTGAAAGATCAAGGAACGTGCGGTAAGTAGATCGTTTTTTTCCAGTTCGACATTCTTTTCCATAGTATATCTCTTAATAGAAGTTGGTGGCCATAATTGAATACAACGGTTTTGAGGCTGGATTCATGTAAATTAGATCGCAGACGTGCAAGTGAATTTAAAAAGAACTTGTCACTCGGACTTGGACGCTTTGCTGCAAGACTTATAACAACTCTCCCAATTTAAACAAACTACATCCATGCTATATGTACCATCTCTGTTCTAAAATATAGAACGAGATCGCAGATATGGAAGTGAATTCAAAATAACTTATATCACTCGGGACTTGGACGCTTAATTTGCTGCAAAACTTATAACAATTTCCGAAGTTAAACCAACTACATGCATATGCATGCCATGTGCTTCTTTGTCGGGGAAAAATGCCGTGTGCTATCTTTGTTCTAAAATGTGAAAGATGTTTTGCTAGTCTATTTATCCCAAATTATTGGGGGCCAACTATAGCGCTCGACCTTTTTGTTAGCAAGAGAAACCGGTAAAGTTAAAAGAACCCACTCAGTTCCAACAGATTGGAACAGATGACTAGCATGCAGTTAAAAAATCCCTATAAAAGAAAAAAGAAACTTTTATAAACTTTTGGCCAAATTTAGGGAAAACTTATTTTTTTGGTAAATTTGAGATTTCTTTTGGTGAAATTTAAAGTTTAAATTTTTTAATCCAGACAAGAGGTTGACTACTTTCCAGAATTTGGCAAAGTTTAAAGTGAACTCAAAGTTCTCATGAAAAATTATTTTTCATAGTAAACCAATATTTCCTTCGGAAGTATGAAATTTTGAGGGCAATTTTCCCAGCCATTCGGAAGTTTTTGGACTATTTTCCAACCCTTAAAATTTAAGCGAGCATGCTAAATTTTTAGAAGAAAAAAAAATCTAGGTAATCAAAGTAAGAGTGCTAAAGCCGAGTCGACGCCCCAAACACTCACCCCAGTGGGCCACATATGTTAGATTTTGAGTCTACGGGATAGGTAACTCTACAATTATAGTTTTTGTGTTGGTCGTTTAAATCGCTACTCGTATAGTCCGATTGACAAGATCATGCATAGTGAAACTAAACCTAGCTAAAACCATGAGAAACTGTATCCTGGATTCCACGATGCTAGTGTCGTGTTATTGAATTTCCTTACTAAATCATGTGACTTGTTCCACGTGTAAAAGTGCTGGTTCGATGAATCACTACTCGGTGCCCTATCGAGGCCCGAGGGTTCTGTTAATATAGGAGGCGATGCGGCCTCAAGCGTACAAGTAACGATTCCTAGTCGAACTCTAAAAAGGGCCCTAGTCGAACTCCTAGTCGACTCCAAGTCGGTTTTATACGTAACCTGACTTGGTTACAATCATATCTCTAATACCCTCCCTTAATCACAACTTAGTCAAGTTGAGATTACGTTTAAATTCCTCAAAACTACGAACCGGAAGTGGTTTAGTGAATCCATCAGCAACTTGATCCTTAGAGGGAATGAACCGAATCTCTAACTGTTTCTTGAGAACTCGTTCTCTGACAAAATGGAAATCAATCTCAATGTGTTTAGCTCGAGCATGAAACACTGGATTAGCTGATAGATATGTAGCTCCCAAATTATCACACCACAAACATGGTGTTTGTTTGAGTTTGATACCGAGTTCATCAAGAAGAGATTGTACCCAAATAACTTCTGCTGTAGCATTAGCTAAAGACTTGTACTCTGCCTCAGTACTAGACCTGGAAACTGTTGCCTGTTTCTTAGCACTCCAGGATATAAGGTTAGACCCAAGGAAAACAGCAAAACCTCCTGTAGATCGTCGATCATCAAGACATCCTGCCCAGTCGGCATCAGAAAATGCACTAACCAACATAGTGCTTTTTGTGTGGAATGTCAACCCAACACTGAGTGTACCTTTGACATACCGCAGAATACGTTTAGCTGCTGTCCAGTGCAAAGTAGTAGGAGCATGCAAATACTGAGAAACTTTGTTGACAGCATATGAGATATCAGGACGTGTCAAGGTCAAGTATTGTAAAGCACCAACCATACTTCTGTAGTGTGTAATATCCTCTGGTCCTAATAGATGACCGTCATGAGCTGTTACCTTCTCCGAAGATGACAGAGGTGTTGGAGCAGGTTTTGAGTGTTGCATATTGACACGAGTAAGAATATCTCGTGCATATTTGGCTTGATGTAACACAAGACCATCATCAGTTTTGTGTACTTCCATACCGAGAAAGAAGTGTAAATCACCAAGATCTTTGAGAGCAAATTCGGAGCTCAATGCTTTTAGCAATGCATCTGTAGCATCATTGGATGAACTGGCAACTATGATATCATCAACATATATAAGCATGTAGACTGTCACGTGTGGCTTACGATAAATAAATAGAGAGGTATCTGATTTGGATGCAATAAAGCCAAGGCTAGTAAGCTGAGAGCTAAGACGAGAATACCATGCACGGGGTGCTTGTTTCAACCCATATAACGCCTTGTCCAACTTGCAAATATAATCTGGTTTTTGTTGATCTATATAGCCAGGTGGTTGTCGCATAAAGACCTCCTCTTCCAGAACACCATGAAGAAACGCGTTCTTGACATCCAGTTGACGTAAACTCCAACCTCTGGAAACAGCAATAGATAGAACAAGACGAATAGTTGCAATTTTAACCACTGGACTGAATGTGTCCTCATAATCAATTCCATAGCGTTGTTTGAATCCTTTAGCAACCAACCGTGCTTTATACCTATCCACGTTGGGCTGGCCAGGATCTTGCTGGGCTTTCGCAGCAGTAGCAGGAGTAGAGAGCGCACACCAGATCAAGACTGGGGAGCTGGTGTCTCTATCCGAGCAAGAGCTTGTCGACTGTGGCGACTACGGCTGCACCACGGGCAACGCCGCCGGAGCTGTCAAGTGGATCCGTAAGAATGGCGGCATCACCACGGAGACCGACTACCCATACACCGGCAAGGTTGGAACCTGTGATGCAACTAAGCGCAAGCACCATGCTGTCACCGTGAGCATGCAACCACCGCTCGGTGAATTGCAATGAGCAAAGTCTCATGGAGGCGGTGGTGAAGCAGCCCGTCATCGTCAACATCGAGGCAAACGCGAGCTTCCAGACGTACAAGGGCGGCGTGTACTCCGGCCCCTGTGGTTATGGGTACAACCACATCGTCCTAGTCGTCGGGTATGGGAAAGATGCTGCCACAGGAAAGAAGTATTGGATCGTCAAGAACTCGTATGGCAAGTCATGGGGGATGGACGGGTATATTTTGATGGAGAGGGAGAGTGGTGACCCGCGTGGCTTGTGCGGCCTCGCCTTCTATGGTATCTACCCTACGCTTTGATGTGTGTTAAAATGTATTGTGTGGTGGTTCATCGACCTACAAATAATGTAATTAAGCGTGTGATGTACGTATTTCATATGCATGTGTTGCATATTCAGGTGCTATATATATATAGCATGAATCACTTTGTGACGAATGTGAAAATAAATAAGGGAATGGTTTGATATTTAAAGATTGTCACAACCTTTTCTTGAGTATGTTTTTTCAAAGAGCTCTTTTACGGTAATAAACATTTTACAAATTTCGAATCATCAAGTTCGCTGTTTTATCTAAGTTTGGAGAAAGCTCTATGAATTTCTATTCCGTATATCAGCAAAAATTCCCGCCGCAACGCGCGGGGTATTCACCTAGTTATATGAAAAAATGGGAGTGGCCTTAGGATAGTCACAATGGGAAGTAACATAGACTAGTAACATACACGTCAGCCCGTGCATAGATTGGTCCCAAACCGGTGAAACCGTGAGCCCGCACCGCACCGGACCGTAATTACGGTTTCAGCCGGGTTAGACTGGGCCAAACCGCTAATAGACTCCCCCATACTGGGCCAAACGGGCTGGAACCAGGTGGAAACCACGGAACCATCGTCACTTTCCCCATCGGCCAAAAGAAAGAACAAATCCCAGCGCTAGGGCACGGCGCCGGCGGAGCGCGGAGGCACACTACAAGAAATGTTTTGATACATGACGTTCTCCATCGTCACTTTCCCCATCGGCCAAAAGAAAGAACAAATCCCAGCGCTAGGGCACGGCGCCGGCGGAGCGCGGAGGCACACTACAAGAAATGTGTTGATACATGACGTTCTCGTAATGACGGCGGACAAAATCGTTATAAAATTACGACGATTCCGTTCCAAATCGTCATAAGCCGTTAGAGGGGATCAAAACCCTCAATTCTCATGACGATTTGCCTTAAAAACGTCCTAATTTTCGAAAATGAAATCGTCATAGACGACCATGGCCTTATATTTAGCCGATCACGACAAATTCAAATCGTCATGGCGTCCTATATGTGAATGTGTTAATATGACTGGATGGACAAATCGTCAATTCCGCCTATGTGTCATGTCTGCTGGGTGCCACATCATCGATCTAGCTTATGGACGTGTTTGGTTCGTGATTTTTCCACCGTTATCTGATTACACCGCAACTTCATACCCTTAAACCTGTTTGGTTGGCCTGGCCCGGTAACAGGTACCGCGTAATCAGATTACCTCACAGTTAACGGGCCGTTACCGCTCAACCCCCACCGTAATCGAATAGCGTTACTTCTTCAGATCTCTCACCAGCAGCGCAGAGTTTGCCCCTTCCCCCAATTTCCTCCGCCATGGAACCGCCATGCAGCATGACCTGCGCCGGTGGTAGCCCCCCGCTACCCTTATCGGCACGGAGGCGCCACATGAGAAGGCGAGTCGGCCGCCAATCCCCATCGCCAGATCTCCTCATCTTCGTGTCCTTTCTCCAGGATCTGAAAACTGCTGGATGCGGGGAGCTAGGTGTCGGTTCTGACGTCGATCCGCCACCGCCGCAAGGCTGCGAGTTCCTCCGTCCTTTGGATTCTTCCTTTCTCTTCTGAATTTTCAATCCGCTCACTAAATTCGTTGTTGGATCTCGAGTGTATTTTGGTTGCAGCATACTCCACAAATTTTCACCTGTAAATGATTACCGTCCTTTTTATAGTTGAACCAAACACGATCCCAATTTTACTCATTACGTTTACCGTGACAGTGTGACCCGATTACGTTTACGTTTACAGTACTCTTCTTGAACCAAACAGCTCCTATGTGTCTTCTTGAACCAAACAGCTCCTATGTGTCATCTATAGTTGTCATTGCACTAACCCAATGACATGTGGGACCCGGTGCAACCTGAAATGGAGGCCACACACCCATCAAGCCAAGTCACCTGAACCCAATGACACGTGGTAAGACCCGCTGACATGTAGGACCGGGAGGATCAGGCCTCGAAACGTCAAACCACACACAAATGAGCTAAAACCGCAAAATATTGCGCCCTGCGAGAATCGAACCCGAGACCTCCCACATCGAAACGTACAAGCTAACCACCAGGCCGAGCGATCACTGCGGATGCATCCACGCACTAGCGCTACTTGATGTGTGCCTTCGAACGAACATGGGCCTCAGTGAAACGAATTGCATTGCTTCTTGGCATGGACCAGATTTCGGCATGGAAAGGAAGTGCCGACGTGGGCTCTCTTAGCTAGTTGCCTAGCTGGGTTGGGTTGGCTCGATGTTTTTTTTTTCATTTTCTATAATCTGAATTTGACCTTCAAATTGTCTAAAATAAAATTTGACAAAAAACTTGAAATATTTCTAGTAATTGTAGACCAATATGGACCATTTTTGTTACAAAAATATAAAAAATCCCATAATCATATATTTCTTGAAACTTTAGGGGATTTTGAATTACGGTTTTGGAGTCAAAACGCCGGGCTTGATCATTCAGACTTAGGTGTTGAATTTAGCTAAATTATTGGTGTTTCTATGAAGAAATATATAGTTATGTACCTAAAAATGATTTTTACAAAAAATCATGAGCAAACTACGAGGCAGATGTAGTTCAAATTTGGCCCAGTTTTAGCTGGATCGGCAGAAATTTGTCTTTTTCAAAAGAGGTGTATTTAAAGCTATTGAGAGGTAGTGGTTTGGTTATTTTAACATGACATATGGTATAATAACTTTATAATTTTATTTGGTGCAATTTCGTAACATATTTTTGGTAGGTGCTTCACAAAAATAACCTTTTTTGATACTCCGAAAATGGAAAATGGTATTTTTTATTAAGAGAAAAATAAAACTTTCTTCGTCAACATTGTTCGTTGTTCCAATATGCATCTTTTGATAGAATATGGGCACATTTCAACAAACTATGCCATGAGTGTGGCCATAACAATCGTCATTTGGCAAGAAACCCAAGAATCTTCGGAGGAGATAGCTCATTTATGTGAATACCTTTTCAACCCAACTATCGTATTCCAAGTTTATTATTTTTGGTGGATACTAGGACATATATGATGACACCACGCGAAGGTATGGCATCATTTCGAGTTTTTTTGAATTTTCTGGTATTTTCTATGTCCGTTTCATGAAAAAGTCAAGATGGCGGGCATGATCGTTCGTAGCTAGAGATTGAATATTGATAAAATATTGGTATATCTATGTTGAAATAGGTATTTGTGTACCTAAAAATGATTTTTACAAAAAATAATGAGCAAACTACAAGGCACCTGTAGTTCAAATTTTGCCCGGTTTCAACAGAATCGACAGAAATTTGTCTTTTTCAAAAGAGGTATATTTAAAACTATTAAGAGGTAGTAAATTTGTTATTTGTAGATAAAATATGACATAATATATTTAGAATTTTACTTTGTGCAATTTTGTAACATATTTTTGGTAGGTGCTTCACAAAAAAAACCCAGTTTTGACACTCCGGAAACGAAAAATGGTATTTTTATTCAGTGGAAAATAAAACTTTCTTCGTGAATATTGTTAGTTGTACCAATATGCATCTTTTTGTGGAATATGGTCACATTTCCACAAACTATGCCATGGGTGTGGCCAAAACATCCGTTATTTCGCCCGAAAGCCATGAATCTTCGTACGAGATAGCTCATTTTTGTGAACACATTTTCCACATTAACAAAGTAAGTAGTATTACGTACCCTGGTTTCAATACCATTACCATTCTCTTGATTATTATTAATTTGACTGAATTATGTTTCTCGTATATACAACGTCCCGCAACAACCACAGGGAACTGATTATTGTGGATACTACGTTTGCGAGTTCATTCACAGGATTATCAATGAGAAATCCCGTACTTCCAGAAATCTAGAGGTACGTAACTGGATCTTCACAACTTTATTTATGTTGCCATAAATTATGTTTAGTTTTGTTCATAACTTAATTGTTTTCATCTACTTCTTTTAAAGATGGCACGAAAGCGGGCGATGCTCAAACCAATCCAACGTTGCAAACCAGTTGCAGAGGAATTGGCAGGATTTCTCCTGACGCAAGTCATAGATGAAGGCGGAGAATTTCTCCATCCTATGAACCAATAGCCAGCTCCCTTCTTTATGCAAGTATACGGCTATTGAAAACGAACTTCAGATTATGTAATGCTCGGTCGATTACTTCGTGTTACATGTATATATACATGTACTTTTATTTGGTGCATCAACATTTAACCGCAAACACGGAATCGGAAACACTTAATCGCAAACACGGAATCGGTGTTTCCGGATACGTATTTCCGATTACGTGTTTCCGATTCCGTGTTCGTAAAAAACGTGTCGCACCCGGACTTCTAGGGGATACTCACAGTCCGTTAAACAGTAGATAAATGGCTTACGGGGCATACCGGCACCCGCATCTCAATATGAGCAGGCCAACACGTAAACGTGTGACAACCATTCTCTTACTATTCATCGTCTGCGCAAACCATCCCGTAAAAATCCAGATACATCCGTCGACGTACTTCAAACATACACACATGGTACGTCAACGGCATTTGAACAAGTGATATCACAACAGATCTCTACGACACAAAAGATGGAAATAAGTTGCAAATAGCTCTCATTAGAGCAGTGATAGCAAATACAATCATCCAGAGGACACATGTCCCAATATATCATCATTACATCACAGCGGAAGCATCCAAAATGTCTGAGTACAGACAAGATCCAAATAGGCCTAAGAGGCCGGAAACGAAAAGACGGAGCCCATCCACGAAGTCTCGGATCCTGCCCGGGTCCGCTATCTACTCGTCAGCAGTCTCGTCATACTCCACGTAGTAGCCACCATGGGGATCCTCGGAAACGTAGTCTGCGGAAACCACAGCCCCAAAGGGGGTCAGTACATAAACGTACTGGCAAGCAAGACTCACAATTCGCCAAAGTGTAACCCGTCAACACCAAGCACAGATGCTTTGGGTTCAACGGAAGGAAGGGGATACAAAAGATGCTGCAACTGGCTGCTCTAACCAAATACAGAAACATGCTACAACTTCCGGCTATCAGAAAAAGGGATAAGATAGCGTATCGTAACCAACTACCAACTAACTCCAAACAAACCCATCCTGGATCTCGCCCCTTATCCAAAGAAGCAATCCGAGGATAACTCACACAGTTCGATTAATGATGGTTCAGATTGTTGTGTCAATAAGACTATTACTAGTCAAGTTATCATTAGTTAGGTGTAAGTTGTTCTGAGTACTTGTTAGCCAGTACTTTCACCAAGTAATCCATAACCGCGGAAAAACACGGCTTCTCGAGAAGATTTATCCCTGCAGGGTTGCACCAATTTGGCCGTACACGCAAGAATAACCCGCCAGATGGGATGCCTCCCACCAAGCGGGGCACTCTACACAACTCAACTCTTTTTCGCATCAAGCACCACGTGATGTGCGTGCGCGGCTAATCGAGCCCCACGAAGAAAAGGGGACCCTCATAGCACTGGAAGACCACGCCGCCCTAAATGCCGACTACAAAAGTTCCACCCTGGCGCCAAGGGTTCGTACCTGCATATGCGTGCATCAAATGGAAATCCCGAACTAAGTGTGGTGATTTGGACGAGATGCGAATCGAGTCAAATTGAGGGGGGCGCCCATACTCGCTTCCCACATGCGGTTAGTGCGCTCATCATGGATCAGTAGACAAGACCCTTTTCCTATTAGGGTCGACACTAGCAGGCCTCAAAACCACGCCGGGCCTCCTGCCGGTGCCTTATCAGCAAATTATTATTACCTCAAAACTAACAGGTTGTTGTTTAACATCGAGCCCCAGAACATAATAGAAATATGATAACAGAAAGTAACTGACAGCAGACTCGAGCAAAACAACCCTAAGCATGCTAGTAAGACACGGGCACAAGCAACGGGGTTATAGGAGTGGAGGTGAGGCAATATCAGGGCTAAAGGATAACATGTGATAGGATCGAACAGAAGCAACGATTCATAGGGCTAGCAGAATAGACAACGGAAAGTATCGGTATCCAATGTTGAAAGGAACACAATGGTTCATGTGAGTGAATACTTGCCTGCAAACCCAGTAGCCTCGTACTGAGCTAACTCCTTAGAAGGGGTGTCGTAAGTATCGTCGGTCTCAACATCGTCGTTCATCCGAGAAGAAGCAAACAAACAACGCAGAGAGACAAACAATCAATATCATGGCATAATGCACAAACATGGGATGATGCATGTCAATTTAATTGATGCAACAAAATAAACTAGTTGACAAGATAACAGGTTTAAATGGACCCATATGCAATTTGGATTGCATATGGAAAGCCCATGAATTATGGTTGAAACAATTGTTTTACAACTAACCAATGGGTGATAGTGGATTAGTATGATGCATGGATGAGGAAAACCGAAAAATAACAACAATAGAACCAAATGGAAATAAGGTTTAACAAGTTTGAAAATTTGTTTATTAAGTTAAGAAATTTTGGTTTCTTAAAGGTGTCACACAAGCATTTGTTGTTTTCATCAAGTTAAATTGTTCAAAATAGTTAACAAAGTTCATATTTGAAAAGAACACAAGATTTTGGGTGGATTACATGTTTCACTTGTTGAAAATGGATTTCAAATAAACTATTTATGAATTTAACAATATTAAATGATTTAAACAAGGTTTAAATTATTTAACCAATTTTGATTATTCAAAACATGAAACAAAATTTATATTTGGAAAGGTGGTTTAATTTTGCATGGAAAACATATTTCATTTGTGGAAATTGGATTTAAAATTTCATTTGTGGAAATTGGATTTAAAATGAGCAAGTTATTACTTTGGCAATTTTAAATGCAATAATTAAGAAACAGTTGTTTTCAGCAATTTAAATTATTCAAAACAGCAAACAAAATTTATATTTGGAAAGTACATGAAAAGTTGATTGGAAAACATATTTAGTTTGTGGAATTTGGAATTTTTATGCCCAAGTTATGATTTTTGCAAGTTTAAGTGAATTAAGCAAGTTTTTAAATATTTCACCAATTCAAAATATTCAAAACAGTAACAAATTGCATTGAAAAGGTTGAAAGCATGTATCAAATGTTTCATTGAACATTTATAGCTATCAAACATAATTTTTTGGGTGATTATTGAATTTATTATGCAATTTTCCATAATCATTCTTATTCTGCCATTTTTTGTAAACAGAGGGAAACATGCTCAAAATTAATTCAATTGGGACCAAATAAAATACCAATGTGTAGAGTTTGTTAAGACAAATTTTTAGAGCCCAAGTTTGCGTAAATTGGATGAGTAGAACTAAAGTTATGAAATTCCAAAGTTTCCAAATTTTATTGCATTTTCAGTAATTAATTATTTAGTGCAAACATTGTTACAGAAACATGTTGCAAACTTGGCATTAACAGAAGGAGCACAAAATTATGAATCCACAGGATTTTGAATCATTCAAATTGGAGTGATATTCAATTTTAGATGGATTTTAGAGTTAATGGTCCAGATCTGACTTTCTGAAAGTTGGGCAGAAAAAAAGGAAAACAGAGAATAAAAAGGTGGGGTGAGGGGGGATCAAACCCGGCACCTCCAGTGCGCGCGCTAGGGCCTCTGCCACTGTGGTAGAGTTCGGTTGCTTGACAGGAAGTGGTCGTGGGGGGGAATAAGGTTTGGCTCGCGGTATAACTGAACTTTTACAGTTCAGATCGCTGAGATTGGAGCGTACAGGGACTCGCCGGCGGGGATCGCTGGCCGCTGTGCTCGCGTGTGGCCGGGGTGCGCGGGTGCGTGGTGGTACTGCAGCCCTAGAGGAGAGGAGGGAGGAGGGGGAGACACAGAGGAGCTCACCATCGAGGCCCTCGAGGGGACAGAGGTCGAGGCGGAGGAGGAGGGGCCGGTGCAGGGGGTGGCCGGCGACGGGAGGCGATGGCGGCGGTGCTGTGGTGCCCCCCGGTGCCCACCGAGTGGTGGAGGAGGAAGAGGGGGCCGGGGGGGTTCCATTCCCGGCCCCAGCGCGCTCGGAGGACGACCACAACTCCGGCGATCGCCGGGGAAAGACGGAGGGAAAAACGGTGGTGCAGTTTCAGTAGTTACAGAGAGAAAAATACAGGGGGAAGGAGATGGAGTGGAAGAGGGAGGAGTGGAGGCGGTGAGAGGGAAGAAGGAGGAGTGAACTAGGGTTAGGGAAACCCTAGGGCAGGAGCTAGCCTTAAGGAGGGGGGAGGAGGTGGTCATCACCGTTCGTGCTTCCTTCTGTATACGTGGAGCCCGGGATTAGCTGCCGTTCGAAGAAGACGACGTGGGAAGGGGTATTCGGGCCAGGGAGGTAAGTTGGGCTGGGCTTGCTGCTGCTCTCTCTCTCCCTTGCTCTTTTATTCTTTTTGGCTTTTATTATTTTTTTTTGCAGAAATAGAAATAGGAAGAATTTGGTGAGTTTTTGGGTTAGCAAAATTTTAGAAAAAATTTGTGTTAGTTGACTAGGTCAACAGCAACCAAATGTCAACTTCTGTTTCCCAAATATTTCAAAAACAACTTGCTGTTTGTAATTGACTCAAATTTGGAATGATTTTGATTATTGATTGAAATATTAAAAAAAGGAATTTAAATGGCATGAACCTTTAGTTTGAAATAGATGGAAACAAAAGATTAGAATGTTTTGGGTAACTTTCATAATTTTCCAATTGGGTGCTGTTTGAAATTTGATTCCAATTTAAATGATTTTGGAGATTAAGTGATTATTATTAAAAACAATATTTTTAATAGGGTGAACCCTATTGTTTAAATAGCAACCAAAGGGGTAGCAAGGTTTTGGTAATTTTTACAATTTGGAATTGGGTGCTGTTTGATGTTTTTGATTTGAATTTGGAAGCAATTTGAATTGATTGAATTATTAAAAGCCAGTTTTAAACAGTTTGAACCTTATGGTTTGATGGAAACAAATGATTGATTTGTTTTGCAATTTTCATAACTTTCAAAAGGGTTGTTGTTTTGGAAATTAATTGAATTTGAAAAGGGTTTGATATTAAATGAATGTTTTATAGAAACAAAACAATAGTTTGGAATCACAACTTTAATGGAAACAATTGATTGTTTTGATTTGAAATATCATTTTGGAAATTGTAACATCACAAGGATGAAACAAAAGGTTTGAATTTTGGTTTGAAATTCAAATAGAATACAAAGGAAAACAAGGGAAAACAGTTGCAAAACAAATGGAAAACAGAGGAAAACAAATGGAAAACAAGCAAAACAAATGCAATCAACATGATGCCATGATGCAAAACATAAAATAACAGAGAGCAAACATTCTAAGGGATGTTTTTCATACTTGGGATGTTACAAAACGCCCCCCCCCCCTTGAAGGAATCGCGCCCCGAGATTCCTACTGGAAAAGAAAAGGTCCGGATACTTCTTGCGAAGATCCTCTTGAGCTGTGACACGTGAAACACATCGTGCACCTTGGATAGTTTTTCTGGAAGTTCAAGATGATAGGCATTCCTGGCAACTCTTCTGGAAAGATGTCAGGGAATTCGCAAACCACCGGAACATTTTTGAGTAAAGGTAGAGGTTTTGTATTGAGGGTGTATAGCTGGATAGAACATGATTCATTTGGGGAATAGACTATCTGGAATGTGGTGATTCAGGAATGCTTCCTCGAAACAACCTCAGGTGATAGGAATGCCAGCTCTCATAGCCTGGTAGTTTTCGAAACAACAACAACCTTTCTGGCCAGATAGACTTGATATTTGGGAAGTTTTGATTAGACGCCGGTAGAAGAATTGAAGTGGAAAACAACAACAAGATTTCAACGGACGAAAAGGATGTTCAGAAGAACTGGATAACGAAGCAACACCGGGAAAACGAGATCAAAACACCCCTGAGGTACTACGGAAAAACCCATCCGGGCTTCGAAAGGATCAATATCTACTGATTAAGGAATAGAGGATCTGCTTCCGGGGCTTACACGCCTCCGTTCTCAATCGTGAGTAGGCAACATGATAAATCATGTCACAACCACCTCCATTCCTATGGTCTAGTAGATATAGCTATCCCAAAGAAACCAGGATTCGTGATATCCTAACTTGAAATTTTAGATGAGAAGGGAAAATAACGTTTCATTTCCTTTCCAGAAAAGGGAGGGTGGGTGGGGAAAGAAGAAAAAGAACAGAATTCTTACTCTCACGTTTCATTTTTCCGATATAGCTACAAAATAGTTTCTAGACTCAACTGCGACCAGTAAAAAGGGATCCTACAGGCAGACAGGCTCTGATACCATTTGTCGCACCCGGACTTCAAGGGGATACTCACAGTCCGTTAAACAGTAGATAAATGGCTTACGGGGCATACCGGCACCCGCATCTCAATATGAGCAGGCCAACACGTAAACGTGTGACAACCATTCTCTTACTATTCATCGTCTGCGCAAACCATCCCGTAGAAATCTAGATACTTCCGTCGACGTACTTCAAACATACACACATGGTACGTCAACGGCATTTGAACAAGTGATATCACAACAGATCTCTACGACACAAAAGATGGAAATAAGTTGCAAATAGCTCTCATTAGAGCAGAGATATCAAATACAATCATCCAGAGGACACATGTCCCAACATATCATCATTACATCACAGCGGAAGCATCCAAAATGTCTGAGTACAGACAAGATCCAAATAGGCCTAAGAGGCCGGAAACAAAAAGACGGAGCCCATCCACGAAGTCTCGGATCCTGCCCGGGTCCGCTATCTACTCGTCAGCAGTCTCGTCATACTCCACGTAGTAGCCACCATGGGGATCCTCGGAAACGTAGTCTGCGGAAACCACAGCCCCAAAGGGGGTCAGTACATAAACGTACTGGCAAGCAAGACTCACAATTCGCCAAAGTGTAACCCGTCAACACCAAGCACAGATGCTTTGGGTTCAACGGAAGGAAGGGGATATAAAAGATGCTGCAACTGGCTGCTCTAACCAACTACAGAAACATGCTACAACTTCCGGCTATCAGAAAAAGGGATAAGATAGCGTATCGTAACCAACTACCAACTAACTCCAAACAAACCCATCCTGGATCTCACCCCTTATCCAAAGAAGCAATCCGAGGATAACTCACACAGTTGGATTAATGATGGTTCAGATTGTTGTGTCAATAAGACTATTACTAGTCAAGTTATCATTAGTTAGGTGTAAGTTGTTCTGAGTACTTGTTAGCCAGTACTTTCACCAAGTAATCCATAACCGCGGAAAAACACGGCTTCTCGAGAAGATTTATCCCTGCAGGGTTGCACCAATTTGGCCGTACACGCAAGAATAACCCGCCAGATGGGATGCCTCCCACCAAGCGGGGCACTCTACACAACTCAACTCTTCTTCGCATCAAGCCCAAAGCACCACGTGCTGTGCGTGCGCGGCTAATCGAGCCCCACGAAGAAAAGGGGACCCTCATAGCACTGGAAGACCACGCCGCCCTAAATGCCGACTACAAAAGTTCCACCCTGGCGCCAAGGGTTCGTACCTGCATATGCGTGCATCAAATGGAAAGCCCGAACTAAGTGTGGTGATTTGGACGAGATGCGAATCGAGTCAAATTGAGGGGGGCGCCCATACTCGCTTCCCACATGCGGTTAGTGCGCTCATCATGGATCAGTAGACAAGACCCTTTTCCTATTAGGGTCGACACTAGCAGGCCTCAAAACCACGCCGGGCCTCCTGCCGGTGCCTTATCAGCAAATTATTATTACCTCAAAACTAACAGGTTGTTGTTTAACATCGAGCCCCAGAACATAATAGAAATATGATAACAGAAAGTAACTGACAGCAGACTCGAGCAAAACAACCCTAAGCATGCTAGTAAGACACGGGCACAAGCAACGGGGTTATAGGAGTGGAGGTGAGGCAATAACAGGGCTAAAGGATAACATGTGATAGGATCGAACAGAAGCAACGATTCATAGGGCTAGCAGAATAGACAACGGAAAGTATCGGTATCCAATGTTGAAAGGAACACAATGGTTCATGTGAGTGAATACTTGCCTGCAAACCCAGTAGCCTGGTACTGAGCTAACTCCTTAGAAGGGGTGTCGTAAGTATCGTCGGTCTCAACGTCGTCGTTCATCCGAGAAGAAGCAAACAAACAACGCAGAGAGACAAACAATCAATATCATGGCATAATGCACAAACATGGGATGATGCATGTCAATTTAATTGATGCAACAAAATAAACTAGTTGACAAGATAACAGGTTTAAATGGACCCATATGCAATTTGGATTGCATATGGAAAGCCCATGAATTATGGTTGAAACAATTGTTTTAGAACTAACCAATGGGTGATAGTGGATTAGTATGATGCACGGATGAGGAAAACAGAAAAATAACAACAATAGAACCAAATGGAAATAAGGTTTAACAAGTTTGAAAATTTGTTTATTAAGTTAAGAAATTTTGGTTTCTTAAAGGTGTCACACAAGCATTTGTTGTTTTCATCAAGTTAAATTGTTCAAAATAGTTAACAAAGTTCATATTTGAAAAGAACACAAGATTTTGGGTGGATTACATGTTTCACTTGTTGAAAATGGATTTCAAATAAACTATTTATGAATTTAACAATTTTAAATGATTTAAACAAGGTTTAAATTATTTAACCAATTTTGATTATTTAAAACATGAAACAAAATTTATATTTGGAAAGGTGGTTTAATTTTGCATGGAAAACATATTTCATTTGTGGAAATTGGATTTAAAATTTCATTTGTGGAAATTTGATTTAAAATGAGCAAGTTATTACTTTGGCAATTTTAAATGCAATAATTAAGAAACAGTTGTTTTCAGCAATTTAAATTATTCAAAACAGCAAACAAAATTTATATTTGGAAAGTACATGAAAAGTTGATTGGAAAACATATTTAGTTTGTGGAATTTGGAATTTTTATGCCCAAGTTATGATTTTTGCAAGTTTAAGTGAATTAAGCAAGTTTTTAAATATTTCACCAATTCAAAATATTCAAAACAGTAACAAATTGCATTGAAAAGGTTGAAAGCATGTAGCAAATGTTTCATTGAACATTTATAGCTATCAAACATAATTTTTTGGGTGATTATTGAATTTATTATGCAATTTTCCATAATCATTCTTATTCTGCCATTTTTAGTAAACAGAGGGAAACATGCTCAAAATTAATTCAATTGGGACCAAATAAAATACCAATGTGTAGAGTTTGTTAAGACAAATTTTTAGAGCCCAAGTTTGCGTAAATTGGATGAGTAGAACTAAAGTTATGAAATTCCAAAGTTTCCAAATTTTATTGCATTTTCAGTAATTAATTATTTAGTGCAAAAATTGTTACAGAAACATGTTGCAAACTTGGCATTAACAGAAGGAGCACAAAATTATGAATCCACAGGATTTTGAATCATTCAAATTGGAGTGATATTCAATTTTAGATGGATTTTAGAGTTAATGGTCCAGATCTGACTTTCTGAAAGTTGGGCAGAAAAAAAGGAAAACAGAGAATAAAAAGGTGGGGTGAGGGGGGATCAAACCCGGCACCTCCAGTGCGCGCGCTAGGGCCTCTGCCACTGTGGTAGAGTTCGGTTGCTTGACAGGAAGTGGTCGTGGGGGGGAATAAGGTTTGGCTCGCGGTATAACTGAACTTTTACAGTTCAGATCGCTGAGATTGGAGCGTACAGGGACTCGCCGGCGGGGATCGCTGGCCGCTGTGCTCGCGTGTGGCCGGGGTGCGCGGGTGCGTGGTGGTACTGCGGCCCTAGAGGAGAGGAGGGAGGAGGGGGAGACACAGAGGAGCTCACCATCGAGGCCCTCGAGGGGACAGAGGTCGAGGCGGAGGAGGAGGGGCCGGTGCAGGGGGTGGCCGGCGACGGGAGGCGATGGCGGCGGTGCTGTGGTGCCCCCCGGTGCCCACCGAGTGGTGGAGGAGGAAGAGGGGGCCGGGGGGGTTCCATTCCCGGCCCCAGCGCGCTCGGAGGACGACCACAACTCCGGCGATCGCCGGGGAAAGACGGAGGGAAAAACGGTGGTGCAGTTTCAGTAGTTACAGAGAGAAAAATACAGGGGGAAGGAGATGGAGTGGAAGAGGGAGGAGTGGAGGCGGTGAGAGGGAAGAAGGAGGAGTGAACTAGGGTTAGGGAAACCCTAGGGCAGGAGCTAGCCTTAAGGAGGGGGGAGGAGGTGGTCATCACCGTTCGTGCTTCCTTCTGTATACGTGGAGCCCGGGATTAGCTGCCGTTCGAAGAAGACGACGTGGGAAGGGGTATTCGGGCCAGGGAGGTAAGTTGGGCTGGGCTTGCTGCTGCTCTCTCTCTCCCTTGCTCTTTTATTCTTTTTGGCTTTTATTATTTTTTTTTGCAGAAATAGAAATAGGAAGAATTTGGTGAGTTTTTGGGTTAGCAAAATTTTAGAAAAAATTTGTGTTAGTTGACTAGGTCAACAGCAACCAAATGTCAACTTCTGTTTCCCAAATATTTCAAAAACAACTTGCTGTTTGTAATTGACTCAAATTTGGAATGATTTTGATTATTGATTGAAATATTAAAAAAAGGAATTTAAATGGCATGAACCTTTAGTTTGAAATAGATGGAAACAAAAGATTAGAATGTTTTGGGTAACTTTCATAATTTTCCAATTGGGTGCTGTTTGAAATTTGATTCCAATTTAAATGATTTTGGAGATTAAGTGATTATTATTAAAAACAATATTTTTAATAGGGTGAACCCTATTGTTTAAATAGCAACCAAAGGGGTAGCAAGGTTTTGGTAATTTTTACAATTTGGAATTGGGTGCTGTTTGATGTTTTTGATTTGAATTTGGAAGCAATTTGAATTGATTGAATTATTAAAAGCCAGTTTTAAACAGTTTGAACCTTATGGTTTGATGGAAACAAATGATTGATTTGTTTTGCAATTTTCATAACTTTCAAAAGGGTTGTTGTTTTGGAAATTAATTGAATTTGAAAAGGGTTTGATATTAAATGAATGTTTTATAGAAACAAAACAATAGTTTGGAATCACAACTTTAATGGAAACAATTGATTGTTTTGATTTGAAATATCATTTTGGAAATTGTAACATCACAAGGATGAAACAAAAGGTTTGAATTTTGGTTTGAAATTCAAATAGAATACAAAGGAAAACAAGGGAAAACAGTTGCAAAACAAATGGAAAACAGAGGAAAACAAATGGAAAACAAGCAAAACAAATGCAATCAACATGATGCCATGATGCAAAACATAAAATAACAGAGAGCAAACATTCTAAGGGATGTTTTTCATACTTGGGATGTTACCAAACGCCCCCCCTTGAAGGAATCGCGCCCCGAGATTCCTACTGGAAAAGAAAAGGTCCGGATACTTCTTGCGAAGATCCTCTTGAGCTGTGACACGTGAAACACATCGTGCACCTTGGATAGTTTTTCTGGAAGTTCAAGATGATAGGCATTCCTGGCAACTCTTCTGGAAAGATGTCAGGGAATTCGCAAACCACCGGAACATTTTTGAGTAAAGGTAGAGGTTTTGTATTGAGGGTGTAGAGCTGGATAGAACATGATTCATTTGGGGAATAGACTATCTGGAATGTGGTGATTCAGGAATGCTTCCTCGAAACAACCTCAGGTGATAGGAATGCCAGCTCTCATAGCCTGGTAGTTTTCGAAACAACAACAACCTTTCTGGCCAGATAGACTTGATATTTGGGAAGTTTTGATTAGACGCCGGTAGAAGAATTGAAGTGGAAAACAACAACAAGATTTCAACGGACGAAAAGGATGTTCAGAAGAACTGGATAACGAAGCAACACCGGGAAAACGAGATCAAAACACTCCTGAGGTACTACGGAAAAACCCATCCGGGCTTCGAAAGGATCAATATCTACTGATTAAGGAATAGAGGATCTGCTTCCGGGGCTTACACGCCTCCGTTCTCAATCGTGAGTAGGCAACATGATAAATCATGTCACAACCACCTCCATTCCTATGGTCTAGTAGATATAGCTATCCCAAAGAAACCAGGATTCGTGATATCCTAACTTGAAATTTTAGATGAGAAGGGAAAATAACGTTTCATTTCCTTACCAGAAAAGGGAGGGTGGGTGGGGAAAGAAGAAAAAGAACAGAATTCTTACTCTCACGTTTCATTTTTCCGATATAGCTACAAAATAGTTTCTAGACTCAACTGCGACCAGTAAAAAGGGATCCTACAGGCAGACAGGCTCTGATACCATTTGTCGCACCCGGACTTCAAGGGGATACTCACAGTCCGTTAAACAGTAGATAAATGGCTTACGGGGCATACCGGCACCCGCATCTCAATATGAGCAGGCCAACACGTAAATGTGTGACAACCATTCTCTTACTATTCATCGTCTGCGCAAACCATCCCGTAGAAATCTAGATACTTCCGTCGACGTACTTCAAACATACACACATGGTACATCAACGGCATTTGAACAAGTGATATCACAACAGATCTCTACGACACAAAAGATGGAAATAAGTTGCAAATAGCTCTCATTAGAGCAGAGATATCAAATACAATCATCCAGAGGACACATGTCCCAACATATCATCATTACATCACAGCGGAAGCATCCAAAATGTCTGAGTACAGACAAGATCCAAATAGGCCTAAGAGGCCGGAAACAAAAAGACGGAGCCCATCCACGAAGTCTCGGATCCTGCCCGGGTCCGCTATCTACTCGTCAGCAGTCTCGTCATACTCCACGTAGTAGCCACCATGGGGATCCTCGGAAACGTAGTCTGCGGAAACCACATCCCCAAAGGGGGTCAGTACATAAACGTACTAGCAAGCAAGACTCACAATTCGCCAAAGTGTAACCCGTCAACACCAAGCACAGATGCTTTGGGTTCAACGGAACGAAGGGGATACAAAAGATGCTGCAACTGGCTGCTCTAACCAACTACAGAAACATGCTACAACTTCCGGCTATCAGAAAAAGGGATAAGATAGCGTATCGTAACCAACTACCAACTAACTCCAAACAAACCCATCCTGGATCTCACCCCTTATCCAAAGAAGCAATCCGAGGATAACTCACACAGTTGGATTAATGATGGTTCAGATTGTTGTGTCAATAAGACTATTACTAGTCAAGTTATCATTAGTTAGGTGTAAGTTGTTCTGAGTACTTGTTAGCCAGTACTTTCACCAAGTAATCCATAACCGCGGAAAAACACGGCTTCTCGAGAAGATTTATCCCTGCAGGGTTGCACCAATTTGGCCGTACACGCAAGAATAACCCGCCAGATGGGATGCCTCCCACCAAGCGGGGCACTCTACACAACTCAACTCTTCTTCGCATCAAGCCCAAAGCACCACGTGCTGTGCGTGCGCGGCTAATCGAGCCCCACGAAGAAAAGGGGACCCTCATAGCACTGGAAGACCACGCCGCCCTAAATGCCGACTACAAAAGTTCCACCCTGGCGCCAAGGGTTCGGACCTGCATATGCGTGCATCAAATGGAAAGCCCGAACTAAGTGTGGTGATTTGGACGAGATGCGAATCGAGTCAAATTGAGGGGGCGCCCATACTCGCTTCCCACATGCGGTTAGTGCGCTCATCATGGATCAGTAGACAAGACCCTTTTCCTATTAGGGTCGACACTAGCAGGCCTCAAAACCACGCCGGGCCTCCTGCCGGTGCCTTATCAGCAAATTATTATTACCTCAAAACTAACAGGTTGTTGTTTAACATCGAGCCCCAGAACATAATAGAAATATGATAACAGAAAGTAACTGACAGCAGACTCGAGCAAAACAACCCTAAGCATGCTAGTAAGACACGGGCACAAGCAACGGGGTTATAGGAGTGGAGGTGAGGCAATATCAGGGCTAAAGGATAACATGTGATAGGATCGAACAGAAGCAACGATTCATAGGGCTAGCAGAATAGACAACGGAAAGTATCGGTATCCAATGTTGAAAGGAACACAATGTTTCATGTGAGTGAATACTTGCCTGCAAACCCAGTAGCCTGGTACTGAGCTAACTCCTTAGAAGGGGTCTCGTAAGTATCGTCGGTCTCAACGTCGTCGTTCATCCGAGAAGAAGCAAACAAACAACGCAGAGAGACAAACAATCAATATCATGGCATAATGCACAAACATGGGATGATGCATGTCAATTTAATTGATGCAACAAAATAAACTAGTTGACAAGATAACAGGTTTAAATGGACCCATATGCAATTTGGATTGCATATGGAAAGCCCATGAATTATGGTTGAAACAATTGTTTTAGAACTAACCAATGGGTGATAGTGGATTAGTATGATGCACGGATGAGGAAAACAGAAAAATAACAACAATAGAACCAAATGGAAATAAGGTTTAACAAGTTTGAAAATTTGTTTATTAAGTTAAGAAATTTTGGTTTCTTAAAGGTGTCACACAAGCATTTGTTGTTTTCATCAAGTTAAATTGTTCAAAATAGTTAACAAAGTTCATATTTGAAAAGAACACAAGATTTTGGGTGTATTACATGTTTCACTTGTTGAAAATGGATTTCAAATAAACTATTTATGAATTTAACAATTTTAAATGATTTAAACAAGGTTTAAATTATTTAACCAATTTTGATTATTTAAAACATGAAACAAAATTTATATTTGGAAAGGTGGTTTAATTTTGCATGGAAAACATATTTCATTTGTGGAAATTGGATTTAAAATTTCATTTGTGGAAATTTGATTTAAAATGAGCAAGTTATTACTTTGGCAATTTTAAATGCAATAATTAAGAAACAGTTGTTTTCAGCAATTTAAATTATTCAAAACAGCAAACAAAATTTATATTTGGAAAGTACATGAAAAGTTGATTGGAAAACATATTTAGTTTGTGGAATTTGGAATTTTTATGCCCAAGTTATGATTTTTGCAAGTTTAAGTGAATTAAGCAAGTTTTTAAATATTTCACCAATTCAAAATATTCAAAACAGTAACAAATTGCATTGAAAAGGTTGAAAGCATGTAGCAAATGTTTCATTGAACATTTATAGCTATCAAACATAATTTTTTGGGTGATTATTGAATTTATTATGCAATTTTCCATAATCATTCTTATTCTGCCATTTTTAGTAAACAGAGGGAAACATGCTCAAAATTAATTCAATTGTGACCAAATAAAATACCAATGTGTAGAGTTTGTTAAGACAAATTTTTAGAGCCCAAGTTTGCTTAAATTGGATGAGTAGAACTAAAGTTATGAAATTCCAAAGTTTCCAAATTTTATTGCATTTTCAGTAATTAATTATTTAGTGCAAAAATTGTTACAGAAACATGTTGCAAACTTGGCATTAACAGAAGGAGCACAAAATTATGAATCCACAGGATTTTGAATCATTCAAATTGGAGTGATATTCAATTTTAGATGGATTTTAGAGTTAATGGTGCAGATCTGACTTTCTGAAAGTTGGGCAGAAAAAAAGGAAAACCGAGAATAAAAAGGTGGGGTGAGGGGGGATCGAACCTGGCACCTCCAGTGCGCGCGCTAGGGCCTCTGCCACTATGGTAGAGTTCGGTTGCTTGACAGGAAGTGGTCGTGGGGGGGAATAAGGTTTGGCTCGCGGTATAACTGAACTTTTACAGTTCAGATCGCTGAGATTGGAGCGTACAGGGACTCGCCGGCGGGGATCGCTGGCCGCTGTGCTCGCGTGTGGCCGGGGTGCGCGGGTGCGTGGTGGTACTGCGGCCCTAGAAGAGAGGAGGGAGGAGGGGGGAGACACAGAGGAGCTCACCATCGAGGCCCTCGAGGGGACAGAGGTCGAGGCAGAGGAGGAGGGGCCGGTGCAGGGGGTGGCCGGCGACGGGAGGCGATGGCGGCGGCGCTGTGGTGCCCCCCGGTGCCCACCGAGTGGTGGAGGAGGAAGAGGGGGCCGGGGGGGTTCCATTCCCGGCCCCAGCGCGCTCGGAGGACGAACACAACTCCGGCGATCGTCGGGGAAAGACGAAGGGAAAAACGGTGGTGCAGTTTCAGTAGTTACAGAGAGAAAAATGCAGGGGGAAGGAGATGGAGTGGAAGAGGGAGGAGTGGAGGCGGTGAGAGGGAAGAAGGAGGAGTGAACTAGGGTTAGGGAAACCCTAGGGCAGGAGCTAGCCTTAATGAGGGGGGAGGAGGTGGTCATCACCGTTTGTGCTTCCTTCTGTATACGTGGAGCTCGGGATTAGCTGCCGTACGAAGAAGACGACGTGGGAAGGGGTATTCGGGCCAGGGAGGTAAGTTGGGCTGGGCTTGCTGCTGCTCTCTCTCTCCCTTGCTCTTTTATTCTTTTTGGCTTTTTTTTTTTTTGCAGAAATAGAAATAGGAAGAATTTGGTGAGTTTTTGGGTTAGCAAAATTTTAGAAAAAATTTGTGTTAGTTGACTAGGTCAACAGCAACCAAATGTCAACTTCTGTTTCCCAAATATTTCAAAAACAACTTGCTGTTTGTAATTGACTCAAATTTGGAATGATTTTGATTATTGATTGAAATATTAAAAACAGGAATTTAAATGGCATGAACCTTTAGTTTGAAATAGATGGAAACAAAATATTAGAATGTTTTGGGTAACTTTCATAATTTTCCAATTGGGTGCTGTTTGAAATTTGATTCCAATTTAAATGATTTTGGAGATTAAGTGATTATTATTAAAAACAATATTTTTAATAGGGTGAACCCTATTGTTTAAATAGCAACCAAAGGGGTAGCAAGGTTTTGGTAATTTTTACAATTTGGAATTGGGTGTTGTTTGATGTTTTTGATTTGAATTTGGAAGCAATTTGAATTGATTGAATTATTAAAAGCCAGTTTTAAACAGTTTGAACCTTATGGTTTGATGGAAACAAATGATTGATTTGTTTTGCAATTTTCATAACTTTCAAAAGGGTTGTTGTTTTGGAAATTAATTGAATTTGAAAAGGGTTTGATATTAAATGAATGTTTGATAGAAACAAAACAATAGTTTGGAATCACAACTTTAATGGAAACAATTGATTGTTTTGATTTGAAATATCATTTTGGAAATTGTAACATCACAAGGATGAATCAAAAGGTTTGAATTTTGGTTTGAAATTCAAATAGAAAACAAAGGAAAACAAGGGAAAACAGTTGCAAAACAAATGAAAACAGAGGAAAACAAATGGAAAACAAGCAAAACAAATGCAACCAACATGATGCCATGATGCAAAACATAAAATAACAGAGAGCAAACATTCTAAGGGATGTTTTTCATACTTGGGATGTTACAAAACGCCCCCCCCTTGAAGGAATCGCGCCCCGAGATTCCTACTGAGAAAAGAAAAGGTCCGGATACTTCTTGTGAAGATCCTCTTGAGCTGTGACACGTGAAACACATCGTGCACCTTGGATAGTTTTTCTGGAAGTTCAAGATGATAGGCATTCCTGGCAACTCTTCTGGAAAGATGTCAGGGAATTCGCAAACCACCGGAACATTTTTGAGTAAAGGTAGAGGTTTTGTATTGAGGGTGTATAGCTGGATAGAACTTGATTCATTTGGGGAATAGACTATCTGGAATGTGGTGATGCAGGAATGCTTCCTCGAAACAACCTCAGGTGATAGGATTGCCAGCTCTCATAGCCTGGTAGTTTTCGAAACAACAACAACCTTTCTGGCCAGATAGACTTGATGTTTGGGAAGTTTTGATTAGACGCCGGTAGAAGAATTGAAGTGGAAAACAACAACAAGATTTCAACGGACGAAAAGGATGTTCAGAAGAACAGGATAACGAAGCAACACCGGGAAAACGAGATCAAAACACTCCTGAGGTACTACGGAAAAACCCATCCGGGCTTCTAAAGGATCAATATCTACTGATTAAGGAATAGAGGATCTGCTTCCGGGGCTTACACGCCTCCGTTCTCAATCGTGAGTAGGCAACATGATAAATCATGTCACAACCACCTCCATTCCTATGGTCTAGTAGATATAGCTATCCCAAAGAAACCAGGATTCGTGATATCCTAATTTGAAATTTTAGATGAGAAGGGAAAATAACGTTTCATTTCCTTACCAGAAAAGGGAGGGTGGGTGGGGAAAGAAGAAAAAGAACAGAATTCTTACTCTCACGTTTCATTTTTCCTATATAGCTACAAAATAGTTTCTAGACTCAACTGCGACCAGTAAAAAGGGATCCTACAGGCAGACAGGCTCTGATACCATTTGTCGCACCCGGACTTCAAGGGGATACTCACAGTCCGTTAAACAGTAGATAAATGGCTTACGGGGCATACCGGCACCCGCATCTCAATATGAGCAGGCCAACACGTAAACGTGTGACAACCATTCTCTTACTATTCATCGTCTGCGCAAACCATCCCGTAGAAATCTAGATACTTCCGTCGACGTACTTCAAACATACACACATGGTACGTCAACGGCATTTGAACAAGTGATATCACAACAGATCTCTACGACACAAAAGATGGAAATAAGTTGCAAATAGCTCTCATTAGAGCAGAGATAGCAAATACAATCATCCGGACGACACATGTCCCAACATATCATCATTACATCAGAGCGGAAGCATCCAAAATGTCTGAGTACAGACAAGATCCAAATAGGCCTGAGAGGACGGAAACGAAAAGATGGAGCCCATCCACGAAGTCTCAGATCCTGCCCGGGTCCGCTATCTACTCGTCAGCAGTCTCGTCATACTCCACGTAGTAGTCACCATGGGGATCCTCGGAAACGTAGTCTGCGGAAACCACAGCCCCAAAGGGGGTCAGTACATAAACGTACTGGCAAGCAAGACTCACAATTCGCCAAAGTGTAACCCGTCAACACCAAGCACAGATGCTTTGGGTTCAACGGAAGGAAGGGGATACAAAAGATGCTGCAACTGGCTGCTCTAACCAACTACAGAAACATGCTACAACTTCCGGCTATCAGAAAAAGGGATAAGATAGCGTATCGTAACCAACTACCAACTAACTCCAAACAAACCCATCCTGGATCTCGCCCCTTATCCAAAGAAGCAATCCGAGGATAACTCACACAGTTGGATTAATGATGGTTCAGATTGTTGTGTCAATAAGACTATTACTAGTCAAGTTATCATTAGTTAGGTGTAAGTTGTTCTGAGTACTTGTTAGCCAGTACTTTCACCAAGTAATCCATAACCGCGGAAAAACACGGCTTCTCGAGAAGATTTATCCCTGCAGGGTTGCACCAATTTGGCCGTACACGCAAGAATAACCCGCCAGATGGGATGCCTCCCACCAAGCGGGGCACTCTACACAACTCAACTCTTCTTCGCATCAAGCCCAAAGCACCACGTGTTGTGCGTGCGCGGCTAATCGAGCCCCACGAAGAAAAGGGGACCCTCATAGCACTGGAAGACCACACCGCCCTAAATGCCGACTACAAAAGTTCCACCCTGGCGCCAAGGGTTCGTACCTGCATATGCGTGCATCAAATGGAAAGCCCGAACTAAGTGTGGTGATTTGGACGAGATGCGAATCGAGTCAAATTGAGGGGGGCGCCCATACTCGCTTCCCTCATGCGGTTAGTGCGCTCATCATGGATCAGTAGACAAGACCCTTTTCCTATTAGGGTCGACACTTGTGACGCCCCGAGATCGGGCACTATGCAGATTTCATCATTCCCGCCAAAATCCACATAATAACCGATTCCAGGTTGCCACTTGTGATAACATTACAATAGTTCACGAATATTCCACAATTACAACAGAAACAGATAGATACAAGGTAACTCAGACGAGCCAGGGATACAACTGATACAATACAAAGATCCAAATAACAGCGGAAGAAACAACATAACGTCCGGCTACGGACAAGATACAAATTGGACTAAGAGTCCTGAAGATAACCGAGAGCGTCCAATCCCTGCCCAGGCCAAGCCGGAGGGATTCCCAAGCTAACGTCGTTAGACTTCAAACCTGTTGACTGCAATATTGAATATGCAGCCACGAAAGAGATTCGTGGGTCAGTACGGTTAAGTACTGGCAAGTGGATAAACCATACTCACAAGATACCGGCGTAGCCAGTCATCACAAGATACAAATACTTTGGGATCAACGGAAAGGAAGGGGTTATTGCAAATAAGCGACAGCAGGCTGCACTAACCAACTACAGAGAGAGACTACAACTTCCGGCTAACAGAAAGAAGGTAAGATCGAGTATTGTAACCAACTGAAAGTAAATCCAAACAAACCCATCCTGGATCTCGCCCCTTATCCGAAGAAGCAATCCGAGGATAACTCACACAGTTGGGTTAATGTTGGTTCAGATTATTGTGTCAATAAGCCTATTACTAGTCAAGTTGTTAATCATGGGGTGAAAGATTGTTAATCATTAGGTTTAAGTTGTCCTGAGTACTTGTTAGCCAGTACTTTCACCAAGTAATCCATAACCGCGGAAAACACGGCTTCTCGAGAAGATTATCCCTGCAGGGTTGCACCAATTTGGCCGTACACGCAAGAATAACCCGCCAGACGGGGGATCAACCCACCAAGCGAGGTACTCTACACAACTCAACTCTTCTTCGCATCAAGCCCAAAGAACCTTGGGCGCACGGCTAATCGAGCCCCGAAGAAAAGGGACCCTCATAGCACTCTAAGACCGTGTCCCCCTATATGCCGACTACGAAAGTTCCACCCGGGATCCAAGGGCTCGCAAGATCATGCATGCAGCAAATGGAAAACCCGAACTAAATGAGGCGATTTGGACGAGATGCGAATCGAGTCAAATTGAGGGGGGCGCCCATACTCGCTTCCCACATGCGGGTAGTGCGCTCATCATGGATCAGTAGACAAGACCCTTTTCCTATTAGGGTCGACACTAGCAGGCCTCAAAACCACAAAGGGCCTCCTGCCGGTGCCTTATCATCAAATTATTATTTAACAATAACATTAGCATGATTGATTGATTAAACATCGAGCCCCCAGAACATAATGAAAATAGTAACAGAAAGTAACGGGTAACAGACTCGAGCAAAACAACCCTAAGCATGCTAGTAAGACACGGGCTCAAACAACGGGGTTATAGGAGGGGAGGTGAGGCAATATCAGTGTTAAGGGATTCATGTGATGGGTTCGTAACAGAAACATCTACTACTAAGGCTAGCAGAAATAGACAACGGAAAGAATCGGTAACAAGTGATGAAAGGCATCCATTTGGCAGCAAGTGAGTATACTTGTCTGAGATCCCGCAAGGTAGCAGAACTTGTCGTTGCTCACATCATCTCAACGTCCTATCCGGGAAGAAGCAATGAACCTCGAACAAACACCGGATGCAACAATTACTACTATGGGAAAAGATCCAGCATGATCTAGATATGGATGCATGACAAGTTAAAGATGCATCAGAATAAACTAGTTGACAGGATAAACGGATTTAAATGGACCCATATGCAATTTGAGTTGCATATGAAAAGCCCATGAACTATGGTTGAAACAATTGTTTTCCAACTAATCAACAGGTGTAGGTGGATTAGCATGATGCATGGATGAGGAAAATAACAAAATAACAACAATAGAACCAGTTGGAAATAAGGTTTACCAATTTTAGAAATTTATTTATTAAGTTAGAAAATTTTGGTTCCTTAAGGGTGTCACACAAACAATTGTTGTTTTCATCAAGTTGAAGTGTTCAAAACAAATAACAAAATTTATATTTGAAAAGAACATCAAATTTTAGTTGGATTACATGTTTCAAATATTGAAATTGGAATTATGATAATTTAATTATGAATTAAACAATATTAAACAAGTTTTAAATGGATTTAAAACAAGTTTGAATTTAATTGAATTTTTTATTTGTTCAAAACATAAATTCAAACTCACATTTGAAAATTTCACACTTTGATGGTTTGAAAACATATTTGGCATGTTCAAAATTATTTTATTTTGAGCAAGTTATGATTTTATCAAATTTAAATGAATTAATCAAGTATTAAATTATTTAGGCAATTTAAATTATTCAAACCATGAAACAAAATTTATATTTGAAAAGCTTATTCAAAATGGTATGGAAAACATATTTTATTTGCCTTATTTGGAATTAGTATGAATTATTTATGAAGTGTTGCAAATTACAATTGAATTATTTGAATTCAAATTTGAATTGCATTTTGAAAATTCAAAACAGAAAACAAATGGCATAGTTGGGTAGACAATTTAATTTAGAACAATAAACATATTTTACTTTTGTTATTCAGAGTTATATTTTGAAAGTTATTTGCATTTCGAATTAGAGGACCAATCTGTGAAAAATAAAGGACTTGTTTTCAAACAGAAAGTTGTTAGAAAACCTTTGTTACCGCGGGGCTAGCCAGCCAGAGACGCTGACGAGCGGGCCCCGGGGCCACGCTGGCGCTGCGTGGGCGCGGTTGGAGGGTGACAGGGCACCGCGGTCTATGACCCGTGGGCCCTGCTGCGCGCGAATTATTTCACAAAAAAGGTGGCTTCCGCTGCGGCCAAGGGGTTTCGAACCCGGGAGCTGTGGCTCGCGCGCCGTGGAGCAGTACCAATGCGCTAGCGTTTGTTTCGTGACAGGGTACAGGAGCGTTTGGTTTTGAGGTAAGTCTCCGTCAGGAAACACTGACGAAACTGAAACCTACGCTGCCCGTTGCAATCTCGTTTGTCCCAGTGACGGAACCAGCCGGCGACGACTACTGCAGGGCGGCGAGGTGCAAGTGGGGTGCTGGCGCGTGCGGTGCTTGGGCCTAGGGCGTGTGGGTGCGGACAGGAGGGGGAAGGGGAGAGGACTGAAGCGATCACCTCGGGCGGTTTGTCGAGGAAGACTGCCGACGGCAGTAGCAGCGCGGCTACTCTCCGGCGACGGCGCGGGCTCCACGGCCGCTCCCAGCTAGCGTCGAGGGGATGGGGAGGTCCAGGAGGACGCCGCGGTTCCATTCCCGGGGAGAGGAGCTCCTCGAGGTGCCCATGGCGGTGAGGGCGACGGGAGGCAGTGGCTCTGACGGCGATGGCATCGGTGGGTGTTCAAGTTCAGAAACAGAAGGAGGGGGGTGGAAGCGATGGAAGATGGCGGCGCTAGGAAAGGAACTAGGGTTGCTAGGGTAGGGCAGAGGGTAGGGTGGTGGTTTTATGAGGAGCTGGTGCTAGGTACGGCTGCTCATCGGAAGGGTGGGGGAGGATCGAGCGGTGGTGAGTGCAGTCGTACTGAGATGACGTATGGGGTGGAAGAAGAAGACAAGCGCTGAAGGGGTACTGGGCCAGAGAAATGGGCCTAGGGGGTGAGCTGAGAAAAAACAGATGGGCTGGCTGCCTCTCTCTCCTTGCTATTTTTTTTCCCTTTTGATTTTTTTTTTGTAAAGGAATGAAAGGGAGAGAGAGAAAGGGTTTGGGGTTTTTCTTTGATGGACTATTTGTTTTAATTTTCAAATCACAAACTTAAGGCAAGGTTAGCATTATGTTTCACAAGATTGAAAGTTTTAATGTGATTCAAAATTGTTAGTTGAATTTTTCAATTAGGGGGTGAGGGTGGTTATTTGATAATTAAAGTTTAGTAATTTGCAAAACAATAATTAAAAACAAGTTTAGTTATTGATTTCAAGATTGGTAATATTAGTTTGATTTTCAAGGGGTTAGTTGAATTTCAAATAATGTTTTGATTTGGGAGTTTTGGAAATAAGCAAATTTTATTTAATAAGTTCAAGCAATTTGCAAACATTATTGAATTTAATTTGTTTGCCAAATTTTAATCTTTAACCCCATATTGAAATATGATAATTAGGAGTGATTTGATTTGAATTTTTGAATTAGCCATTAGGGTTTTAATAAAAGGAAAATTTTATTAACAAGCAATTTGATTAAAACAACTTCAAACTTATTGAAAAACAAAAGAGTGGTTTAGTTTGAATTTTTGAAATTGGAAATTTTGGAACAAGGTGTGAAAGTTTAAATTGTTTTGAATTTTTCAGTTGTGATGCAAACATGGTGCGATGCAATATGATGCATGTGATGCAAGCAAAAAAAAAAAAAAAACAAACACTTCCTATTAGGGTAACACCCCAGGTGTTACAACACTAGCAGGCCTCAAAACCACGCCGGGCCTCCTGCCGGTGCCTTATCAGCAAATTATTATTACCTCAAAACTAACAGGTTGTTGTTTAACATTGAGCCCCAGAACATAATAGAAATATGATAACAGAAAGTAACTGACAGCAGACTCGAGCAAAACAACCCTAAGCATGCTAGTAAGATACGGGCACAAGCAACGGGGTTATAGGAGTGGAGGTGAGGCAATATCAGGGCTAAAGGATAACATGTGATAGAATCGAACAGAAGCAACGATTCATAGGGCTAGCAGAATAGACAACGGAAAGTATTGGTATCCAATGTTGAAAGGAACACAATGGTTCATGTGAGTGAATACTTGCCTGCAAACCCAGTAGCCTGGTACTGAGCTAACTCCTTAGAAGGGGTGTCGTAATTATCGTCGGTCTCAACGTTGTCGTTCATCCGAGAAGAAGCAAACAAACAACGCAGAGAGACAAACAATCAATATGATGGCATAATGCACAAACATGGGATGATGCATGTCAATTTAATTGATGCAACAAAATAAACTAGTTGACAAGATAACAGGTTTAAATGGACCCATATGCAATTTGGATTGCATATGGAAAGCCCATGAATTATGGTTGAAACAATTGTTTTACAACTAACCAATGGGTGATAGTGGATTAGTATGATGCATGGATGAGGAAAACAGAAAAATAACAACAATAGAACCAAATGGAAACAAGGTTTAACAAGTTTGAAAATTTGTTTATTAAGTTAAGAAATTTTGGTTTCTTAAAGGTGTCACACAAGCATTTGTTGTTTTCATCAAGTTAAATTGTTCAAAATAGTTAACAAAGTTCATATTTGAAAAGAACACAAGATTTTGGGTGGATTACATGTTTCACTTGTTGAAAATGGATTTCAAATAAACTATTTATGAATTTAACAATTTTAAATGATTTAAACAAGGTTTAAATTATTTAACCAATTTTGATTATTCAAAACATGAAACAAAATTTATATTTGGAAAGGTGGTTTAATTTTTCATGGAAAACATATTTCATTTGTGGAAATTGGATTTCAAATGAGCAAGTTATTACTTTGGCAATTTTAAATGCAATAATTAAGAAACAGTTGTTTTCAGCAATTTAAATTATTCAAAACAGCAAACAAAATTTATATTTGTAAAGTAGATGAAAAGTTGATTGGAAAACATATTTATTTTGTGGAATTTGGAATTTTTATGCCCAAGTTATGATTTTTGCAAGTTTAAGTGAATTAAGCAAGTTTTTAAATATTTCACCAATTCAAAATATTCAAAACAGTAACAAATTGCATTGAAAATGTTGAAAGCATGTAGCAAATGTTTCATTGAACATTTATAGCTATCAAACATAATTTTTTGGGTGATTATTGAATTTATTATGCAATTTTCCATAATCATTCTTATTCTGCCATTTTTAGTAAACAGAGGGAAACATGCTCAAAATTAATTCAATTGTGACCAAATAAAATACCAGTGTGTAGAGTTTGTTAAGACAAATTTTTAGAGCCCAAGTTTGCTTAAATTGGATGAGTAGAACTAAAGTTATGAAATTCCAAAGTTTCCAAATTTTATTGCATTTGCAGTAATTAATTATTTAGTGCAAAAATTGTTACAGAAACATGTTGCAAACTTGGCATTAACAGAAGGAGCACAAAATTATGAATCCACAGGATTTTGAATCATTCAAATTGGAGTGATATTCAATTTTAGATGGATTTTATAGTTAATGGTCCAGATCTGACTTTCTGAAAGTTGGGCAGAAAAAAAGGAAAACAGAGAATAAAAAGGTGGGGTGAGGGGGGATCGAACCCGGCACCTCCAGTGCGCGCGCTAGGGCCTCTGCCACTGTGGTAGAGTTCGGTTGCCTGACAGGAAGTGGTCGTGGGGGGAATAAGGTTTGGCTCGCGGTATAACTGAACTTTTACAGTTCAGATCGCTGAGATTGGAGCGTACAGGGACTCGCCGGCGGGGATCGCTGGCCGCTGTGCTCGCGTGTGGCCGGGGTGCGCGGGTGCGTGGTGGTACTGCAGCCTAGAGGAGAGGAGGGAGGAGGGGGGAGAGACAGAGGAGCTCACCATCGAGGCCCTCGAGGGGACAGAGGTCGAGGCAGAGGAGGAGGGGCCGGTGCAGGGGGAGGCCGGCGACGGGAGGCGATGGCGGCGGCGCTGTGGTGCCCCCCGGTGCCCACCGAGTGGTGGAGGAGGAAGAGGGGGCCGGGGGGTTCCATTCCCGGCCCCAGCGCGCTCGGAGGACGACCACAACTCCGGCGATCGCCGGGGAAAGACGGAGGGAAAAACGGTGGTGCAGTTTCAGTAGTTACAGAGAGAAAAATGCAGGGGGAAGGAGATGGAGTGGAAGAGGGAGGAGTGGAGGCGGTGAGAGGGAAGAAGGAGGAGTGAACTAGGGTTAGGGAAACCCTAGCGCAGGAGCTAGCCTTAAGGAGGGGGGAGGAGGTGGTCATCACCGTTCGTGCTTCCTTCTGTATACGTGGAGCTCGGGATTAGCTGCCGTACGAAGAAGACGACGTGGGAAGGGGTATTCGGGCCAGGGAGGTAAGTCGGGCTGGGCTTGCTGCTGCTCTCTCTCTCCCTTGCTCTTTTATTCTTTTTGGCTTTTATTATTTTTTTTTTGCAGAAATAGAAATAGGAAGAATTTGGTGAGTTTTTGGGTTAGCAAAATTTTAGAAAAAATTTGTGTTAGTTGACTAGGTCAACAGCAACCAAATGTCAACTTCTGTTTCCCAAATATTTCAAAAACAACTTGCTGTCTGTAATTGACTCAAATTTGGAATGATTTTGATTATTGATTGAAATATTAAAAACAGGAATTTAAATGGCATGAACCTTTAGTTTGAAATAGATGGAAACAAAAGATTAGAATTTTTTGGGTAACTTTCATAATTTTCCAATTGGGTGCTGTTTGAAATTTGATTCCAATTTAAATGATTTTGGAGATTAAGTGATTATTATTAAAAACAATATTTTTAATAGGGTGAACCCTATTGTTTAAATAGCAACCAAAGGGGTAGCAAGGTTTTGGTAATTTTTACAATTTGGAATTGGGTGCTGTTTGATGTTTTTGATTTGAATTTGGAAGCAATTTGAATTGATTGAATTATTAAAAGCCAGTTTTAAACAGTTTGAACCTTATGGTTTGATGGAAACAAATGATTGATTTGTTTTGCAATTTTCATAACTTTCAAAAGGGTTGTTGTTTTGGAAATTAATTGAATTTGAAAAGGGTTTGATATTAAATGAATGTTTGATAGAAACAAAACAATAGTTTGGAATCACAACTTTAATGGAAACAATTGATTGTTTTGATTTGAAATATCATTTTGGAAATTGTAACATCACAAGGATGAAACAAAAGTTTTGAATTCTGGTTTGAAATTCAAATAGAAAACAAAGGAAAACAAGGGAAAACAGTTGGAAAACAAATGAAAACAGAGGAAAACAAATGGAAAACAAGCAAAACAAATGCAATCAACATGATGCCATGATGCAAAACATAAAATAACAGAGAGCAAACATTCTAAGGGATGTTTTTCATACTTGGGATGTTACAAAACGAAACACGGACACACGGAATCGGAAAGACTAAACGGAAACACGTAAACAGAAACCCTGAAAATACGGAACGCGCCCTAAATCCTAAACCCTAAATACGTAATCGGAAACCCTGAAAAGAAAAGGAAAAAAAAGTAAAAAATCTTTAGTACCGGTTGGTGTTACCAACCGGTTCTAAAGGTCCTCCGCCTGCGCGCGCTCTTCGGCGCCCACGTGGAGGCCTTTAGAACCGGTTGGTGACAGGCCGGTTCTAAAGGGGGGGGCTTTAGTCCCGGATACGTAGCACCGGATTTGTATCCGGGTCCAAAGACCCTTACAAACCGGTGCTAATGCCCTGTTCTCCACCAGTGAGTATACAAACAAGCACATAGATACGCACACCACACACCCTCCTATGCGTCTACGAATGTACTACACCTATACCTCCTTTTAGATCATGTCCATTGTTGTTAGGTTGAGTCGCTGATCGACAATTTCTTTTGGGGTCAAATTTGTGGACCGTTTTTTCTCGCCATGGTACATCTGATGGTCGGTGTGCTCTATGTGGCCAGGCGGAGGATGCCGGACACATTTTCCACCCTCGTGCATTCGTGAAGCTAGGATGGAGCGTGATTCTGAGGCCGTTGCGCTGCTCTTGGGTTCCAGCAAACTTCCCCCAATTTTTCGCTATCCAACACTCTCTTCTTGGCCAACAACGCAGAACGAGTTGGGTACTCTTTGCTGCGTTGTCATGGGCGATTTAGTTTACCCACGATGAATTAGCATTGGATTTGGTGGTTCCTCGCCACCCCTCCGATGGCATTTTTAAAACCCTCATGTTTGTGTAGATGTGGGCACAACTGGAAAAGCAGCAAGACAGGGATGCATTCCAGCAGCTGGTCGAAGGGCTTAAGGCAATCTTCAACTCCATCAAGCCGCCTAGTGGTTCAATTTAGTCCCGGTTATGTGTTGGTGTCCGGTTTGTTTGAGGGGAGGTCGGCCCCTGGTACTCTCGTTTGCGTTTTTGTTCATCCTTGGAAAGCTGTCATCCTGAGCTCATGTGTAACCGAATCTCTGTTTGAACTCGTTGCGATATTATGTTAAAGTAGGGAAAATGTTTGCCTGCTGTCTAAAAAAAGTGGATAAGCTAGGGATGTAATATTTTTTAGAGTTGGAAATGACCTGACTTTCTAGATTTGGCATTCATAATCATAATTTATACCTGACTTTCTACCTTTGTAATTCTCCCATCCTTCAATATTTTCTTAAATACGGCCAAGAAGGTCCCATTTAGCTTATTCCTTCATACGTGTGAATGATCCGGAGCAATAGGCATCCAATTATTCTTTATCATGAAGAAAAGCCTTGCATAAAAATTATGGATAACAATATTACTCGGGAGCTCATGAACAGGACATTTATGCATTAATAACTTCATCCCCCTCCCACAAGCATGGGCAATACTCTCTCCATCATGACGCAGAAACTATATATTTGATTTCAAACTTTATGAATCTCAGTGGGAAGATAGAATATAGAATAAAAGAGAGGTACAATTTCTTCCCATCCAAAAGATTAACCATTATTTAGCATTTTAAACTATTCCGCATCTTTTCCATTCAGTGACGAAGAGAATAATTTCCTTTTAATTTAATCCGTTGTAATACCATCACATCTGAAAAACTCGCATAATTTAAGTATAAAGAGCAAATGATCACCGGGATGGATTGTTCCATCTCCATAATAGAAGTTATTCATAATTTCTCTAATACATTTTATAGGTATTTTAAAATGATTCAATTCAGTAGAAAACGGGTCATCTACTACCCTAGCAGTAATTGTAGTGCCCTTAAACAGAGAACCATATGGACTATCCATAATGCAATAAAGCAGCAGAAAGAAATAAAAACAGCACTCACACTAAAAATTTCTTTTAGCAATTCTAGTTATCAATAGCGCTTCACTCCCCGGCAACGGCGCCAAAAATAGTCTTGATGACCCACAAGTATAGGGGGTGTATCGTAGTACTTTTGATAAATAAGAGTGTCGAACCCAACGAGGAGCAGAAGGTGTTGACAAGCAGATTGGATAGAGAATTCACTCTAAACACTAGCAAACATGATTTTGGTTGTTTTTGATAGAGCAGATAAATAAAGTGCGAGTAAATAAAAGACAGTAAATACAATTGCAGCGAGTGGCCCAATTCTTTTGAGAGCAAAGGACAAGCCGGTTGTTTTACTTATGATTACCAAACGTTCTTGAGGACACATGGGAACTTCGTCAAGTGTTTTTATTTCATACAGTTGATTAATATTTATCGTTTTGATATGTATTGTGTGGGTGAACCTATGCTAATGCACCGCCCAACTAGGACTAATACATACTTGTGATTATACCCCTTATAAGCATTCACAAAAACAAGAAGTAATTACGATAAATCTAATCACATCATTAAACTCTGGGATCCTATACACTCCCTCGTGCATCGGTTTCTTAACAGGGGTTTTGGTTTCTGTCACTCCGGCAACCCAACAATTATTAGCCAAATACACAATGCATCCTCCTAGGCCCATAAAGGTGAGTGTCATGTAGTCGACGTTCACATGTCACCCATGTTCAAAATATTGGCCGAAATTTCGATAAATCAGCTGATTTATGGCTTATCGGTGTCTAACCGATAAGATAAATCGGCCGATATGTCGGCCGATATTCCGATATTTTAGTTTGGGATAACATCGGATAAAAATGTTATAATTAACCACCTTGTAAATGCCTATTTCATTGATGGGGTCCAATTTATTCCAGACTAGAGGTGTTGTTGTCACGTCTAATAAAAAGGCAATTGAACTATTGCTTAAAATGCATGCCTATATACATGCAGTTCATTTCTTAATAAATGATGCACTTAATAAAAGATCACAATCAATGTCCTTCTAAATGCTTTCCATTTGGATATGCGTCCAATTAATTTCTTCCTACCACAGTTATATCTATTTAAGTGCCCTCGTTTCATTTGTTTTGGATCAATCTCACACCACCAGATCACCACAGTTCACATAAACCACATCTCCATCTCAAACTCTAAATCCTCATTAATCATGAGGAAATGCACCTTCCTCCTTGTCACAATTGTGGCGATGATTTATGCCATCGCTACACCCGTCAAAGGCTGTGGTGAAGATGGGAAGAAGGAATGGGACACAGATGGATGGGAACCTATCAAGGACATCAACGACGAGCATATCCAGGGGCTTGGCAAATGGGCAGTTTCTGAGTACCTTAAGATCTCCAACTGCATGCTTATGTTCAACAAGGTTGTGAGCGGCAAGGAGAATGTTGTGTCGGACTTAAAGTATGAGCTTGTCATCAATGCATCGGAAGTCAAAGGAGAACTTAGCAAGTACGTGGCGCAGGTGTACGTGCTGGGATTGACGAAGACACGCAATCTCATCTCTTTCACGAAGGCCAAGTAGAAAGAATGGCAATACCTCCGCTAGTAATAATTGTGTCTTGAAATCTTGTTAGCTTTTTTTACATCCAATAATTAACTTACAAATCATCTCCATGCATACATTTATATATAAAGAATAATGTGATTCTAGGTTTTCCATATCGTGCTCTCAGGCGGCTCCCGTCCGGCTTTATATATCCAGCCGGAATTAGGCTTACAGGAAGGAAAATATGGAGTTTAAGGAATGTATTCCTATTCTTGGCGTGCAAGACGACCGACTTCTTCTCCAAACCGGATTACGTATTGGGCCGTAATCCGGGTTCTTCTAGAATCCGCCTTCCGTGTCGGCTTACTGGACTACCCAATAGAAATTGCCCCATTGCCTATGGGCCAACCGGGCAATCCGGCCTTCGGCCAATGCCGGTTATACCCTCATTTGGCATATATCTGACAATATGGCATAGCATCGGATAGAAATGTTATAATTAACCACCTTGTAAATGCCTATTTGAATGATGGGCTCCATTTTATTGCAGACTAGAGGTGTCTATATCACGTCTAATAAGAAGGAAATTAATCTATTCCTTGAAATGCATTCTTATGTACATCCAATTAATTTTTTACTAAATGATGCACCCAATAAAAGATCACAATCAGATGGATGAGAATTATCAAGGACATAAACGACAAGCATATCCAGGAGGTTGGCAGTTGGGCAGTTTCTAACTACCTTAAGTATGGCAACTGCATGCATAAGTTCAACAAGGTGGTGAGCGGCAATGAAAATGTTGTGTCTGACTTAAAATATGAGCTTGTCATCAGAGTGTCGGATGTCAGTGAGGTACTTGGCAAGTACGTGGCGGAGGTGTAAGATCTGTTGTTGACCAAGACACGCAAGCTCATCTCCTTCACGAATGCCTGCTAGAGGGAATTGAAATACCTCCGCTAGTAATAATTGTGTTTTGAAATCTTGTTAGCTTTTTTACATCCTATGATTAACTTATAAATTTTCTCAATACATACATACATACATACACATATATATATAAATGAAATTGGTTTCAGTTTAAGTTAAATGGATACTTGTTGAACCTTCTTTCCACGCTAAGTGAACTTTCTTCCGTAAAGAAGTGAACTTCCTTTTCGCGAGGTATAAAAATATTTTCGCACTGTTGTTTTTTTACGCGTTATGAGAGATTGAAGTGCACTTTAGAAAAATAGTGAATTTCTTCGCGACAGCTAAGTGAACATTTTTTCTCACGGAAGTGAACCTTCTTTTCGCGGGTATGATTTTTTCCAACACACTGTTTTTTCTTATGTCTTATGAGAAACCAAAGTGAACTTTTTCACGATTGCTAAGTGAACTTTCTTTCTTGTGGAAGTTTGTAACACCCCGGCCACCCCGTAGCCATCGCCTGCCACCCTGGTAGCTATCTAGGATATCTAGACTAACCCCACATACCAACACTAGTCTTTTATGCGAACTTTGTCCTCACTCATGCGCACTCGGGAAGTATTTTCCGGTCGGTCACCCATCCTCAAATTGCTCCATGCCAAGCACGCTTAAGACTGGAGTTGTTTCAAGATGAGCTTCTCGAAAAGAAGTTGCAACTTGTTGATATGAGTATCCTATTAATCTTATTGAGCACTGCGCCAGGATCTCACAAAGTGAACTTTCTTTTTCACGGGTAAAAAGTAATTTTGCGCCACTATTTATTTTTATTATTTACGACAAGTTGAAATGAACTTGCGAAAATAATAGTGAACTTCCATTCGCGGGTTACAATTTTCTGTTGCGTTCCATTTATTTATTTTTTTAGAGGAGTCCAAGTGAACTTGTAAATCTTATGGAGTGAACTTTTTTGTTGCACTTTTATCTTTTGATGGAGTGATTATTTTCTTCATATACTTATAAAATTCAAGAAAGGAACTTTTATCTTTCATGATGAAGTCCACAACGTGGATAACGGGAGTCCACAACGACCGATCAAGGAAGTACACACCTTGTGACAGCGACCACGGCTGCCATGGTCAACGACCGAGAAAGTACACGCTAGAGCTCGGGAAGCAGAGGCGCCACCGGCTGAAAACGAGCCAGGAAGGACGGGTGTGGAGCGCTGAAATGGGGCTTGGAGGACCTAGTCAGGGAAATTCTCGTCGGGGCAGGACGGTAGCAGGGCGCGCCCAGCCGCCGGGGAGGTGTAGGCGACGGTGGGTCGCCTGTGAGGGAACTGAGCACCCTCGTGCCCGACCATGCAGCAGGGGAATGTCGGATCTCCTCGATAGGGGGTGGACTCCACGGGTAGTTGGCTTGCTAGGAGATCGGGTTTTCCCGACGGCGGCGCGGGAGGTTGGGAATTAGGCCACGAGTGGCATGTCGGCGACACAGGAGGCTGAGGTAGGAAGTCTGGCTGGCCTGTCAGCAAAGTTGGAAAGCAGGCCGGTGAGGCGACATGCTATGAGTGGGCAATGCGGCGCGTTTGGGTGGGTCAGAGTTGGCCGGTGCGACGGGATTCAGTGGGTTCAGGGGAGGCCAGGGAGGCTCACTCGGATCGGTGGTCTGAGCACCGATTCATGGCGAGAGGAGGGATGTGGTTCAAGGGTGCGGGAGGCCTCGGGGGTGAGCGCGTGGTGCGGGTACTAGGTAGTTCTTATCGGCTTGAGGATCGAGTTGGTTCATGTCATCGTTGGGTTGTTAGGAATAGTTTCATTTTAGCTTAAGTAGAAACTCTTAGGGTAGGTTTCATTTTAGTCCTATGGTGTTACTTATGTTGTCGCGTTCTTAACGTTGATGTATGACTATCCGTAGTTGAGCTCACTCATTACTCAATTATCTATCCAATCTTTTCAGAACCGTGAAGAACAAGTATATATGATGTCCAGTTTACTTTATGTTGTTGTTGATGTTGTTCCTTGACTATTTGATGATAGTAGCTATACTAATTTCAGGTTAGGTTACAGCTGGCAAAAAATTCTTCCATTTGTAGAAAATAAGTACGAGCTTAGATATGTTTACATATACAAATAATCGTTAGCTTATCTATTTTGTGCTCTATCTTTAAACTGTTCTCGTATAATCTCACGGTTATATTCAGTTGGTGTACAATGACAAGAATGATTATGAGAAATCAGTTATCTAGAGGGTTATATTGCCCGGCCCGGAACTTGGATCGATTCCTCGTTGCATCATTTTATACATACATATGTGGAAGGGAAAGAAGCAAGTAACCGATGCACCAAATAGAATGTTGTAAATAAACTCCTTATAAATAACTATTTTAATATTGGATCGAGGTAATTATAGGAAAATACTTATTCTAGCCCCCCGTAAGACTCGCTGCGTTAGGTCCCTCTCTCTTGCGCACATTTCGACTAGCAAATCTGTCTATGGGCCTGCTAAGTCGGCCCAATTAGCACAAATTCGACATTGATCTCGTCAGGTTTGAAGTAGTACTCCCGTGGGGCTGTCGCCATGATCATTCTTCTCTTGGCTCTCAAGTATCATTGATGCAAATTATGCATATGTGTTGGCAGCAGTTGCAACTTATCTTTGCTGACCAAAGGCTCCCTTGGTACATATGTAGGCTTAGGGGCTACATCAGTCCTGAGTAAATTGACGTCTTGGGAACCTAGTAAGTCATTAACACTCACACCAATATATGCCGCCCACTTCGCAGATTCTTCTATATTTTTTGGCTGCCTTAGCAGCGGGGGAACATTTTCGGATAACACCTTGAAAGTTGGGATCGATTGTTTGGCCTGTTGTCCAAGCTGGGGAACGTCTGATATTTTCCTGCTTGCACTTTCACTTGATTTGCTCCCGCTTGCACTTTCACTTGGTTTTCTTTTCCTCACTTCCTTCTAAAGAGTCCACATAGTCGTCTAACTTATGGTGTAAGTCATATTGAGATTTTGTGTTCTGAAAACCAACCCCATAGTTTTTCTTCTTCTCGGTGTATACCGGGCGGGGCTCTGGTTTCTTCTTTTACAACTGCGCATCTTTATGGGTCTTTGTGATCATACCGTTTTCCTTGTCAGTATGATTGTAATTTCTAATGGGAAGATTCAGATGAGGTACCTTTGGAGGGGTGACTGTTTTCGCTTTGGGCTCCATCGGTTAGAACTCATTTTCGGCATGCTTCCTCTTAGTTTCCTTAGCGGGCGGAGGCAGCAAAGATGGCCAACCCAAGTTCAACGGTGGAGATCGAGATGGACTTGCGCTATGGTGGGAGTAGTCATGGGGTGGGCTTATTGGAGGTGATGGAGGTGTAGGTGACCTGTGACGACTCAGAGGCGGTGTTGTCCTTGGCGCCGAGCCTTGAAGCTTTATGTAGTTATTATCCCATAGAATGATACCTCCCACTACTTCTCCGAGTGTCCTCCCATATTTAGGTCCAGGGATGTCAAGCTCCATATCATGAAACCACGTTACTATTTCATCCACCCCTACTTTAGCATAGCTAGCTGGAATCTCACGGCCATGCCAGCGTGCATCAGGTGAACAAGGTAAAGCATATCCGACCGCCACCTTCATGGATATGTTCTTCATTTTCTGATGGAGCTCACAAGATATTGAATTGTTGATTCCATCCACGGGTCCACGGGGTAGCCGGGACCACCTTCTATCCTGCGTGCATCGTCAGCTAGGACCTCCGAGTCAGCCATGCTGCTTTTCCGCTCAGATGAGTCGGTGGCAATATCGAGTGCAGGATCTTACAGACGCACTAATCCTCTAAGTTCGTCAATCTGCTCCTACTGGTTAATTCTGTCAACAAACTGGTTGAACCTATCTCCCTCCTCCTCCTATTGTCGCTACTTTGCTCTCGCTCAGCGTCTGTAAGTTTCTATGTCTTTGGCAAACGCAAGCCACCACGGTGTCTTCCCAAGTCCTTGTGCTCGTCCTCCGTGTTCTCCATTCCCGAGGACCAGTATAAGCAAATCTTTCTATCTATCGGGACGGAACTTTAACTTAATTTCTTTTAATTTTTTTTACCACTTTAATCTAATTTTCCCTAAGTATCCTAATCCCGTCACTTCAAACAAGGTCCCCTGTTGGTGCTTCGTATGAAACCCCATGCGCAAGGAACCAATTTCATGCCCTCAATTCCCATTCTTCGCGCATCCATTCTGGGGCGATCCCTTTATCAAGCAGCGCTTGCTCTATTTTATCCCACTTTGGTATGGCTGCCGCGTAGCCCCCTGGCCCCAATTTATGGTGATATTTCTTATTTTCACAATTTTTCTTGTTCTTTTTGGACATTTCCTTGCCATGTTATGACTCCTTGTACTTCTTAAATGCGTTCCAGTGATTCACCTGCTTCGCTAGATAGCTTTCAAATACTAGAGTAGTCTTTTTCTTCTAATAGTACTACCATAATCTTTTCTTCCACACCCGGAATAGTTCAGCCATCTTTTTAAGAGTCCTTTGCTTGACTTTTTCCTCAATTTTTCAGCGTCAGCAGGATTCTCACATTCTGGTAGCGTGAAATGTGCCATGAGGTCATTCCAAAGATACTCTTTGTACATTTCTGCGACATAGTCACTATCGTTCTTCCCTTTGCACTTCTCCCCTTTGATTTCGAACTTTATGAATCTCACTGGGAAGATAGAATATAGAATAAAAGAGAGGTACAATTTCTTCCCATCCAAAAGATTAACCATTATTTAGCATTTTAAACTATTCCGCATCTTTTCCATTCAGTGACGAAGAGAATAATTTCCATTTAATTTAATCCTTTGTAATACCATCACATCTGAAAAACTCGCATAATTTAAGTATAAAGAGCAAATGATCACCGGGATGGATTGTTCCATCTCCATAATAGAAGTTATTCATAATTCGTCTAATACATTTTATAGGTATTTTAAAATAATTCAATTCAGTAGAAAACGGGTCATCTACTACCCTAGCAGTAATTGTAGTGCCCTTAAACAGATAACCATATGGACTATCCATAATGCAATAAAGCAGCAGAAAGAAATAAAAACAGCACTCACACTAAAAATTTCTTTTAGCAATTTTAGTAATCAATAGCGCTTCACTCCCCGGCAACGGCGCCAAAAATAGTCTTGATGACCCACAAGTATAGGGGGTGTATCGTAGTACTTTTGATAAATAAGAGTGTCGAACCCAACGAGGAGCAGAAGTTGTTGACAAGCAGATTCGATAGAGAATTCACTCTAAACACTAGCAAACATGTTTTTGGTTGTTTTTGATAGAGCAGATAAATAAAGTGCGAGTAAATAAAAGACAGTAAATATAATTGCAGCGAGTGGACTAATTCTTTTGAGAGCAAAGGACAAGCCGGTTGTTTTACTTATGATTACCAAACGTTCTTGAGGACACATGGGAACTTCGTCAAGTGTTTTTATTTCATACAGTTGATTAATATTTATCGTTTTGATATGTGTTGTGTGGGTGAACCTATGCTAATGCACCGCCCAACTAGGACTAATACATACTTGTGATTATACCCCTTATAATCATTCACAAAAACAAGAAGTAATTACGATAAATCTAATCACATCATTAAACTCTGGGATCCTATACACTCCCTCGTGCATCGGTTTCTTAACGGGGGTTTTGGTTTCTGTCACTCCGGCAACCCAACAATTATTAGCCAAATACACAATGCATCCTCCTAGGACCATAAAGGTGAGTGTCATGTAGTCGACGTTCACATGTCACCCATGTTCAAAATATTGGCCGATATTCCGATAAATCGGCCGATTTATGGCTTATCGGTGTCTAACCGATAAGATAAATCGGCCGATATTTCGGCCGATATTCCGATATTTCAGTTTGGGATAACATCGGATAAAAATGTTATAATTAACCACCTTGTAAATGCCTATTTCATTGATGGGGTCCAATTTATTCCAGACTAGAGGTGTAGTTGTCACGTCTAATAAAAAGGCAATTGAACTATTGCTTAAAATGCATGCCTATATACATGCAATTCATTTCTTAATAAATGATGAACTTAATAAAAGATCACAATCAATGTCCTTCTAAATGCTTTCCATTTGGATATGCGTCCAATTAATTTCTTCCTACCACAGTTATATCTATTTAAGTGCCCTCGTTTCATTTGTTTTGGATCAATCTCACACCACCAGATCACCACAGTTCACATAAACCACATCTCCATCTCAAACTTTAAATCCTCATTAATCATGAGGAAATGCACCTTCCTCCTTGTCACAATTGTGGCGATGATTTATGCCATCGCTACACCCGTCAAAGGCTGTGGTGAAGATGGGAGGAAGGAATGGGACACAGATGGATGGGAACCTATCAAGGACATCAACGACGAGCATATCCAGGGGCTTGGCAAATGGGCAGTTTCTGAGTACCTTAAGATCTCCAACTGCATGCTTATGTTCAACAAGGTTGTGAGCGGCAAGGAGAATGTTGTGTCTGACTTAAAGTATGAGCTTGTTATCAATGCATCGGAAGTCAAAGGAGAACTTAGCAAGTACGTGGCGCAGGTGTACGTGCTGGGATTGACGAAGACACGCAATCTCATCTCTTTCACGAAGGCCAAGTAGAAAGAATGGCAATACCTCCGCTAGTAATAATTGTGTCTTGAAATCTTGTTAGCTTTTTTTACATCCAATAATTAACTTACAAATCATCTCCATGCATACATTTATATATAAAGAATAATGTGATTCTAGGTTTTCCATATCGTGCTCTCAGGCGGCTCCCGTCCGGCTTTATATATCCAGCCGGAATTAGGCTTACAGGAAGTAAAATATGAAGTTTAAGGAATGTATTCCTATTCTTGGCGTGCAAGACGACCGACTTCTTCTCCAAACCGGATTACGTATTGGGCCGTAATCCGGGTTCTTCTAGAATCCGCCTTCCGTGTCGGCTTACTGGACTACCCAATAAAAATTGCCCCATTGCCTATGGGCCAACCGGGCAATCCGGCCTTCGGCCAATGCCGGTTATACCCTCATTTGGCATATATCTGACAATATGGCATAGCATCGGATAGAAATGTTATAATTAACCACCTTGTAAATGCCTATTTGAATGATGGGCTCCATTTTATTGCAGACTAGAGGTGTCGATATCACGTCTAATAAGAAGGAAATTAATCTATTCCTTGAAATGCATTCTTATGTACATCCAATTAATTTTTTACTAAATGATGCACCCAATAAAAGATCACAATCAGATGGATGGGAACTTATCAAGGACATAAACGACAAGCATATCCAGGAGGTTGGCAGTTGGGCAGTTTCTAACTACCTTAAGTATGGCAACTGCATGCATAAGTTCAACAAGGTGGTGAGCGGCAAGGAAAATGTTGTGTCTGACTTAAAATATGAGCTTGTCATCAGCGTGTCGGATATCAGTGAGGTACTTGGCAAGTACGTGGCGGAGGTGTAAGATCTGTTGTTGACCAAGACACGCAAGCTCATCTCCTTCACGAATGCCTGCTAGAGGGAATTGAAATACCTCCGCTAGTAATAATTGTGTTTTGAAATCTTGTTAGCTTTTTTACATCCTATGATTAACTTATAAATTTTCTCAATACATACATACATACATATATATATAAATGAAATTGGTTTCAGTTTAAGTTAAATGGATACTTTTTGAACCTTCTTTCCACGCTAAGTGAACTTTCTTCCGTAAAAAAGTGAACTTCCTTTTCGCGAGGTATAAAAATATTTTCGCACTGTGGTTTTTTTACGCGTTATGAGAGATTGAAGTGAACTTCAGAAAAATAGTGAATTTCTTCGCAACAGCTAAGTGAACATTTTTTCTCACGGAAGTGAACCTTCTTTTCGCGGGTATGATTTTTTCCAACACACTGTTTTTTCTTATGTCTTATGAGAAACCAAAGTGAACTTTTTCACGATTGCTAAGTGAACTTTATTTCTTGTGGAAGTTTGTAACACCCCGGCCACCCCGTAGCCATCGCCTGCCACCCTGGTAGCTATCTAGGATATCTAGACTAACCCCACATACCAACACTAGTCTTTTATGCGAATTTTGTCCTCACTCATGCGCACTCGGGAAGTATTTTCCGGTCGGTCACCCATCCTCAAATTGCTCCATGCCAAGCACGCTTAAGACTGGAGTTGTTTCAAGATGAGCTTCTCGAAAAGAAGTTGCAACTTGTTGATATGAGTATCCTATTAATCTTATTGAGCACTGCGCCAGGATCTCACAAAGTGAACTTTCTTTTTCACGGGTAAAAAGTAATTTGGCGCCACTATTTATTTTTATTATTTACGACAAGTTGAAATGAACTTGCGAAAATAATAGTGAACTTCCATTCGCGGGTTACAATTTTCTTTTGCGTTCCATTTTTTTATTTTTTTAGAGGAGTCCAAGTGAACTTGTGAATCTTATGGAGTGAACTTTTTCGTTGCACTTTTATCTTTTGATGGAGTGATTATTTTCTTCATATAATTATAAAATTCAAGAAAGGAACTTTTATCTTTCATGATGAAGTCCACAACGTGGATAACGGGAGTCCACAACGACCGATCAAGGAAGTACACACCTTGTGACAGCGACCACGGCTGCCATGCTCAACGAACGAGAAAGTACACGCTAGAGCTCGGGAAGCAGAGGCGCCACCGGCTGAAAACGAGCTAGGGAGGACGGGTGTGGAGCGCTGAAATGGGGCTTGGAGGACCTAGTCAGGGAAATTCTCGTCGGGGCAGGACGGTAGCAGGGCGCGCCCAGCCGCCGGGGAGGTGTAGGCGACGGTGGGTCGCCTGTGAGGGAACTGAGCACCCTCGTGCCCGACCATGCAGCAGGGGAATGTCGGATCTCCTCGATAGGGGGTGGCCTCCACGAGTAGTTGGCTTGCTAGGAGATCGGGTTTTCCCGACGGCGGCGCGGGAGGTTGGGAATTAGGCCATGAGTGGCATGTCGGCGACACAGGAGGCTGAGGTAGGAAGTCTGGCTGGCCTGTCAGCGAAGTTGGAAAGCAGGCCGGTGAGGCGACATGCTATGAGTGGGCCATGCGGCGCGTTTGGGTGGGTCAGAGTTGGCCGGCGCGACGGGATTCAGTGGGTTCAGGGGAGGCCAGGGAGGCTCACTCGGATCGGTGGTCTGAGCACCGATTCATGGCGAGAGGAGGGATGTGGTTCAAGGGTGCGGGAGGCCTCGGGGGTGAGCGCGTGGTCGGGTACTAGGTAGTTCTTATCGGCTTGAGGATCGAGTTGGTTCATGTCATCGTTGGGTTGTTAGGAATAGTTTCATTTTAGCTTAAGTAGAAACTCTTAGGGTAGGTTTCATTTTAGTCCTATGGTGTTACTTATGTTGTCGCGTTCTTAACGTTGATGTATGACTATCCGTAGTTGAGCTCACTCATTACTCAATTATCTATCCAATCTTTTCAGAACCGTGAAGAACAAGTATATATGATGTCCAGTTTACTTTATGTTGTTGTTGATGTTGTTCCTTGACTATTTGATGATAGTAGCTATACTAATTTCAGGTTAGGTTACAGCTGGCAAAAAATTCTTCCATTTGTAGAAAATAAGTACGAGCTTAGATATGTTTACATATACAAATAATCGTTAGCTTATCTATTTTGTGCTCTATCTTTAAACTTTTCTCGTCTAATCTCACGGTTATATTCAGTTGGTGTACAATGACAAGAATGATTATGAGAAATCAGTTATCTAGATGGTTATGTTGCCCGGCCCGGAACTTGGATCGATTCATCGTTGCATCATTTTATACATACATATGTGGAAGGGAAAGAAGCTAGTAACCGTTGCACCAAATAGAATGTTGTAAATAAACTCCTTATAAATAACTATTTTAATATTGGATCGAGGTAATTATAGGAAAATACTTATTCTAGCCCCCCCTAAGACTCGCTGCGTTAGGTCCCTCTCTCTTGCGCACATTTCGACTAGCAAATCTGTCTATGGGCCTGCTAAGTCGGCCCAATTAGCACAAATTCGACATTGATCTCGTCAGGTTTGAAGTAGTACTCCCGTGGGGCTGTCGCCATGATCATTCTTCTCTTGGCTCTCAAGTATCATTGATGCAAATTATGCATATGTGTTGGCAGCTGTTGCAACTTATCTTTGCTGACCAAAGACTCCCTTGGGACATATGTAGGCTTAGGGGCTACATCAGTCCTGAGTAAATTGACGTCTTGGGAACCTAGTAAGTCATTAACACTCACACCAATATATGCCGCCCACTTCGCAGATTCTTCTATATTTTTTGGCTGCCTTAGCAGCGGGAGAACATTTTCGGATAACACCTTGAAAGTTGGGATCGATTGTTTGGCCTGTTGTCCGAGCTGGGGAACGTCTGATATTTTCCTGCTTGCACTTTCACTTGATTTGCTCCCGCTTGCACTTTCACTTGGTTTTCTTTTCCTCACTTCCTTCTAAAGAGTCCACATAGTCATCTAACTTATGGTGTAAGTCATATTGAGATTTTGTGTTCTGAAAACCAACCCCATAGTTTTTCTTCTTCTCGGTGTATACCGGGCGGGGCTCTGGTTTCTTCTTTTACAACTGCGCATCTTTATGGGCCTTTGTGATCATACCGTTTTCCTTGTCAGTATGATTGTAATTTCTAATGGGAAGATTCAGACGAGGTACCTTTGGGAGGGGTGACTGTTTTCGCTTTGGGCTCCATCGGTTAGAACTCATTTTCGGCATGCTTCCTCTTAGTTTCCTTAGCGGGCGGAGGCAGCAAAGATGGCCAACCCAAGTTCAACGGTGGAGATCGAGATGGACTTGCGGTATGGTGGGAGTAGTCATGGGGTGGGCTTATTGGAGGTGATGGAGGTGTAGGTGACTTGTGACGACTCAGAGGCGGTGTTGTCCTTGGCGCCGAGCCTTGAAGCTTTATGTAGTTATTATCCCATAGAATGATACCTCCCACTACTTCTCCGAGTGTCCTCCCATATTTAGGTCCAGGGATGTCAAGCTCCATATCATGAAACCCCGTTACTATTTCATCCACCCCTACTTTAGCATAGCTAGCTGGAATCTCACGGCCATGCCAGCGTGCATCAGGTGAACAAGGTAAAGCATATCCGACCGCCACCTTCATGGATATGTTCTTCATTTTCTGATGGAGCTCACAAGATATTGAATTGTTGATTCCATCCACGGGTCCACGGGGTAGCCGGGACCACCTTCTATCCTGCGTGCATCGTCAGCTAGGACCTCCGAGTCAGCCATGCTGCTTTTCCGCTCAGATGAGTCGGTGGTAATATCGAGTGCAGGATCTTACAGACGCACTAATCCTCTAAGTTCGTCAATCTGCTCCTACTGGTTAATTCTGTCAACAAACTGGTTGAACCTATCTCCCTCCTCCTCCTGTTGTCGCTACTTTGCTCTCGCTCGGCGTTTGTAAGTTTCTATGTCTTTGGCAAACGCAAGCCACCACGGTGTCTTCCCAAGTCCTTGTGCTCGTCCTCCGTGTTCTCCATTCCCGAGGACCAGTATAAGCAAATCTTTCTATCTATCGGGACGGAACTTTAACTTAATTTCTTTTAATTTTTTTTACCACTTTAATCCAATTTTCCCTAAGTATCCTAATCCCGTCACTTCAAACAAGGTCCCCTGTTGGTGCTTCGTATGAAACCCCATGCGCAAGGAACCAATTTCATGCCCTCAATTCCCATTCTTCGCGCATCCATTCTGGGGCGATCCCTTTATCAAGCAGCGCTTGCTCTATTTTATCCCACTTTGGTATGGCTGTCGCGTAGCCCCCTGGCCCCAATTTATGGTGATATTTCTTATTTTCACAATTTTTCTTGTTCTTTTTGGACATTTCCTTGCCATGTTATGACTCCTTGTACTTCTTAAATGCGTTCCAGTGATTCACCTGCTTCGCTAGATAGCTTTCAAATACTAGAGTAGTCTTTTTCTTCTAATAGTACTACCATAATCTTTTCATCCACACCCGGAATAGTTCAGCCATCTTTTTAAGAGCCCTTTGCTTGACTTTTTCCTCAATTTTTCAGCGTCAGCAGGATTCTCACATTCTGGTAGCGTGAAATGTGCCATGAGGTCATTCCAAAGATACTCTTTGTACATTTCTGCGACATAGTCACTATCGTTCTCCCCTTTGCACTTCTCCCCTTTGATTTTGAACTTTATGAATCTCACTGGGAAGATAGAATATAGAATAAAAGAGAGGTACAATTTCTTCCCATCCAAAAGATTAACCATTATTTAGCATTTTAAACTATTCCGCATCTTTTCCATTCAGTGACGAAGAGAATAATTTCCTTTTAATTTAATCCGTTGTAATACCATCACATCTGAAAAACTCTCATAATTTAAGTATAAAGAGCAAATGATCACCGGGATGGATTGTTCCATCTCCATAATAGAAGTTATTCATAATTCGTCTAATACATTTTATAGGTATTTTAAAATGATTCAGTTCAGTAGAAAACGGGTCATCTACTACCCTAGCAGTAATTGTAGTGCCCTTAAACAGAGAACCATATGGACTATCCATAATGCAATAAAGCAGCAGAAAGAAATAAAAACAGCACTCACACTAAAAATTTCTTTTAGCAATTCTAGTTATCAATAGCGCTTCACTCCCCGGCAACGGCGCCAAAAATAGTCTTGATGACCCACAAGTATAGGGGGTGTATCGTAGTACTTTTGATAAATAAGAGTGTCGAACCCAACGAGGAGCAGAAGTTGTTGACAAGCAGATTCGATAGAGAATTCACTCTAAACACTAGCAAACATGATTTTGGTTGTTTTCGATAGAGCAGATAAATAAAGTGCGAGTAAATAAAAGACAGTAAATATAATTGCAGCGAGTGGACCAATTCTTTTGAGAGCAAAGGACAAGCCGGTTGTTTTACTTATGATTACCAAACGTTCTTGAGGACACATGGGAACTTCGTCAAGTGTTTTTATTTCATACAGTTCATTAATATTTATCGTTTTGATATGTGTTGTGTGGGTGAACCTATGCTAATGCACCGCCCAACTAGGACTAATACATACTTGTGATTATACCCCTTATAATCATTCACAAAAACAAGAAGTAATTACGATAAATCTAATCACATCATTAAACTCTGGGATCCTATACACTCCCTCGTGCATCGGTTTCTTAGCGGGGGTTTTGGTTTCTGTCACTCCGGCAACCCAACAATTATTAGCCAAATACACAATGCATCCTCCTAGGCCCATAAAGGTGAGTGTCATGTAGTCGACGTTCACATGTCACCCATGTTCAAAATATTGGCCGATATTCCGATAAATCGGCCGATTTATGGCTTATCGGTGTCTAACCGATAAGATAAATCGGCCGATATTTCGGCCGATATTCCGATATTTCAGTTTGGGATAACATCGGATAAAAATGTTATAATTAACCACCTTGTAAATGCCTATTTCATTGATGGGGTCCAATTTATTCCAGACTAGAGGTGTAGTTGTCACGTCTAATAAAAAGGCAATTGAACTATTGCTTAAAATGCATGCCTATATACATGCAATTCATTTCTTAATAAATGATGCACTTAATAAAAGATCACAATCAATGTCCTTCTAAATGCTTTCCATTTGGATATGCGTCCAATTAATTTCTTCCTACCACAGTTATATCTATTTAAGTGCCCTCGTTTCATTTGTTTTGGATCAATCTCACACCACCAGATCACCACAGTTCACATAAACCACATCTCCATCTCAAACTTTAAATCCTCATTAATCATGAGGAAATGCACCTTCCTCCTTGTCACAATTGTGGCGATGATTTATGCCATCGCTACACCCGTCAAAGGCTGTGGTGAAGATGGGAAGAAGGAATGGGACACAGATGGATGGGAACCTATCAAGGACATCAACGACGAGCATATCCAGGGGCTTGGAAAATGGGCAGTTTCTGAGTACCTTAAGATCTCCAACTGCATGCTTATGTTCAACAAGGTTGTGAGCGGCAAGGAGAATGTTGTGTCTGACTTAAAGTATGAGCTTGTCATCAATGCATCGGAAGTCAAAGGAGAACTTAGCAAGTACGTGGCGCAGGTGTACGTGCTGGGATTGACGAAGACACGCAATCTCATCTCTTTCACGAAGGCCAAGTAGAAAGAATGGCAATACCTCCGCTAGTAATAATTGTGTCTTGAAATCTTGTTAGCTTTTTTTACATCCAATAATTAACTTACAAATCATCTCCATGCATACATTTATATATAAATAATAATGTGATTCTAGGTTTTCCATATCGTGCTCTCAGGCGGCTCCCGTCCGGCTTTATATATCCAGCCGGAATTAGGCTTACAGGAAGGAAAATATGGAGTTTAAGGAATGTATTCCTATTCTTGGCGTGCAAGACGACCGACTTCTTCTCCAAACCGGATTACGTATTGGGCCGTAATCCGGGTTCTTCTAGAATGCGCCTTCCGTGTCGGCTTACTGGACTACCCAATAAAAATTGCCCCATTGCCTATGGGCCAACCGGGCAATCCGGCCTTCGGCCAATGCCGGTTATACCCTCATTTGGCATATCTCTGACAATATGGCATAGCATCGGATAGAAATGTTATAATTAACCACCTTGTAAATGCCTATTTGAATGATGGGCTCCATTTTATTGCAGACTAGAGGTGTCGATATCACGTCTAATAAGAAGGAAATTAATCTATTCCTTGAAATGCATTCTTATGTACATCCAATTAATTTTTTACTAAATGATGCACCCAATAAAAGATCACAATCAGATGGATGGGAACTTATCAAGGACATAAACGACAAGCATATCCAGGAGGTTGGCAGTTGGGCAGTTTCTAACTACCTTAAGTATGGCAACTGCATGCATAAGTTCAACAAGGTGGTGAGCGGCAAGTAAAATGTTGTGTCTGACTTAAAATATGAGCTTGTCATCAGCGTGTCGGATATCAGTGAGGTACTTGGCAAGTACGTGGCGGAGGTGTAAGATCTGTTGTTGACCAAGACACGCAAGCTCATCTCCTTCACGAATGCCTGCTAGAGGGAATTGAAATACCTCCGCTAGTAATAATTGTGTTTTGAAATCTTGTTAGCTTTTTTACATCCTATGATTAACTTATAAATTTTCTCAATACATACATACATACATACATACATACATATATATATAAATGAAATTGGTTTCAGTTTAAGTTAAATGGATACTTTTTGAACCTTCTTTCCACGCTAAGTGAACTTTCTTCCGTAAAGAAGTGAACTTCCTTTTCGCGAGGTATAAAAATATTTTCGCACTGTTGTTTTTTTACGCGTTATGAGAGATTGAAGTGAACTTTAGAAAAATAGTGAATTTCTTCGCGACAGCTAAGTGAACATTTTTTCTCACGGAAGTGAACCTTCTTTTCGCGGGTATGATTTTTTCCAACACACTGTTTTTTCTTATGTCTTATGAGAAACCAAAGTGAACTTTTTCACGATTGCTAAGTGAACTTTCTTTCTTGTGGAAGTTTGTAACACCCCGGCCACCCCGTAGCCATCGCCTGCCACCCTGGTAGCTATCTAGGATATCTAGACTAACCCCACATACCAACACTAGTCTTTTATGCGAACTTTGTCCTCACTCATGCGCACTCGGGAAGTATTTTCCAGTCGGTCACCCATCCTCAAATTGCTCCATGCCAAGCACGCTTAAGACTGGAGTTGTTTCAAGATGAGCTTCTCGAAAAGAAGTTGCAACTTGTTGATATGAGTATCCTATTAATCTTATTGAGCACTGCGCCAGGATCTCACAAAGTGAACTTTCTTTTTCACGGGTAAAAAGTAATTTGGCGCCACTATTTATTTTTATTATTTACGACAAGTTGAAATGAACTTGCGAAAATAATAGTGAACTTCCATTCGCGGGTTACAATTTTCTTTTGCGTTCCATTTTTTTATTTTTTTAGAGGAGTCCAAGTGAACTTGTGAATCTTATGGAGTGAACTTTTTCGTTGCACTTTTATCTTTTGATGGAGTGATTATTTTCTTCATATACTTATAAAATTCAAGAAAGGAACTTTTATCTTTCATGATGAAGTCCACAACGTGGATAACGGGAGTCCACAACGACCGATCAAGGAAGTACACACCTTGTGACAGCGACCACGGCTGCCATGCTCAACGACCGAGAAAGTACACGCTAGAGCTCGGGAAGCAGAGGCGCCACCGGTTGAAAACGAGCCAGGGAGGACGGGTGTGGAGCGCTGAAATGGGGCTTGGAGGACTTAGTCAGGGAAATTCTCGTCGGGGCAGGACGGTAGCAGGGCGCGCCCAGCCGCCGGGGAGGTGTAGGCGACGGTGGGTCGCCTGCGAGGGAACTGAGCACCCTCGTGCCCGACCATGCAGCAGGGGAATGTCGGATCTCCTCGATAGGGGGTGGCCTCCACGCGTAGTTGGCTTGCTAGGAGATCGGGTTTTCCCGACGGCGGCGCGGGAGGTTGGGAATTAGGCCATGAGTGGCATGTCGGCGACACATGAGGCTGAGGTAGGAAGTCTGGCTGGCCTGTCAGCGAAGTTGGAAAGCAGGCCGGTGAGGCGACATGCTATGAGTGGGCCATGCGGCGCGTTTGGGTGGGTAAGAGTTGGCCGGTGCGACGGGATTCAGTGGGTTCAGGGGAGGCCAGGGAGGCTCACTCGGATCGGTGGTCTGAGCACCGATTCATGGCGAGAGGAGGGATGTGGTTCAAGGGTGCGGGAGGCCTCGGGGGTGAGTGCGTGGTGCGGGTACTAGGTAGTTCTTATCGGCTTGAGGATCGAGTTGGTTCATGTCATCGTTGGGTTGTTAGGAATAGTTTCATTTTAGCTTAAGTAGAAACTCTTAGTGTAGGTTTCATTTTAGTCCTATGGTGTTACTTATGTTGTCGCGTTCTTAACGTTGATGTATGACTATCCGTAGTTGAGCTTACTCATTACTCAATTATCTATCCAATCTTTTCAGAACCGTGAAGAACAAGTATATATGATGTCCAGTTTACTTTATGTTGTTGTTGATGTTGTTCCTTGACTATTTGATGATAGTAGCTATACTAATTTCAGGTTAGGTTACAGCTGGCAAAAAATTCTTCCATTTGTAGAAAATAAGTACGAGCTTAGATATGTTTACATATACAAATAATCGTTAGCTTATCTATTTTGTGCTCTATCTTTAAACTGTTCTCGTCTAATCTCACGGTTATATTCAGTTGGTGTACAATGACAAGAATGATTATGAGAAATCAGTTATCTAGAGGGTTATGTTGCCCGGCCCGGAACTTGGATCGATTCATCGTTGCATCATTTTATACATACATATGTGGAAGGGAAAGAAGCTAGTAACCGTTGCACCAAATAGAATGTTGTAAATAAACTCCTTATAAATAACTATTTTAATATTGGATCGAGGTAATTATAGGAAAATACTTATTCTAGCCCCCCCTAAGACTCGCTGCGTTAGGTCCCTCTCTCTTGCGCACATTTCGACTAGCAAATCTGTCTATGGGCCTGCTAAGTCGGCCCAATTAGCACAAATTCGACATTGATCTCGTCAGGTTTGAAGTAGTACTCCCGTGGGGCTGTCGCCATGATCATTCTTCTCTTGGCTCTCAAGTATCATTGATGCAAATTATGCATATGTGTTGGCAGCTGTTGCAACTTATCTTTGCTGACCAAAGACTCCCTTGGGACATATGTAGGCTTAGGGGCTACATCAGTCCTGAGTAAATTGACGTCTTGGGAACCTAGTAGGTCATTAACACTCACACCAATATATGCCGCCCACTTCGCAGATTCTTCTATATTTTTTGGCTGCCTTAGCAGCGGGGGAACATTTTCGGATAACACCTTGAAAGTTGGGATCGATTGTTTGGCCTGTTGTCCGAGCTGGGGAACGTCTGATATTTTCCTGCTTGCACTTTCACTTGATTTGCTCCCGCTTGCACTTTCACTTGGTTTTCTTTTCCTCACTTCCTTCTAAAGAGTCCACATAGTCATCTAACTTATGGTGTAAGTCATATTGAGATTTTGTGTTCTGAAAACCAACCCCATAGTTTTTCTTCTTCTCGGTGTATACCGGGCGGGGCTCTGGTTTCTTCTTTTACAACTGCGCATCTTTATGGGTCTTTGTGATCATACCGTTTTCCTTGTCAGTATGATTGTAATTTCTATTGGGAAGATTCAGATGAGGTACCTTTGGGAGGGGTGACTGTTTTCGCTTTGGGCTCCATCGGTTAGAACTCATTTTCGGCATGCTTCCTCTTAGTTTCCTTAGCGGGCGGAGGCAGCAAAGATGGCCAACCCAAGTTCAACGGTGGAGATCGAGATGGACTTGCGCTATGGTGGGAGTAGTCATGGGGTGGGCTTATTGGAGGTGATGGAGGTGTAGGTGACCTGTGACGACTCAGAGGCGGTGTTGTCCTTGGCGCCGAGCCTTGAAGCTTTATGTAGTTATTATCCCATAGAATGATACCTCCCACTACTTCTCCGAGTGTCCTCCCATATTTAGGTCCAGGGATGTCAAGCTCCATATCATGAAACCCCGTTACTATTTCATCCACCCCTACTTTAGCATAGCTAGCTGGAATCTCACGGCCATGCCAGCGTGCATCAGGTGAACAAGGTAAAGCCTATCCGACCGCCTCATTCATGGATATGTTCTTCATTTTCTGATGGAGCTCACAAGATATTGAATTGTTGATTCCATCCACGGGTCCACGGGGTAGCCGGGACCACCTTCTATCCTGCGTGCATCGTCAGCTAGGACCTCCGAGTCAGCCATGCTGCTTTTCCGCTCAGATGAGTCGGTGGTAATATCGAGTGCAGGATCTTACAGACGCACTAATCCTCTAAGTTCGTCAATCTGCTCCTACTGGTTAATTCTGTCAACAAACTGGTTGAACCTATCTCCCTCCTCCTCCTGTTGTCGCTACTTTGCTCTCGCTCGGCGTTTGTAAGTTTCTATGTCTTTGGCAAACGCAAGCCACCACGGTGTCTTCCCAAGTCCTTGTGCTCGTCCTCCGTGTTCTCCATTCCCGAGGACCAGTATAAGCAAATCTTTCTATCTATCGGGACGGAACTTTAACTTAATTTCTTTTAATTTTTTTTACCACTTTAATCCAATTTTCCCTAAGTATCCTAATCCCGTCACTTCAAACAAGGTCCCCTGTTGGTGCTTCGTATGAAACCCCATGCGCAAGGAACCAATTTCATGCCCTCAATTCCCATTCTTCGCGCATCCATTCTGGGGCGATCCCTTTATCAAGCAGCGCTTGCTCTATTTTATCCCACTTTGGTATGGCTGTCGCGTAGCCCCCTGGCCCCAATTTATGGTGATATTTCTTATTTTCACAATTTTTCTTGTTCTTTTTGGACATTTCCTTGCCATGTTATGACTCCTTGTACTTCTTAAATGCGTTCCAGTGATTCACCTGCTTCGCTAGATAGCTTTCAAATACTAGAGTAGTCTTTTTCTTCTAATAGTACTACCATAATCTTTTCTTCCACACCCGGAATAGTTCAGCCATCTTTTTAAGAGTCCTTTGCTTGACTTTTTCCTCAATTTTTCAGCGTCAGCAGGATTCTCACATTCTGGTAGCGTGAAATGTGCCATGAGGTCATTCCAAAGATACTCTTTGTACATTTCTGCGACATAGTCACTATCGTTCTCCCCTTTGCACTTCTCCCCTTTGATTTCGAACTTTATGAATCTCACTGGGAAGATAGAATATAGAATAAAAGAGAGGTACAATTTCTTCCCATCCAAAATATTAACCATTATTTAGCATTTTAAACTATTCCGCATCTTTTCCATTCAGTGACGAAGAGAATAATTTCCTTTTAATTTAATCCGTTGTAATACCATCACATCTGAAAAACTCGCATAATTTAAGTATAAAGAGCAAATGATCACCGGGATGGATTGTTCCATCTCCATAATAGAAGTTATTCATAATTCGTCTAATACATTTTATAGGTATTTTAAAATGATTCAGTTTAGTAGAAAACGGGTCATCTACTACCCTAGCAGTAATTGTAGTGCCCTTAAACAGAGAACCATATGGACTATCCATAATGCAATAAAGCGGCAGAAAGAAATAAAAACAGCACTCACACTAAAAATTTCTTTTAGCAATTCTAGTTATCAATAGCGCTTCACTCCCCGGCAACGGCGCCAAAAATAGTCTTGATGACCCACAAGTATAGGGGGTGTATCGTAGTACTTTTGATAAATAAGAGTGTCGAACCCAACGAGGAGCATAAGTTGTTGACAAGCAGATTCGATAGAGAATTCACTCTAAACACTAGCAAACATGATTTTGGTTGTTTTTTATAGAGCAGATAAATAAAGTGCGAGTAAATAAAAGATAGTATATATAATTGCAGCGAGTGGCCCAATTCTTTTGAGAGCAAAGGACAAGCCGGTTATTTTACTTATGATTACCAAACGTTCTTGAGGACACATGGGAATTTCGTCAAGTGTTTTTATTTCATACAATTGATTAATATTTATCGTTTTGATATGTGTTGTGTGGGTGAACCTATGCTAATGCACCGCCCAACTAGGACTAATACATACTTGTGATTATACCCCTTATAATCATTCACAAAAACAAGAAGTAATTACGATAAATCTAATCCCATCATTAAACTCTGGGATCCTATACACTCCCTCGTGCATCGGTTTCTTAACGGGGGTTTTGGTTTCTGTCACTCCGGCAACCCAACAATTATTAGCCAAATACACAATGCATCCTCCTAGGCCCATAAAGGTGAGGGTCATGTAGTCGACGTTCACATGTCACCCATGTTCAAAATATTGGCCGATATTCCGATAAATCGGCCGATTTATGGCTTATCGGTGTCTAACCGATAAGATAAATCGGCCGATATTTCGGCCGATATTCCGATATTTCAGTTTGGGATAACATCGGATAAAAATGTTATAATTAACCACCTTGTAAATGCCTATTTCATTGATGGGGTCCAATTTATTCCAGACTAGAGGTGTAGTTGTCACGTCTAATAAAAAGGCAATTGAACTATTGCTTAAAATGCATGCCTATATACATGCAATTCATTTCTTAATAAATGATGCACTTAATAAAAGATCACAATCAATGTCCTTCTAAATGCTTTCCATTTGGATATGCGTCCAATTAATTTCTTCCTACCACAGTTATATCTATTTAAGTGCCCTCGTTTCATTTGTTTTGGATCAATCTCACACCACCAGATCACCACAGTTCACATAAACCACATCTCCATCTCAAACTTTAAATCCTCATTAATCATGAGGAAATGCACCTTCCTCCTTGTCACAATTGTGGCGATGATTTATGCCATCGCTACACCCGTCAAAGGCTGTGGTGAAGATGGGAAGAAGGAATGGGACACAGATGGATGGGAACCTATCAAGGACATCAACGACGAGCATATCCAGGGGCTTGGCAAATGGGCAGTTTCTGAGTACCTTAAGATCTCCAACTGCATGCTTATGTTCAACAAGGTTTTGAGCGGCAAGGAGAATGTTGTGTCTGACTTAAAGTATGAGCTTGTCATCAATGCATCGGAAGTCAAAGGAGAACTTAGCAAGTACGTCGCGCAGGTGTACGTGCTGGGATTGACGAAGACACGCAATCTCATCTCTTTCACGAAGGCCAAGTAGAAAGAATGGCAATACCTCCGCTAGTAATAATTGTGTCTTGAAATCTTGTTAGCTTTTTTTACATCCAATAATTAACTTACAAATCATCTCCATGCATACATTTATATATAAAGAATAATGTGATTCTAGGTTTTCCATATCGTGCTCTCAGGCGGCTCCCGTCCGGCTTTATATATCCAGCCGGAATTAGGCTTACAGGAAGGAAAACATGGAGTTTAAGGAATGTATTCCTATTCTTGGCGTGCAAGACGACCGACTTCTTCTCCAAACCGGATTACGTATTGGGCCGTAATCCGGGTTCTTCTAGAATCCGCCTTCCGTGTCGGCTTACTGGACTACCCAATAGAAATTGCCCCATTGCCTATGGGCCAACCGGGCAATCCGGCCTTCGGCCAATGCCGGTTATACCCTCATTTGGCATATATCTGACAATATGGCATAGCATCGGATAGAAATGTTATAATTAACCACCTTGTAAATGCCTATTTGAATGATGGGCTCCATTTTATTGCAGACTAGAGGTGTCGCTATCACGTCTAATAAGAAGGAAATCAATCTATTCCTTGAAATGCATTCTTATGTACATCCAATTAATTTTTTACTAAATGATGCACCCAATAAAAGATCACAATCAGATGGATGGGAACTTATCAAGGACATAAACGACAAGCATATCCAGGAGGTTGGCAGTTGGGCAGTTTCTAACTACCTTAAGTATGGCAACTACATGCTTAAGTTCAACAAGGTGGTGAGCGGCAAGGACAATGTTTTGTCTGACTTAAAATATGAGCTTGTCATCAGCGTGTCGGATATCAGTGAGGTACTTGGCAAGTACGTGGCGGAGGTGTAAGATCTGTTGTTGACCAAGACACGCAAGCTCATCTCCTTCACGAATGCCTGCTAGAGGGAATTGAAATACCTCCGCTAGTAATAATTGTGTTTTGAAATCTTGTTAGCTTTTTTACATCCTATAATTAACTTATAAATTTTCTCAATACATACATACATACATACATACATATATATAAATGAAATTTGTTTCAGTTTAAGTTAAATGGATACTTTTTGAACCTTCTTTCCACGCTAAGTGAACTTTCTTCCGTAAAGAAGTGAACTTCCTTTTGGCGAGGTATAAAAATATTTTCGCACTGTTGTTTTTTTACGCGTTATGAGAGATTGAAGTGAACTTTAGAAAAACAGTGAATTTCTTCGCGACAGCTAAGTGAACCTTTTTTCTCACGGAAGTGAACCTTCTTTTCGCGGGTATGATTTTTTCCAACACACTGTTTTTTCTTATGTTTTATGAGAAACCAAAGTGGACTTTTTCACGATTGCTAAGTGAACTTTCTTTCTTGTGGAAGTTTGTAACACCCCGGCCACCCCATAGCCAGCGCCTGCCACCCTGGTAGCTATCTAGGATATCTAGACTAACCCCACATACCAACACTAGTCTTTTATGCGAACTTTGTCCTCACTCATGCGCACCTGGGAAGTATTTTCCGGTCGGTCACCCATCCTCAAATTGCTCCATGCCAAGCACGCTTAAGACTGGAGTTGTTTCAAGATGAGCTTCTCGAAAAGAATTTGCAACTTGTTGATATGAGTATCCTATTAATCTTATTGAGCACTGCGCCAGGATCTCACAAAGTGAACTTTCTTTCTCACGGGTAAAAAGTAATTTTGCGCCACTATTTATTTTTATTATTTACGACAAGTTGAAATGAACTTGCGAAAATAATAGTGAACTTCCATTCGCGGGTTACAATTTTCTTTTGCGTTCCATTTTTTTATTTTTTTAGAGGAGTCCAAGTGAACTTGTAAATCTTATGGAGTGAACTTTTTTGTTGCACTTATATCTTTTGATAGAGTGATTATTTTCTTCATATACTTATAAAATTCAAGAAAGGAACTTTTATCTTTCATGATGAAGTCCACAACGTGGATAACGGGAGTCCACAACGACCGATCAAGGAAGTACACACCTTGTGACAGCGACAGTCCACTCCACGGCTGACATGGTCAACGACCGAGAAAGTACACGCTAGAGCTCGGGAAGCAGAGGCGCCACCGGCTGAAAACGAGCCAGGGAGGACGGGCGTGGAGCACTGAAATGGGGCTTTGTCGCACCCTGACTTCTAGGGGATACTCACCGTACGAACTGGATAGCAGATGCTTGGATTATGGGGCATAACTGCTCCCACGTCCCAGCTTCCTGGTAGGCCTGCGCTTATGCGCGACAACACAAGCCCTGCTATTCCATCGTCGATGTAAACTATCCACTAGAGATCAAAGGCACTTCCGTCGACGTACTTCAAACCATACACACATGGTACGTCAACGGCGTTTAACAAGTGATATCACAACAGATCTCTACGACACAAAAGATTGAAATAAGTTGCAAATGGCTCTCAGTAGAGCAGAGATAGCAAATACAATCATTCAGAGGGCACATGCCCCAACAATACATCATTACAACACAGCGGAAGCATTCAACATGTCTGAGTACAGACAAGAACCAAATAGGCCTAAGAGGCCGGAAACAAACAGACGGAGCCCATCCACGAAGTCTCGGATCCTGCCCGGGTCCGCTATCTACTCGTCAGCAGTCTCGTCATCATACTCCACGTAGTAGCCACCATGTAGATCCTCGGAAGCGTCGTCTGCGTAAACCACAGCCCCAAAGGGGTCAGTACAACAACGTACTGGCAAGCAAGACTCACAGTTCACCAAAGTGTAACCCGTCAACACCAAGCACAGATGCTTTGGGTTCAACGGAAGGAAAGGGATATAAAAGATGCTGCAACTGGCTGCGCTAACCAACTACAGAGGTTCTATCATGTCCAACTATCAGAAAGGGGATAAGATCGAGGGTTGTAACCAACTGAAAGATAACTTCAAACAAACCCATCCTGGATCTCGCCCCTTATCCGAAGAAGCAATCCGAGGATAACTCACACAGTTGTAATAATGATGGTTCAAATTATTGTGTCAATAAGCCTATTACTAGTCAAGTTATTAATCATGGGGTGTAACATGTTTGATCATTATGTTTAAGTTGTCCTGAGTACTTGTTAGCCAGTACTTTCACCAAGTAATCCATAACCGCGGAAAACACGGCTTCTCGAGAAGATTATCCCTGCAGGGTTGCACCAATTTGGCCGTACACTCAAGAATAACCCGCCAGATGGGAGATCACCCCACCAAGCGGGGTACTCTACACAACCAACCATTCTTCGCATCAAGCCCAAAGAACCTTGGGCGCACGGCTAATCAAGCCCAGAAGAAAATGGACCATCATAGCACTCTAAGACCGTGTCCCCCTATATGCCGACTACAAAAGTTCCACCCTGGCCTGGGCTCGCAAAAACATGATGCGGCAAATGGAAAACACGAACTAAATGAGGCGATTTGGACGAGATGCGAATCAGGTCAAGTTGAGGGGGGCGCCCATACTCGCTTCCCAAATGCGGGTAGTGCGCTCATCATGGATCAGTAGACAAGACCCTTTTCCTATTAGGGTCGACACTAGCAGGCTTCAAAACCTCTCATGGGCCTCCTGCCGGTGCCTTATCATCAAATTTATTATTAATAGTAACATTAGCATGATTGATTGATTAAGCATCGAGCCCCCACAACGTAATAGAGTAGTAACAGAAAGTAACGGATAACAGACTCGAGCAAAGCAACCTAAGCATGCTAGGGAGACACTGGCTCAAACAATGGGTTGTAGGAAGGGAGATGAGGCAATATCAGGGTTAAGGGATTCATGTGATGGGTTCGTAACAGAAACAACTACTACTAAGGCTTAGCAGAAAAGAACAACGGAAAGTATCGGTAACCAATGTTGAAAGGAACACAGTGGTTCATGTGAGTGATAACTTGCCTGCAAACCCAGTAGCCTGGTACTGAGCTAAATCCTTAGAAGGGATGTCGTAAGTATCGTCGGTCTCAACGTCGTCGTATATCCGGGAAGAAGCAAACAGACAATGCAGAAAGATAAACAATCAATATCATGGCATAGTTGCACAAACATGGGATGATGCATGTCATGTTAATAGATGCATCAGAATAAACTACTTGACAATATAACACAATTTAATTGGACCCATATGCAATGTGAATTGCATATGGATGCAAGTGGTTAAGGTGGAAGCAATGATCTACCTTTGATTAACAAGTGTAAGTGGTTAAACATGATGCATGCATGATGATGATAACAAGATAACAACAAATAACAATGATAGAGGCAAAGGAGAAGAATAAAACAAGTTTGGAAATTGTTTGTTAATTTTGGAAAGTTTTGGTTACTTAGACATGTCACACAACAATTATTGTTTTCATCAAGTTAGAGTGTGCAAAACAATTTACAAATTTTATATTTGAAAAGAACATCAAATTTTAGTTGGATTACATGTTTCACTTGTTGAAAAAGGATTTCAAATAAATTATTTATGAATTAAACAAGTTTAAGCAAGAATTAAATGAATTTAATTCAAACATGAACTTATTTGAATTTTTATTTGTTCAAAACATTAAGTGAGATTCATATTTGAAAAGTTTATACTTTTATGGTTTGAAAACATATTTTATATGTCCCAAAAGAATTTGATTTGATCAAGTTATGAAATTACCAATTTTAAATGAAATAAACAAGGTTTAAATTATTTAACCAATTTTAATTATTCAAAACATGAAACAAATTTTATATTTGGAAAGAGGGTTTAATTTTGCATGGAAAACATATTTCATTTGTGGAAATTGGATTTAAAATGAGCAAGTTATTATTTTGGCAATTTTAAATGCAATAATTAAGAAACAGTTGTTTTCAGCAATTTAAAATATTCAAAACAGCAAACAAAATTTATATTTGGAAAGTACATGAAAAGTTGATTGGAAAACATATTTGGTTTGTGAAATTTGGAATTTTTATGAACAAGTTATGAATTTTGCAAATTTAAGTGAATTTGACAAGTTTTCAAATTTTGCACCAATTTAAAATATTCAAAACAGTAAACAAATTTTATATTTGGATAGATCATTTAATTTGGTATTGAAAACATATAAAAAATGTTGGAATTGGAGTTAAAATGAATTTATTATGCCATTTACAAGAAATAGTGCAAATCTGCCATTTTTTAATGAACCAAGGACTTAGAATTAATTTTCCAGTGGCATAGAATAAGTACCAGGGGCCTAATGGTGATTTGCAGTTGTTCTAGGACTGAAGAAATAAAACAGAAAAAAAGGTGTTTAATTGGCAGGGGGTGGGATTCGAACCCACCCCCTCGGGCTTGTGCGCGTGGGACTCTAACCAGTTGTGCTGCTGCTTGTTTTGTGATGGAAAGGCAGTGGGGGGGTAAGAGGTGTTGTTCCGCGGGGAGGTTTCTGAAATTCCAATCTGAATCGAACACGAACAGGAGCAGGTACGTTACTCGCTGCAGCAGGGCTGCTCGCCGTGGTGGAAGGCCGCGGTGGCCGGTGATGGGAGGGTGCGGTTCAAGGGAGGAGGAGGCAAGGCGAGAGGAGGAAGGGAAGGGGCCTCACCGTGGTGATCTCGAGCGGAAGGAGGCGGGCGGAGCAGTTCGTTGGGGGCGGACATGGAGCAGCAGGCAGGGCGCGGCGGCGGCGCCTCGGGGCCTCCCGGCCCGCGCCGAGTGGCCGAGGAGGGAGCCCGGGGCCCGACGTTTCCATTCCCGCCCTCAGGGCTCCTCGGAGAGGGTCACCGCGGTGGCGCCAAGGAGGCCAAGTTCCGGCCATGGCGGGCTTCCATCTTCAGTAGTTTCAGAGAACGACTAACGACTAACAGAGAGGAGGGAGGATAGGGAGGACGGCGGCGCTAGGAGGGGAAGGGGTAGGGTTAGCCGCAGAGGGAGAGATTTTATGGAGGGTTAGGTGCCTGTACGGCGACAATCGGAGAGGAGGGGGAGGAATCGCACGGTGTTCCTTCTGTCGTACAGACATGACATCATCTGCGAGGAAGACGACAGAGACAGGGAGGGGTACTGGGCCTGGAAAGAAAAATGGATGGGCTTGGGCTGCTGTGCTCCCTCTCTCTCTCTCTTTATTTTCCTGTTTTTTTTTGTAGTGAAAGGAAAATGGAAGAATTTGTTAGGGTTTTGACCTTAAAAATTTTGGGAAAAATCATGGGGTTTTGTTAGCTCAACATCTACCCCATGACAACTTGGTTTTTAGAAATCTCAAATTTTTACTTGCTGTTTGGAAAAGAAGCCAAATGTGAGTGATTTTGGAATATTTAAAATGATTAATAAAACCAACACTTTAAAAGATTGATCCAAAGTTTTAATGGGAAACAAGAAATAAAAGAATGTTTTGGTTGTTATTTTTATAGTTTCAAATTGATTCTGTTTGAAAACATTTGGGTTGAATTTGAGCAATTCAGACATTAATAGATTAATATTGAAAACAAGGATTTTAATAGGGTGAACCCTATTGATTAAAGTGATTGAAAATGAGTTTGATTGTTTTGGAGATTTGTTATAAACTCAAGTGGGTAGATGTTCTAAAGATTTGATTTGAACTTGAAATGATTTGGAATTAATTGTTTAAAGTGATTGACTGAATTAAGCCACAATTTAATAAGTGATCCAATATGAAATAAACTGGAACAATTTGGTTGTTTTCATTTGTTATTTTTATTCCAAAAGTTGTAACAAAGCAAGTATGAAAACGTTGTTTGAGTGAGGTTTGAATTTGAGTTGTGAAAACAGTGGAAAACAAATGCAACAATTTAGAAACAAAAGCAAACAACATGATGACATGATGCAATACTTTAATTAAACAGGAAATCAAACATTCTATGGGGTAGTTTTCATACTTGGGCTGTTACAGGCTTGGAGGGCCTAGTCAGGGAAATTCTCGCCGGGGCAGGACGGTAGCAGGGCGCGCCCAGCCGCCGGGGAGGTGTAGGCGACGGTGGGTCGCCTGTGAGGGAACTGAGCAGCAGGGGAATGTCGGATCTCCTCGATAGGGGGTGGCCTCCACGCGTAGTTGGCTTGCTAGGAGATCGGGTTTTCCCGACGGCGGCGCGGGAGGTTGGGAATTAAGCCACGAGTGGCATGTCGGCGACACAGGAGGCTGAGGTAGGAAGTCTGGCTGGCCTGTCAGCGAAGTTGGAAAGCAGGCCGGTGAGGCGACATGCTATGAGTGGGCCAGGCGGCGCGTTTGGGTGGGTCAGAGTTGGCTGGTGCGACGGGATCCAGTGGGTTCAGGGGAGGCCAGGGAGGCTCACTCGGATCGATGGTCTGAGCACCGATTCATGGCGAGAGGAGGGATGTGGTTCAAGGGTGCGGGAGGCCTCGGGGGTGAGCGCGTGGTGCGGGTACTAGGTAGTTCTTATCGGCTTGAGGATCGAGTTGGTTCATGTCATCGTTGGGTTGTTAGGAATAGTTTCATTTTAGCTTAAGTAGAAACTCTTAGGGTAGGTTTCATTTTAGTCCTATGGTGTTACTTATGTTGTCGCGTTCTTAACGTTGATGTATGACTATCCGTAGTTGAGCTCACTCATTACTCAATTATCGATCCAATCTTTTCAGAACCGTGAAGAACAAGTATATATGATGTCCAGTTTACTTTATGTTGTTGTTGATGTTGTTCCTTGACTATTTGATGATAGTAGCTATACTAATTTCAGGTTAGGTTACAGCTGGCAAAAAATTCTTCCATTTGTAGAAAATAAGTACGAGCTTAGATATGTTTACATATACAAATAATCATTAGCTTATCTATTTTGTGCTCTATCTTTAAACTGTTCTTGTCTAATCTCACGGTTATATTCAGTTGTTGTACAATGACAAGAATGATTATGAGAAATCAGTTATCTAGAGGATTATGTTGCCCGGCCCGGAACTTGGATCGATTCCTCGTTGCATCATTTTATACATACATATGTGGAAGGGAAAGAAGCTAGTAACCGATGCACCAAATAGAATGTTGTAAATAAACTCCTTATAAATAACTATTTTAATATTGGATCGAGGTAATTATAGGAAAATACTTATTCTAGCCCCCCCTAAGACTCGCTGCGTTAGGTCCCTCTTTCTTGCGCACATTTCTACTAGCAAATCTGTCTATGGGCCTGCTAAGTCGGCCCAATTAGCACAAATTCGACATTGATCTCGTCAGGTTTGAAGTAGTACTCCCGTGCGACTGTCGCCATGATCATTCTTCTCTTGGCTCTCAAGTATCATTGATGCAAATTATGCATATGTGTTGGCAGCTGTTGCAACTTATCTTTGCTGACCAAAGGCTCCCTTGGGACATATGTAGGCTTAGGGGCTACATCAGTCCTGAGTAAATTGACGTCTTGGGAACCTAGTAAGTCATTAACACTCACACCAATATATGCCGCCCACTTCGCAGATTCTTCTATATTTTTTGGCTGCCTTAGCAGCGGGGGAACATTTTCGGATAACACCTTGAAAGTTGGGATCGATTGTTTGGCCTGTTGTCCGAGCTGGGGAACGTCTGATATTTTCCTGCTTGCACTTTCACTCGATTTGCTCCCGCTTGCACTTTCACTTGGTTTTCTTTTCCTCACTTCCTTCTAAAGAGTCCACATAGTCATCTAACTTATGGTGTAAGTCATATTGAGATTTTGTCTTCTGAAAACCAACCCCATAGTTTTTCTTCTTCTCGGTGTATACCGGGCGGGGCTCTGGTTTCTTCTTCTACAATTGCGCATCTTTATGGGCCTTTGTGATCATACCGTTTTCCTTGTCAGTATGATTGTAATTTCTAATGGGAAGATTCAGATGAGGTACCTTTGGGAGGGGTGACTGTTTTCGCTTTGGGCTCCATCGGTTAGAACTCATTTTTGGCATGCTTCCTCTTAGTTTCCTTAGCGGGCGGAGGCAGCAAAGATGGCAAACCCAAGTTCAATGGTGGAGATCGAGATGGACTTGCGCTATGGTGGGAGTAGTCATGGGTGGGCTTATTGGAGGTGATGGAGGTGTAGGTGACCTGTGACGACTCAGAGGCGGTGTTGTCCTTGGCGCCGAGCCTTGAAGCTTGATGTAGTTATTATCCCATAGAATGATACCTCCCACTACTTCTCCGAGTGTCCTCCCATATTTAGGTCCAGGGATGTCAAGCTCCATATCATGAAACCCCGTTACTATTTCATCCACCCCTACTTTAGCATAGCTAGCTGGAATCTCACGGCCATGCCAGCGTGCATCAGGTGAACAAGGTAAAGCATATCCGACCGCCACCTTCATGGATATGTTCTTCATTTTCTGATGGAGCTCACAAGATATTGAATTGTTGATTCCATCCACGGATCCACGGGGTAGCCGGGACCACCTTCTATCTTGCGTGCATCGTCAGCTAGGACCTCCGAGTCAGCCATGCTGCTTTTCCGCTCAGATGAGTCGGTGGTAATATCGAGTGCAGGATCTTACAGACGCACTAATCCTCTAAGTTCGTCAATCTGCTCCTACTGGTTAATTCTGTCAACAAACTGGTTGAACCTATCTCCCTCCTCCTCCTGTTGTCTCTACTTTGCTCTCGCTCGGCGTCTGTAAGTTTCTATGTCTTTGGCAAACGCAAGCCACCACGGTGTCTTCCCAAGTCCTTGTGCTCGTCCTCCGTGTTCTCCATTCCCGAGGACCAGTATCAGCAAATCTTTCTATCTATCGGGACGGAACTTTAACTTAATTTCTTTTAATTTTTTTACCACTTTAATCCAATTTTCCCTAAGTATCCTAATCCCGTCACTTCAAACAAGGTCCCCTGTTGGTTCTTCGTATGAAACCCCATGCGCAAGGAACCAATTTCATGCCCTCAATTCCCATTCTTCGCGCATCCATTCTGGGGCGATCCCTTTATCAAGCAGCGCTTGCTCTATTTTATCCCACTTTGGTATGGCTGTCGCGTAGCCCCCTGGCCCCAATTTATGGTGATATTTCTTATTTTCACAATTTGTCTTGTTCTTTTTGGACATTTCCTTGCCATGTTATGACTCCTTGTACTTCTTAAATGTGTTCCAGTGATTCACCTGCTTCGCTAGATAGCTTTCAAATACTAGAGTAGTCTTTTTCTTCTAATAGTACTACCATAATCTTTTCTTCCACACCCGGAATAGTTCAGCCATCTTTTTAAGAGTCCTTTGCTTGACTTTTTCCTCAATTTTTCAGCGTCAGCAGGATTCTCACATTCTGATAGCGTGAAATGTGCCATGAGGTCATTCCAAAGATACTCTTTGTACATTTCTGCGACATAGTCACTATCGTTCTCCCCTTTGCACTTATTCCACTCTCGGACGATGATCGGGACGTGATCCCTAACCAGAACTCTTGGGTTCCTTAGGTTTGCCCATACGGGATATGGCCAGGGATATGACCACAAATATATAATGCGTAGTTGCGGCCAACTTTTTTGTCGGACCTCGTTTGGAAGATTTGCTCGATGTGGAGGCCTAAGAGAAGAAACATTCGTAAATTTGTATATATACAACTCAGGTAATACATCTACTAATCGCCAAATTTCATATATATATCTCGCCGGACTTTGTTAAGGTTCCACCGGCTTCTCCATCATCGGAGCTATCGCCTTCTCCACCATTGGAGCCGTCTGCTCCATCCTCTCGGTCGCCCACCATTCCATCACCAGAGAGGCTCATATACGACGAAGGAGATTCGGCTGGATCAGCACCTGGGGCGTCATACGCGTAGATAATATCCTCAAGAATTTCTTCCCGTGCTAGGTCTCTACGGATTGGACTAGGTGGATCCATAGCTGTACGTAGCTTGTTTTTTTGCCTCGACTAAATTAGAAGTATAGTATACAAACAAGCACATAGATACGCACACCACACACCCTCCTATGCATCTGCGCACGTACTACACCTATACCTCCTTTTAGATCATGTCCATTGTTGTTAGGTTGAGTCATTGATCGACAATTTCTTTTGGGGTCAAATTTGTGGACCGTTTTTTCTCGCCATGGTACATCTGATGGTCGGTGTGCTCTATGTGGCCAGGCGGAGGATGTTGTACACATTTTCCTCCCTTGTGCGTTCGTGAAGCTAGGCTGGAGCATGATTCGGAGGCTGTTGCGCTGCTCTTGGGTTCCAGCAAACTTCCCCCAATTTTTCGCTATCCAAAACTCTCTTCTTGGCCAACAACGCAGAACGAGTTGGGTACTCTTTGCTGCGTTGTCATGGGCAATTTAGTTTACCCGCGATAAATTAGCATTGGATTTGGTGGTTCCTCGCCACCCCTCCGATGGCGTTTTTAAAACCCTCATGTTTGTGTAGATGTGGGCACAACTGGAAAAGCAGCAAGACATGGATGCATTCCAGCAGCTGGTCGAAGGGCTTAAGGCAATCTTCAACTCCATCAAGCCGCCTAGTGGTTCAATTTAGTCCCGGTTATGTGTTGGTGTCCGGTTTGTTTGAGGGGAGGTCGGCCCCTGGTACTCTTGATTCGTTTTTTTTCATCCTTGGAAAGCTGTCATCCTGAGCTCATGTGTAACCGAATCTCTGTTTGAACTCGTTGCTTTATTATGTTAAAGCAGGTAAAATGTTTGCTTGCTGTCTAAAAAAAGTGGATAAAATAGGGATGTAATATTTTTTAGAGTTGGAAATGACCTCACTTTCTAGATTTGGCATTCATAATCATAATTTATACCTGACTTTCTACCTTTGTCATTCTCTCATTCTTCAATATTTTCTTAAATACGGCCAAGAAGGTCCCATTTAGCTTATTCCTTCATATGTGTGAATGATCCAGAGCAATAAGAATCCAATAATTCTTTATCATGAAGAGAAAGCCTTGCATAAAAATTATGGATAACAATATTACTCGGGAGCTCATGAACAGGACATTTATGCATTAATAACTTCATCCCCCCCTCCCCCAAGCATGGGCAATACTCTCTCTATCATGAGGCAGAAATTATATATTTCATTTCGAACTTTATGAATATCACTGGGAAGATAGAATATAGAATAAAAGAGAGGTACAATTTCCTCCCATCCAAAAGATTAACCATTATTTAGCATTTTAAACTATTCCGCATCTTTTCCATTCAGTGACGAAGAGAATAATTTCCTTTTAATTTAATCCGTTGTAATACCTGCACATCTGAATAACTCGCATAATTTATGTATAAAGAGCAAATGATCACCGGGATGGACTGTTCCATCTCCATAATAGAAGTTATTCATAATTCGTCTAATACATTTTATAGGTATTTTAAAATGATTCAGTTCAGCAGAAAACGGGTCATCTACTACCCTAGCAGTAATTGTAGTGCCCTTAAACAGAGAACCATATGGACTATCCATAATGCAATAAAGCAGCAGAAAGAAATAAAAACAACACTCACACTAAAAATTTCTTTTAGCAATTCTAGTTATCAATAGCGCTTCACTCCCCGGCAACGGCGCCAAAAATAGTCTTGATGACCCACAAGTATAGGGGGTGTATCGTAGTACTTTTGATAAATAAGAGTGTCGAACCCAACGAGGAGCAGAAGTTGTTGACAAGCAGATTCGATAGAGAATTCACTCTAAACACTAGCAAACATGATTTTGGTTGTTTTTGATAGAGCAGATAAATAAAGTGCGAGTAAATAAAAGACAGTAAATATAATTGCAGCGAGTGGCCCAATTCTTTTGAGAGCAAAGGACAAGCCGGTTGTTTTACTTATGATTACCAAACGTTCTTGAGGAAACATGGGAACTTCGTCAAGTGTTTTTAGTTCATACAGTTGATTAATAATTATTTTGTTGATATGTGTTGTGTGGGTGAACATATGCTAATGCACCGCCCAACTAGGACTAATACATACTTTTGATTATACCCCTTATAAGAATTCAAAAATACAAGAAGTAATTACGATAAATCTAACCACAACATTAAACTCTAGGATCCTATACACTCCCTGGTGCATCGGTTTCTTAACGGGGGTTTTGGTTTCTGTCACTCCGGCAACCCCACAATTATTAGCCAAATACACAATGCATCCACCTAGGCCCATAAAGGTGAAGTCTCATGTAGTCGACATTCACATGACACCCATGCATGTTCAAAATATCGGCCGATATTCTGATAAATCGGCCGATTTATGGCTGATCGGTGTCTAACCGATAAGATAAATCGGCCGATATTTCGGTCGATATTCCAATATTTCGGTCGATAGATATTTAGACCGATATTCCGATAAATCAGCCGGTTTACCACTTATCAGTGGTCGACCAATAAGTTCCCGATAAGCAATATCTTGAACATTGCATGACGTCACTAGAAGAATAACACCACCACATAAATATCAAACCATATAGATATTACTTCAAAATAACTCCACTACTAACATCTTGACTTCTCCCATGTGCTCAAGAACTAAACAAACTACTCTCACGAGACATCATATGGATCATAATCATAGGTGATATAATGATAAATAACAATCTGATTATAAAGTGCAAACACTGATGAATCTCACAAGCATCAACTACTAACAAGTAATCCACACCAGGAGAGAGATCTAGTGGAAAACAACAATAAGAACTCTAATTGTTACAGCGAGATGAAGGTGGACAGTGAGGGTGATGGTGCTGGTGGTGAGGATGATGATGACGATGATCTTGATCAAACCCGGAGTGATGACGGTGACGATCACGACGATTTCCCCTCTCCGGGGAGGAATTCTCCCGGCATATTTCTCCCTGCCGGAGAGCTTTTCTCTCTCTGTTGTTTTCCGTCCCGAGGAGGCGGCGGAATATTTCCTCAATGATATTCTGGGGCTTAGGGATCCCTAGGGGTCAAGTACCCGAAAGGAGGCGCTCGAAGGTGGGTCAGGGAGGCCACACTACCCCCAGGCGCAGCCAAGGAGGGGCGCCGCCTGGTGGTGTGGGCCCCTGGTGGCCATCCTCCGGGTCTCCCCGTGTCTGGCTTCCTCTTCTGGACTTCTAAGACTTCTTGGATGCTCCCTTCTTTTTCTGATCTTCTTAAATAGGGTATCTTGACGGTGCTTTTTTCCATAAATATCGGGTCCCGGTGTTTACTCTCCAATAATTATTAAACATGCAAAATAAGATGAAATAACATAAGTAGTGCATCATAATATGAAATATATCGATGAATAACAGAAAATAACAATATAAAATAGTGATGAAAAATGGACTTATCACCCACCATCATCTCGACGTCCGTCATCGCGGTGAGGTCCATCACGCCAAGAACCATCATCACGGCGTCGGACATAGCTTGTGTCATTATCATGGCGGTGTGTGTAGTTGCCACCATCACGGTCATCACCATGGTCACCGCGGTAGGGAGCGCAGTCACCACGGTCACCATAGCTGTGATCACCATGGTCTCCAGCGCGGGTATCTCCACGATCGCCGTAGCGATCACCACGCGGATCAGGGCGCCCGCGGTCACCACCAAGGGAATGGCGCCTGCGGCCCCGAGCCATATTCGCCAAGGAAGAGAAGGAGCCAGCGCCTTGGCCAGCCTCCTCCAACATCTGCTGACACATGTCATGCGCGCAGTGAAAGGGTCGTTCCATAGAAAACAAAAAAATTCTACGCGAGAGACACCCGAAAGGCCAAGATCTAATCTAGGAAACGAAGTGCAACGGGCAAAGAGAGGGTTAAGAAGAACACATACCCTTGAAGACACAAAGCACTACGAGATCAAATCTCGTTGTTAGCGTAGTCGTACTCACACCGATCCCGATAGCGACAAGATGTGCACCGCAATCCGGTGGTGCCTCCATGATCGGTCACACATACGGTTGATGACGACCTCCGTTCCGTCGATCCAGCGGAGCGCGGAAGTAGAGGATCCCTCGGAACTCCAGCAACACGATGGCGTGGTGGTGATGAAGAATCTGAAGGTCGGGGCTTCGCCAAGCCGGAGACCATGGAATGGAGCAGCAGGTGGAGAGGAAGTGAAGATGACAGCAAGTGTGTGTGGAGAGGGAGGTCCAACCCCTCTTTATCTAGGAAGGGGAGGTAGACACGAATTTTTGGTGCCTCCACCTCTCCCCTCATCATGTGGGTGGAGTCTCCACTCAACCCACTCATTCTCCCATCAATTCCCACTCAAAATTCCAAGGGTTTTCTTTAATAAATAAATAAAACAATTTAATTTATTTAATTTAATATTTGTTAATCCTATTAACAAACATTAACAATTACCCCGTTGATCTATTTTTAATCAAACATTAACATATACCACCTTGAACTACTTCAATATTCCCAGAAACAATTTCGGTGCTGCTTCCTCGTTATTCCGTATCCTCTCAAATGCATCATCGAACATTAAGTGTGTCACCCTACGGTTCGCGAATAACATAGACATGATCGATAATCCTCTCCTATCAATAATCAACAACGGGATCTGGATATCCGTGATGACTCCTATATATTCAACGATGACTCTCGTGATCGTGTGAACCATCAAGATCATGACGAATTCCCTTTGTCTCGCGATATTTTACTTGTCCGAGATTCAATCATTGGTATCAACCATACCTTGTTCAATCTCGTTACCGACAAGTAATCTTTTCTTGTTCCCATGATATAATATCCTTGTGATCATATCACGTGCTTGCAAGCGGTGTCGATTTGATATCACCAAGAGGGCCCAGAGTATATCTCTCCGTCATTTGGATGGACAAATCCCACTCTTGATCCATGATCCTCAACTAATACTTTCCGAATACCTAACGGCACATTTATAGTCACCCTGTTACGGTGTGACGTTTGATGACATCAAAGCACCCTTCCGGTATCAGTGATTGACATGATCTCATGGTCTAAGGAATAAGTTACTTCGTATGTTTGATATAACAATGTAAACTTAATGACTTGATCGCATTGCTATATTAACTTTGGGTATATGTCCATCACATCATTCTTCTAATGACATGACCCCGTTATTAACAACATCCAATGTTCATGATCAGGAAACCTTGATCATCTATTAATCAACGAGCTAGTTAAAAGAGAGGCTTTACTAGGAACTATTGTTTGTTTATTAAACACACATGTATCAACGTTTCCGGTTAATACAATTCTAGCATGAGAAATAAACATTCATCCTAAACAAGGAATAAGATAATAACCATTTTATTATTATCTCTCGGGCATATTCCCTTCAGTCTCCCACTTGCACTAGAGTCAATAATCTAGTCTGTAAGCACTTAACACATATGGCGTTCCACTGTTGTTACCATGCTTCGCATGTGGTAAACATCATAAAAAAGATCTGAATTGTTCAGATCCTATTGTATTTTCATGTTGAAAGCTCATGATCCCTCTAATGATTTTGGTGATGATGATAACACGGGTATCATCTATCTAACAGTGTTGTTTTAGACTGTGCAGCCATAATCTCAGATTCTTATTGTTATATTCTTGTCGGAAGATCAAAGAGAAGGCCTACACTCTGGATTTACTGCCACCGGATTTTTCAGTATACAGACCGGAAATTCCGGTGCTTATGGGGCGGAATATCCGGCCCCAGCACCGGAATATTCCGGCCCTCTCCTGGCGTCTCCAGAAACGACTAAGTGTTTTCACTGCCCGCGTACAGAAGCCAGGGCGGAAATTTGCCCCGGAAATTTCCGGTGCAAAAATCCGGCCCTCTGGGACTTAGCGAAAAAAGGAGTCCTTCCAGGTGCCCGCGCACAGAATCCGGGGCGGAAATTTGCCCCAGAAATTTCCGGTGCAAATATCCGGCCCCTGGTCCTTAGCATTTTTCGTCAACGAGCTAATGCCCGCTCGCAGAGAGGGGGGCGGAGTATTGGGGCGGAAATTTCCGCCCCCGGATATTTCAAAATTCCACCCCCCGGACTATTAAAAAATCTAGCCCAGGCAGGCCGGAAATTTCCGGTGCTAACACCGGAATATTCCGGCCCTGGAGGACTGCAACGGTCAGAAATTGGAGGAGCCTATAAATAGCTGTCTTCTTCCTCTAGAAAGGTAGCTCGTCCATTCCTCTCTCTCCTCCATTGTTGTAGAGCTCAAAACGCCCCGATCTCCCCCCCTCCTCCAACCAAACTCGATGCCCTTCAAGGATCTCATGGAGGAGGACTAGATCTACCTTTCCACCAAGCCAAAATGTGTGTACCCACACCACAACTCTTGGGATCTTGTAATCTCTTGGTTGCTTTGCCATCCAAGGGAAACCCTAGTGATTGTAGCTTCCACCTTGTAGCAAGAAGCTTCGATTGTTGAGAGCCTCCATATCACTTGTGGAGTAGCCTCAACCCCTTGTAAAGGTTTGTCAACGCCTTCAAGTCGACCTCATAGTGGAAACGAGAATCTCCCTCACCGGAGAAGCTCACGGAGAATAAGGTGTGCACATCCGTGCTATTGAGGAGCGCCTAGGTGGCTTCCCACCTCTCCAACGTAGACGTACTTCTTTCAAGAAGGAACTACGGGAAACCTATCCTTGTCTCCGTGTTTTTCACTTGTGGTTATCTTGTGCCTTTGTCATACTTCCGTTGCTACTTGTTGCTCGTCACTTAGGGTGTTCACTTAGTTGCAAATTTAGATAACCAAGCTTTTACTTTCCCTAATCCACCATTAAAAGTGAAAAAGAATTAAAATTTGTAGGTCACCTATTCACCCCCCCCCCTCTAGTTGAACATCTTGCACTTTCAATTGGTATCAGAGCCTCGGCTCTTTTATCGGGCTTAACCGCCTAAGAGTACAATGGTCAACGGAGATGATCCCGAATCTTCTAAGGAGGAGCTCTCCAAAATGGCCGACACTATAGCCAACCTAGAGACAACGGTTTGTACTATTCAAACCCAATTGTCCAAGGTTAGCTCTAGTGTGGGCTCGGAGGTTTCCTCCATCAAGAAGATGTTGGAGAACATGATTGGTAAAACCAAGGGGCCTTCACACTCTCCCCATGTCTCCGATGTGGATAGTTCGGATGAGGAAACGACTCCGGACAATTCCGAACTCGAAGAGAACATTGCCAAAGCTAAGGCTAAAGCCGCACAAAAGGCTAAAGCCAAAGCTACGGAGAGTGACGGTGGCTCCAAGTCTCAAACGGCTAATGGTTCGGGGTCCAATTCAAAAGTTCCACCACCGCAAAACTATGACTCTATCCACCCAATAGTTTCCATGCCACACATCCTTAATCTCGGAGTTCCACCCATCCTTAACACTAACGAATTTTCCTCTTGGAAGTTTGATATGGAATCTCACATTTCAGGATCGTGTACCGCATTGTGGAGAAGCGTGATTCATGGATTTCATCCTCATGACCCTAGCAACTTGACGCCAAGGGAGGACGTGGAATCTCAACTCAACAAGACTGCACTTGTCATCATCCAAAAGGCTCTCCCAAGGGAGAACTTCACTCACATTCGTAGTTGCAAGACCGCCAAAGAAGCTTGGGACAAACTTGACACCTTGTTTCAAGGAAATGCTAGCATCCAATCTTCCAAGTATGACGTGGCCATTGACAACTCCGAAAACTTCGTCATGCTTGAGGATGAGACCCCCGAAGAGCTATATAGAAGAGTGGTCACCCTTGCCAACCAATTGAGAGACTTTGGAAAAGAAGAAATCTCCGATGAATGGATCAAGAGGAAATTTGTCAAAGCTATTACACCCTTCGAGAAAAATCTCTCCACTAGCATCCGGACAAGAGCGGACTACAATACCCTCAACTCAATTTGTGTTCTAAGTGAGTTCATCGCTATCTCTCTCTCTCACAAAAGCGCGGATGATGCTCTAGCTCGCTCTCGAGGAATTGGAAGGTCGCCCAATCTCGCTTTGAAGTCAAAGGCTATGGCTCGAATCGATGAAAGTGAAGAAGATGATGATGATGAGGAAGACTATGAAGACACTTACACGGGAGTTCACAAGTGTATTGCCCTCGCTATGCATGGATATTGGAAGAGATGGGAAGCTCACAAGGCCGGATCTCCAAGGCCTCCACGAAACAAGAACTACAAGAAGAAGGGGGAGCGACCAAGGACATGCTACAATTGTGGTAGCGCTAACCATTTCGTGAAGGAGTGTCCCTTTGAGCCAAGAGAAGAAAACGAAGGCAAGCTTGTTCGCAAAAACAAGACCAAGCCTCCTCAAAACAAGAACTTCGCTAGGAAGGTGCCAAGGGCTCTCTATGTTCAAGAAGGGGCGCTTCTTGAGACTTACATCTCCGGAGATGAAGGAGAAGATGAGGTAGTTGGAGTTGCTCACATCGCCAAGGCCACCGCATAATCTCCTTCGATCTCTCTATTCGAATCCCCCAATGAGAATGGTGCCACCCGACCTACGTGTCTTATGGCAAAAGCCACTTTGGTATGCTCTCCTAACTCCAAGACCATTATCACTAACCCTCCTTCGTTATTTGATTGTGTTGAAAATACTTGTGAGGAGGATAGTGAGTCTAATGAGTTAGGCACATGGCTATCAAGCCTTAAAGGTGAGACTAAGGAAAAGGTGAATGCCCTCTTTAGGCAACTTGATGAGGCTAACTCTCTTGTAGATGAAAAGGAGGAGATCATCATGACTTTGGAAAGCCATGAAGGCCACACTTGCAATGAACAAGAGCTTGAAAAAGCGCTTGAAAATGAGCGTTCCATTCGTGCCTCTCTTGAGGAGAAGTTATCTTGTCCTGAAGAAAACTTTGCCATAAGTGTCTCTATGCTTAGGAAGGAAAATGCACAATCTCTTGCTATCATTAAAACTCTAGAACATGAAGAGTTGAAGCTAGGAATTGCTCACGAGGAACTTGGCACTCGTCATGAAAAACTCGAAAAGGAGTTTATGTCTCTTAAGGAAATTCATGACAAGTTAACCAAATCTCGTGACAATCTTCTAGCTCAACTATCTAACAAGCAAGTTGTGTCCACTTCATCTCCTAGCTTAAATGTCTTGCCTAGCTATGCTTGTAGTGCGACTAATCTTGTAGGAAGTGAGAACAATCCCCATGAGATTGCTTCTCAACGAGTCAACAATGGAAAGGAGGGACTTGGCTATGTAGCCAAGTCAAAGAAGAAGTACAAGAAGAAAAACAAGAAGAAAGTTACCTCTCCATCACAAGAAGTAAGATTTGTGAAAGAGGGAGAGGTGACAAAAAGGAAGGAGACCAACACCAATGTGGGTGGTGAGACCTCTAGGGGGAGCACCACTCACAATAACTTTGCCGGGAAATACAATCCATCTTATGTTCTTATGAAATCTAGAGATGGTCATGTATATGCTAAATATGTTGGTACTTCTTATGGTGATGATTATCATTGGAGTATTTGGGTTCCTAAGACCCTTGTCGCTAACATGAGAGGACCCATTCAAAGATGGGTCCCTAAATCAAGAAACTAATCTATTGTAGGGAAGTGCTTCCAGTTCAAGCAAATGGACGGTGGATAGTGGTGCATCCCAACATATGACCGGAAGCAATGAGTGATCGTCAACCTCCGTTACCTCATCTCAATTGCGTTACTATTGGTGATAACTCTGAGTTAAAGGTATTGGGACGAGGCAAGGTAGCAATCTCAAATGACTTGTCAATTGAGAATGTTCTCCTTGTTGAGTCTCTAGGCTATAATCTCATCTCGGTTCTTCAACTTGCTAAGAGTGGTTTTACCTCTTTCTTTAATAAGGAGAATGTGATTGACACGTGGGAAACGACTCTTAAAGTTGCCTTTGTTGGGCATGTCGAGAACGGCATGTATGTAGTGGACTTCTCTAAAGGAGACACGTGTGCCGCGACATGCCTAATGGCTAAAGTTAATGTGGGTTGGCTATGGCATTTCCGGTTAGCCCACACCAATATGAGGACGTTGCATGACCTTCAAAGTGGCAATCACGTTCTAGGACTAACAAATGCTAAGTTTGCAAAATATCGTGTGTGTAGCTCTTGCGTTCTAGGAAAGCAACATGGAGAAGCACATCCCACCAAGACGAACATCACCACCTCAAGGATCCTCGAGCTCATTCACTTGGACCTTTTTGGTCCCCTATCATATGATAGTCTTGGGGGCAAAAAGTATTGCTTGCTGATTGTGCATGACTATTCACGATATTGTTGGGTGTACTTCTTCAAGAGGAAGAGTGAGACTCAAAAGCGGGTCATCGAGTTCATCACTTTGGTGGAACGGCAACACAATACGAGTATCATGGCTATCCAAAGTGATAACGGCTCCGAGTTCAAGAACTACACCGTGGAGGGTTTTCTTAGCGAGGAAGGAATTGCTCATCAATACTCCACTCCCTACACCCCTCAACAAAATGGTGTCGCGGAGAGAAAGAATCAGACTCTTATGGATGCGGCTCGAACCATGATTGCGGAGTTCTCTTCTCCTTATAATTCTTGGGCCGAGGCCGTCTCCACCGCTTGCCATGCTAGCAACCGATTATATCTCCGCAAGATCTTGAACAAGACCCCTTATGAGATTCTCACGAGCAAGAAGCCGAATGTTTCATACTTCAAGGTCTTTGGATGCAAGTGCTTCATTCGCAAGAGAGGTAAACGCTTGTCAAAGTTCGAGACTAAATCCTATGAGGGTATCTTTGTTGGTTACGCCACAAACTCTCACGCCTATAGAGTCTACAACAAGTCCACCGGACAAGTTGAAGAAGCTATAGACGTGGTGTTTGATGACGATAATGGGTCCCAAGGGGGGCGTATAGATCATGGTTTTGTAGGAGATGCAATTCCTCCCATCGTCATACGAAGAATGGGGATTGGTGAAATAATCTCCATTGAGGGACACCGGATGACGGAGGGAGAAGGACTATGCTCCACTCAAGTGGAGCCATTGACTACATCCATTGATGACCAAGCTACCCAACAAGATGCACCAAACCCTCATGCTTCACCTCAAGGCCAAGCTAATGATCAAGATCACTCAATCAATCAAGGCCAAGCTAACAATCAAGGCCAAGCTCATGATGAAGGCCAAGCTCAGAATGAAGAACAAGATACACATGATGATGATACTATTAGACACATGAGGGATCCATCTCCCGTCAATGATCAAGATCAAGGTGGACATGTCTCCGATGATGAAGGTGATGATCAAGTACTATCCAAGGAAACTTTTGAGGAGATGCTAGCTCGTAGGGCAAAGAGAAGGCTAGATAATCTTGCTTGTGCCGGTCACACGGAGGACATGATTCTTGGACAAGTTCGGGGAAGGGTCGTCACAAGGAGGCAACTAGCGGACTTTAGCAAAGCTCATGCATTCTTCTCTCACATTGAGCCAAAGAAGGTCTATGAAGCTCTTGAGGATCAAGATTGGCTTGAAGCAATGCACGATGAACTCAACAACTTCGAGCGCAACAAGGTGTGGAAGTTGGTACCAAGACCCAAAGATTGCAAGAACGTCATCGGCACTAAGTGGATCTTCAATAACAAACAAGACAAGGACGGCATCGTCATCCGCAACAAAGCTAGATTGGTATCCCAAGGCTTCTCTCAAGTCGAAGGTGTCGACTTCGGTGAAACATTCGTTCCCGTAGCTCGTCTTGAATCTATTCTCATCTTGCTTGCATATACTTCTCATCATAACTTTAAATTGCAACAAATGGATGTGAAAAGTGCATTTTTGAATGGTCCCATCCACGACTTGGTTTATGTCAAGCAACCTCCGGGTTTTGAGGATCCCAACGACCCCGATCATGTCTACAAACTCGATAAGGCACTCTATGGACTTAAACAAGCTCCACGTGCGTGGTACGAGCACCTTAAAGAGTTTTTGGTTGATCGTGGGTTTAGTGTTGGTTTAATCGATCCCACCCTTTTCACCAAAAAGGTTGGAGGTGACTTGTTCATATGCCAACTCTATGTGGATGATATCATCTTTGGTTCTACTAACGTCGCATTCAATGATGAGTTTTGCAAGCTTATGACGGATAAGTTCGAGATGTCTATGATGGGAGAATTGGAGTATTTTCTCAGCTTTGAGATCAAGCAACATTCCGAAGGCACATTCATCAATCAAGCCAAGTATACTCAAGATATGCTCAAGCGATTCAACATGCATGATGCCAAACCTATGAAGACACCCATGTCCACGACTATTGACTTGAAACCCGACCCGAATGGTAAAGAGGTAGATCAAAAGGTATACCGCTCCATGATTGGCACTTTTCTCTACCTTTGTGCATCTAGACCCGATATTATGTATAGCAGTAGGAAAATGTGCAAGGTTTCAAGCCTCTCCGAGAGAAAGTCATTTTGAAGCGGTTAAGCGCATCTTTCGATATTTAGTTCATACCCCAAACTTCGGTCTTTGGTATCCCAAGGGTTCAAGCTTTCAGCTCATTGGGTATTCGGATGCGGACTATGCGGGAGAGAAGATGGATAGGAAATCTACATCCGGAGGGTGTCAATTTCTTGGCCGCTCATTGGTGTTTTGCTCATCCAAGAAGCAAAACTGCATTGCTCTCTCTACCACCGAGGCCGAATACATCTCCGCGGCGAGTTGTTGTGCTCAATTACTTTGGATGCGGCAAACATTGAGAGATGATGGCATCGTCTTCGACAAAGTTCCTCTCTTGTGCGACAATGAGAGTGCCATCAAGATCGCCTACAATCCCGTTCTTCACTCCAAGACGAAGCACATTGAGATACCACATCACTTTATTCGGGATCATGTTGAGAAGGGTGATATTGATCTCTCCTATGTGGCAACCAAGGATCAACTCGCGGATATCTTCACGAAGGCCCTTGACGAACCAAGATTTCAGGGTTTGAGGAATGAACTAAATGTGATCGATGCGTCTAACTTCTCTTGAACCCTTGCATAAGTACCTTCACTATATGTGCTATCTAGTCTAGATGTAGGCATGGACATAGGGGGAGCGTAGTTCAACTCATGAACAAACACTCCATCTATCATGCGCAAAACAACCAAAACGTCATGCATATCTAGTCAATTTGTGACTTATTGTGCTTAAAATGTGAGTTATACTTTTGAGTCCAAGATACATCTTCGCGGCTCCTTGGTATCACTCAAACACGGTGGCTTCGGCCACCAACTTTTTCCTTTGTATTTGTATGTGGTGTGTCTTGATGTTTTCCTCGTGTTCGTGCGTTTGTTTGTTTTTTTCGTTTTTGGAGGCTCACGACTTGTTCCATCTTCCACAAAAACTCGGATGGCGTGGGAACACCGGAAATTCCGGCCTAGGGCCCGGAATATTCCGGCCCTCAGACATTTCTCCCAGAAATTTCGCCCATTTCCGATGTGCCCGCTCACAGATGGCACACCGGAAATTTGAGCGGAAATTTCCAGGGGAAATTTCCGGGGACCCGGAATATTCCGTGCCTTAAGACCCGGAAATTTCCGGGGTTCGAGATGGGCTCGAATAATCCCCCGAATATCCAGCGTGCCCGCTCACAGAAGGCACACCAGATATTTGGGCGGAATATTCCGGCCCAAATTTCCGGCCCCCGGAATATCCAGCCTTAATACCGGAAATTTCCGGTGCGGTTGGTCTGGGGCTATATAAGGGCGACGAGAGGGAGCAGTTCCAATTGCTCTCCCTCCCTTCGCCTCCACTCCGCCTCCAGACGCCGCCGCCGCCTACGAGACCTCTGGGAGGCCCCTTTGCCTCCCCTCCTTGTCCTCTAATCGCCTTTTGCGGATCAAGAGACCGCACATATGTTCCTATCTCATGGATCCCGGTATGTGTTCCGTTTTCTCCGTAATCTATGGTTGATTAGATGATTTTATCTCATGTCTAGTGACTCTTCATGGTATTGTACGGTCCTATCTTCACACAAGTACCACATATACTCTAGGTTTCACCTCTGTACTCCAATTCATCGTTCTAGATTCGTTATAGGCCCAGATTCAGATCTGGATTCGAAAATCCCGAAGGCCGGAAATTTCCGCCCCAGGACCAGAATTTCCGCCCCCCGGAAATTTCCCCTGAGGCCAGAATTTCCGCCCTCCGGAATTTCCGCACCCATGACCGGAATTTCCGGCCTGTACTGAATCTCGATCAGAGATCTACTTTCTCCATTTCCACAATTCGTGAGCCCCCGTTTTTTATTCTTGTTTGGTTTTCTTTGCATCTTTTCTGCTTTCCTCGCAGATGGCTCAAGCTCTAGGCCCAGCAAGTTGCTTAGCTCCCGCAAATGACTCCGTCACCTGCGGGAAAATGATGAGGAGACCTATGTTGATGAAAATGAGACTCGCCGGCGTGCGAGGGATGCTAAGAGAGAGTATGAGCGTGAACGTGATGCTGACAGGGCTGCTCGCAAAGCTGGGAGGGCACAAGGAAAGTCTGCTCTGAACATGGCCACCATGTCCATCCTAGAGTTCAAGGCATGGAGGGCCAAGGCATGGTACACAGAGGGTCCTCAAGACCCCACCATTGATACGTGCTTTTGGCATGTTGAGCAGGAGACCCTATTCAAGCAGGTGTACACTGTGATGAGCAAGCCCGTGTGCCCCATGAAGGTAATCAACTTTGCTCATCTGGCTGCCAACCCCTCCTACTTCAACAACTCTGTTCAGCTAGCTGAGGTCCTTGGTCTGTGTCCTCTTATGGAGACTAGATGCTCCTACAATACCACATTCATCCAGCAGTTCTATGCCACACTTGTCATTGATGATTCTGAGGAGATTGGGATGTCCTGGATGTCTGGCCCTCACTTGCTCACCGCCAACTTCCATGACTTTGCTTCTGCGCTTGGGTATCCTTTTGCTGGCCTCAACACTCCACAGGGTCACCGCATGCATGTTCACGGGGTGGAGTATGAGAAGAACAGACTGGCTGAGCTGTATGGTCCTCGAGGTATTGTTGGATCGGCTAAAGGCCTATTTTCCATCTATGACATTCTTCTGCGCATGTTCAGGGAGACTATTGCTCCGAGTGCGGGCAATAACGATGCTATTCGTGGTGGCTTGGTCAACCTCATGTATCACGCCTACTTGACCTTCACTGAGAGTGACATGACTGACATGGAGGCCCACAAGATTGATGTGATGGATTTCATCTTCAATGAGATCCACTTTGCTCTCTTCCACCGCAAAGTGCCTCCATATGCTCCCTATATCATGAAGCTCATCAAGACCTGCAACCCCGAAGCACTCCGTGAGGACTTGGAGCTAGACTGTGAGGAGCACAAGGATGTCACTCTATACAAGAAGGACGCCCACACTCAGCAGGCTTCTCATGATGTTGGCGCCACTGGACAGGGACATCGTGATCCTCGCATGCGTCCCCCTCCTCCTGGCAAGAAGAAGCGTTCTTGGCTTGTTCGTGCAGTTGAGAAGGTGTTGTGCATGAATGTGTGCCTCCACAAGGAGAACTACAGTGCCTATGTGGAGCGCCGCAGCATCCTAGAGAACCAGCACCACATCTTGACTGCTCTTCAGGCTCCCAATGTGCCACCACTTCCTCCTCCCAGGATTGCCTACAAGAACTGGAACAACCGCGATGTTGACTGGGATATCGGTGTGGATGATGATGAGGACATGGAGGATGTTACCGAGGATGAAGCTGAAGAGGAAGAAGAGGACACCCAGGCCTAGAGTTTGCTCCATGGGACGTAGCTCTCTCTTTTCTCTTTTTGGTATCTTGATGCCAAAGGGGGAGAAGATCTAGATGATCGCGGGGATTTGCTTGGGTAGGTTTCGTTCTTTATTTGCCTTTTCTTATCGTTTCGTGCGTCTTTTCGAACTTCGTTCTATCGTACTCGTTATTCGTTATTCGTTGCTGAACTATTATCATTAGGAGGCATGTCTCCTATATATGCTATCTGTGATGTTTTCATATCTTGCACTGTTAGTTTATTTCCCTGCAAATACCTGTGTTGTCATCATTCACCAAAAAGGGGGAGATTGAAAGCTCATGATCCCTCTAATGATTTTGGTGATGATGATAACACGGGTATCATCTATCTAACAGTGTTGTTTTAGACTGTGCAGCTATAATCTTAGATGCTTATTGTTATATTCTTGTCGGAAGATCAAAGAGAAGGCCTACACTCTGGATTTACTGCCACCGGATTTTTCAGTATACAGACCGGAAATTCCGGTGCTAATGGGAAGAATATCCGGCCCCAGCACCGGAATATTCCGGCCCTCTCCTGGCGTCTCCAGAAACGACTAAGTGTTTTCACTGCCCGCGGACAGAAGCCAGGGCGGAAATTTGCCCTGGAAATTTCCGGTGCAAAAATCCGGCCCTCTGGGACTTAGTGAAAAAAGGAGTCCTCCCAGGTGCCCGCGCACACAAGCTGGGGCGGAAATTTGCCCCGGAAATTTCCGGTGCAAATATCCGGCCCCTGGTCCTTAGCATTTTTCGTCAACGAGCTGGTGCCCGCGCGCAGAGAGGGGGGCGGAGTATTGGGGCGGAAATTTCCTCCCCCGGATATTTCAAAATTCCGCCCCCCGGACTATTCAAAAATCTGGCCCAGGAGGCCGGAACTTTCCGGTGCTAACACCGGAATATTCCGGCCCTGGAGGACTGCAACGGTCAGAAATTGGAGGAGCCTATAAATAGCTGTCTTCTTCCTCTAGAAAGGTAGCTCGTCCATTCCTCTCTCTCCTCCATTGTTGTAGAGCTCAAAACGCCCCGGTCTCCCTCCTCCTGCCAATCAAACTCGATGCCCTTCAAGGATCTCATGGAGGAGGACTAGATCTACCTTTCCACCAAGACAAAACGTGTGTACCCACACCACAACTCTTGGGATCTTGTAATCTCTTGGTTGCTTTGCCATCCAAGGGAAACCCTAGTGCTTGTTGCTTCCACCTTGTAGCAAGAAGCTTCGATTGTTGAGAGCCTCCATCTCACTTGTGGTGTAGCCTCAACCCCTTCTAAGGTTTGGTCAACGCCTTCAAGTCGACCTCATAGTGGAAACGAGAATCTCCCTCACCGGAGAAGCTCACGGAGAATAAGGTGTGCACATCCGTGCTATTGAGGAGCGCCTAGGTGGCTCCCCACCTCTCCAACGTAGATGTACTTCTTTCAAGAAGAAACTACGGGAAACATATCCTTGTCTCCGTGTTTTTCACTTGTGGTTATCTTGTGCCTTTGTCATACTTCCGTTGCTACTTGGTGCTCGTCACTTAGGGTGTTCACTTAGTTGCACATTTAGATAACCAAGCTTTTACTTTCCCTAATCCACCATTAAAAGTGAAAAAGAATTAAAATTTGTAGGTCACCTATTCACCCCCCCCCCTCTAGTTGACCATCTTGCACTTTCACATGTTCTTTGTGTCTACACGCATCACTCATTCTCTAATGAGATGGCTTTGTATATATGGTCAATCGGTGAAACCTTGATTCCTCAGCTTAAACTAATGTCACTAACATTGTGAAAATGAAGCTTCATAGTGTTAGCATTCTTGGAAATTCACCAAGTTCCGGTGATACCTTAATTCCTCAGCTTAAACTAATGTTACTAACATTGTGAAAATGTAGCTTCATAGTGTCAGCATTCTTGGAAATTCACCAAGTTCAATAAAGAGCTCCTTGACACCAAATACGCTTACTATCAGTTGTCAACACAACGATATACTTTAGCCTTTGTTGTAGTATCTGTCACCATATTTTAATTTTGAAAATCTTGCAAATCCAGCATGTAACTTTCTTCCAGCCTATTGTGCTACCCTTCATCACGTATTTTAATTGAGATAAATTTATTTGAATATATGACAAGACTATTAGTGTAACATATTACAACAAATAGTTTGTCATTACTATATAGGAAAACACATCCTTAGCATTTCTAAAATGACACAAGGATCTCTCCCACTGTTGTCTAATCATCATATGAATTATCCTGCTATAACATTTTATAGCATATGACTCATCTGGTTGTGTACATAGCATGGGAACATGACTTAAAATCTCAATTTCAATTATGCTCATCATGTGTCAAAACACTTGAATCTTGCTCAATTATTTTCCATGTGACAAGAACTTCTTCTTGTGATTTCGATATTGACTTACTTCAATATTTCATCTATGTAATATGGCTTCAATCCATCTTTTATAGATATTGATGCCCAATATCTTCTAAGCCTTTCATCAATATGAAAATCTTAACTGTGTTAATTTAAAATACATATTTTCTGATCAACCATATGTCATCTACATAAAGTATTGGAAATATGTCATAGCGATCCTAGTTAATTTCTTGTAACTCTAAAAGCATTTTTATCGTTCATGATGGAATCAAACTCTTTTGATAACTTCATTAAGGTAAAGATTTCAACTTAGTTATGCTCACTTCAACCATTGAAGTGTGCATACCTTTCTAGCAAACTTTTGAATTTTACAAAACTCTCAGACTTTGTCAAGTACACATCTTCCATCAAACTTCCTCGAGAGGAGAGTTGGTTTTGTTATTCAACTGCCATATCATAATATGTAACTTTTGCTAGAACTATCCGCAAAGACTAAGCATCACTACGAAGATCAAAATCTTGTAGTACTCAACTCTTTGAACTTCGTCAAAAACAACTTTTTGATAAGTACAACTTTCAAAGGATGTAAAAATCCATGTCTTTGTCGTTATATAGACCCTTTTGCTATCGTTAGGCATTAAGCCTATCGAAAGGACTACCAAGTCACATACTTGATATTCATACAAGGATATTATGGCGGATATAATGACTCATAGTCAATTTTATGAAGTCAGGGCCCATCATTTGCTTCCTTTATAAGGTCACGGTCCTTTTGTTGTCAAAACAACACTTTACACTTAAACCACAAGTTGGTCTAAGTACAAAGTTTTAGGACTTTTGTGATTCAGTACGCAAACTCATCCGAAGTATTTACAAAACATGTAGTGTCTTCTACTTTGTCAAAATAGGAAACCCCAGAACAACTTCCAGTGCTGCGATACTTTTGACATGGTCACAAAGATTCTCTAATATCGTTGAGTTTGTATTGTCCTCCCACTCACTTGTTCCGCAAGAACTACTTTCTCGAGAAATCAACCCTTTCTGACAAACAACGTTTGTCTATGGTTTGGTGATAGGAGAAATACCCAATGTATTCTTTGGAATAACCATATAAACATATATTTATCCTATTTTGGTTGTAAACATTTTACACATGCTATGCATACCAAAACTTAAGAAAATGACAATTTTGGGTACCCAAACCATATATTATATGTTGTCAATTTCAACGGATCATGATGGTGCTCTTTTCAGTGGAAAAACACATTTCTCACTAATGTATAAACTACAAAATTATAATGGCATTTTTATTAATCTTACCATGTCCAACAAGGTTTGATTTTGTCTCTTGAATACTTCAAACTAATGTGGGGTATTCGAGAAGTATAAGTTGTAGAACAGTTCTGCAACTTCTCAGATGTTTTGCTAAACTTGTAACTCAAACTTTATCCTTTATGATCCAATCATAAATACTTGATTATCTTGTTACAATGATTTTTACTTCATATTAAAAACCATTTGAACCAAATCAAAATGTCAAACTCCGTTCTCTTTAAATAGATATACTCACATATCTACTCAAATCATCGACATAATTGTATGAAGGAAAAATTAATCCACCATACATGACTACACATAATTAACTATATACATCAATATGTATAGCCTCCATTAAATTAGTCGTCCATTCTAATTTGGCCTATGAACGGAATTCTAGTCTTCTTTTGGAAGAGGCCTCACAAGCGTCAATTTATTCAAAACAAAATGACTCTGGAAGTCCATCAACATGGAGTTCCGTCATGTTTTCCTTTCCGATATGAACTAAAATGGTGGTGTCACAATTTAAGTGAAACTATTTTACGTCTTGCAACGTTTACCATTTAGTTTTATAGATGTTTACTTTACCAACATGATTTATATTAACATATCCATCAGTTATGGAATATGGTCATAGTTTGAACAATTTCATTTATTCTCACAAAATATTAGAACAAAATAACAACTTATTAAGTTGTTAAAATATATCTAGAATGTTTGGTTTGATACGACAATGAACACAACAACACTTTATCTATGTTCTTGTCATAATCGATTCCACATATATTACTAGTTCCTTTTAGGCTCTTGTATTTATTATATTGCGTTGCTTTGTATGACAACTCATACCAACCAATGTGGTATCAAAATACCCAAAAAATACTTTGTTAACTAGTAATACATCTATAACTTGTATATCAAGCATATACTCCTGAGCTGGACCTTTCCGGTTATCTTTTTTTTCTGCCATATATCTTTTTGTAATTCTATTTTCAATATTCCCTTTCCTTTATAGAAGAATCATTCAACATAAAACAATGCTAGTCGTACTAGCTCATTTTCTTTGGCATGTTAGTCATATACTATCATCCATTGAGTCATACTTGGAGTTTGTATGTTCTACTAATTTCACCATATTAATAGTATTCTTCTAGATTCCACTCTTAGCAATCTCCAAGTAAGGTAAACGATTTTTACCCATACTTTTAATACATCCCATCATAACAATTTTATGATTAAGCTACTATAGCTCGAAGGAAGGAATTTAGAGCATAATGTTTAGCGTCCAATTTCTTGGAATATTCAAACGCCTAGCGTCTTCAATCATTGCATATATTCAGATCATATAAGCAAACATTGTCACGCTAAATTTGCATATATTCAGATAGTATAAGCAAACATTGTCACGCTAAATTATACTCAGTCATGTTGCTACAAATAAGTTTCTAGATATCAATATATCTTTCACTTGATTGTTTCTGAAAACAACTCTTTTCAGTTGCAAAATCACCTTGATCAACAAAACATTCTTTTGGAGATAAAGTAATACGAAAGCAACCATGACTCTGGATTCTAAGTAGGAATTATTTGCTCTCTAGATCAATCAATCATTAACCATATGGAGCTAGGTAGGAAATACCAAAAATCTACAATAGGACTCAATTTTAAATTTCACTAATACGGTACCAATCTTAAATAATTTTTATCGGATCATAACAGTTATATCTCAATCAACAATCTAAGTGTAAGGTAGTTTTGTGGATGCCAATTAATACTACAATTTGTGCAAATTCACTTTGATTGGTTGTTTATGATAAATAAGTTCAAGTTAATTCAAAATTATGCCATGAACTCCCACTCAAAAACAACATCCCTCTTAGTTGTCTTTAGTGATTACACGAACCAAATTCACTACACCAAAACCGATCATCACGTGAGATGATGTTGCTTCAAAGGCGAATATCGACATGTTCATCATATCATCCATATGACTCATGCTTTACCTTTTGGTTACGTGTTCCGAGGCCATGTCTGTACATGCTAGGCTCGCCAAGTAGAACCGTAGTATTACGTGTGTTTCAAGGCCATGTCTGTACATGCTAGGCTTGAAAACATCCGTTATGCGAACGTTGAGTTTATCACACCCGATCATCACGTGGTGTCCCGAAACGACGAACTTTTTTAATGGTGCATACTTAAGGAAGAACACATTATTATCTTGATATTAAGTGAGAGGGATCATCTTATAATGCTACCGTCGCTATCTAAGAAAAACAAGATGCAAAATAAGTATTAACAACACATACATCACATGTAAGGATAACGTGATATGATATGCTCTTCCTTGCACTTGATCTCCATCATGTGCATTATGGTATGATCTCTATCATTCCACCGGCGTGGTACCAAGTACCATGGCACCCCAATCTTGATTGTCCATCAATAATAAGACAACCATATGGATACCTTCCGGTATATCAAAAATTTACAAAATAAATTATCTCATAATCAAATTAGTAACATTGACCATATCACATCAAAAGCCGAGTAAAAACTAGTTAGACGCTTCTAATTTATTTTTGCATATTTTACGTGGCTTAGGGCTTTCGAGGATAGAACCGTTCATACCTACGAACATCAACCACAACGTTGATAAACACATTTTTAACAACCCTTCGTAGATTAGATCTTAACTATAGTAGGAGAAACAGACACCCGCAAGCCACTTATGCAATACAAGTTGCATGTCAGTTGTGGAACAAGTCTCATGTATGTGGACATGTAAGGTTAGTCCGAGCCGCTTCATCCCACTATGCCACTAAGATCATAAAATAATCAAGGAGGTAATAACATGATCATCAACACCCACATACACCTATGTGTTCTACCCGTACAAAACATCTACGCATAGATCCGGCTCTGATACCACTGAAGGGGTCGTTGCAAAGAAAACAAAAAAATTCCTACGTGAGAGACACCTGAAAGACCAAGATCTAATCTAGGAGACGAAGTAAAACGAGCAAAGAGAGGGTTAAGGAGAACACGTACCCTCGAAGACACAAAGCGTTACGAGATCAAATCTCGTTGTTGGCGTAGTCGTACTCACACCGATCACGATAGCGAGAAGATGTGCACCGCAATCCGGCGGTGTCTCCGTGATCGTCACACGTACGGTTGATGACGACCTCCTCTCCCTCGATCCAGCGGAGCGCGGAAGTATAGGATCCCTCGGAACTCCAGCAGCACGACGGCGTGGTGGTGGTGAAGAATCCGACCGTCAGGGCTTCTCCAAGCCGGAGACCATGGAATGGAGCAGCGGGTGGAGAGGAAGTGAAGATGACACGAAGTTGTGTGGAGCGGGAGTTCCAACCCCTCTTTATATAGGAGGGGAGGCAGCCACAATTTTTTTGTGCCTCCACCTCTCCCCTCATCATGTGGGTGGAGTCTCCACTCAACCTACTCATTCTCCCATCAATTCCCACTCAAAATTCTAAGGGTTTTCTTTAATGAATAAATAAAAAAATTCATTTATTTATTTTAATATTTGTTAATCCTATTAACAAACATTAACACTTACCCCCTTGAACTATTTGTTAATCAAACATTAACATATACAACCTTGAACTATTTCAATATTCCCCGAAACAATTTCGGTGCTGCTCAAAAAATTCTTCGTTATTCCATATCCTCTCAAATGCATCATCGAACCTTAAGTGTGTCACCCTACGGTTCACGAATAACATAGACATGACCGAGACTCTTCTCCTATCAATAATCAACAGCGGGATCTGGAGATCCGTGATGACTCCTATATGTTCAACGATGACTCTTGTGATCGTGTGAACCATCAACATCATTACTAATTCCCTTTGTCTCGCGATATTTTACTTGTCTGAGATTCGATCATTGGTATCAACCGAGAGGGCCAAGAGTATATCTCTCCGTGCTTGCAAGCGGTGTCTGAGATTCGATCATTGGTAACATCCTTGTGATCATATCGCGTGCTTGCAAGCGGTGTCGATGTGATATCACCGAGAGGGCCCAGAGTATATCTCTCCGTCATTTGGATGGACAAATCCCACTCTTAATCCATGATCCTCAACTAATACTTTCCGAATACCTAACGGCACCTTTATAGTCACCCTGTTACGGTGTGACGTTTGATGACATCAAAGCACCCTTCCGGTATCAGTTATTGACATGATCTCATAGTCTAAGGAATAAGTTACTTCGTATGTTTGATATAACAATGTAAACTTAATGACTTGATCGCATTGCAATATTCACTTTGGGTATATGTTCATCACATCATTCTTCTAATGACATGACCCCGTTATTAACAACATCGAATGTTCATGATCAGGAAACCTTGATCATCTATTAATCAACGAGCTAGTTAAAAGAGAGGCTTTACTAGGAACCATTGTTTGTTTATTAAACACGCATGTATCAACGTTTCCGGGTAATACAATTCTAGCATGAGAAATAAACATTCATCATAAACAAGGAATAAGATAATAACCATTTTATTATTGCCATTCGGGCATATTCCCTTCACGCAGATTTGAGCGAAGAGATCAATCAAGAGATGTTCCCGGCTTGCCGTTGACGGAGGAGACAAACGGAGGTGTACGAGGCGTCGAGGCCGTTGCGGATGTAGCTGACGAGTTCATCATCCTCCACGTTTTTGCCAGCTGCAGCGAGCTCGGAGCAGAAGCCGCGCATCTTGGCGAAGTATTGAGCGGCCGTCATGTCTTGCTTCTTGGTTCCGTTAAGTGCGCCGCAGATGTGATTTATCTTGGCCCGGGATTGGGAGGAAAACATGTCGGTGATTACCCTCCAAACCAATGAAGTGGTCTCAAGCCCAGCGACATGGGCGAGGACCTCAGGTGACAGGGAGTTCAGGAGATAAGACACGACCGGCTGCGCGTTTGACCCAGGCCGTGTACTCAGGATTTGGGACGGTGGTTTTCTTCTCAGCGACTTCAACTTTGATCGTTTTGGCCGGCACGGCGGTGGAAGAATCGAGAATATCCATTACTTGCGCACCGCGGAGGGCAGGAAAAACCAAGGTCTTCCAAAAGAGGAAATTCGACCGGGTGAGTTTTTGGGAGGGAGGAGATTCAAGGTTCGACGCCAGGGAGGTTGATGACGACGCCATTGTAGCAAGGAAGGATCAAATCTCCGCAGGCTTTGGTTTGTGGTTTTGGTTTTGGATCGTAGGTTTGATCGAGGGTTTTGGATTTCTGGTTTTGAGTGTAGATCAATTGATCAAGTCGTGTGGTTCTTCATTGTCTTCCATTATAACCCCTCTTTCTCCGTGCTTGGTCCAACAAAAATAACTGGGCATGAAGCCTTCTTGCAACAGGTGGGTGTGTATGGTTCTTGAGCTAGGGAAATTCCTCTTATTCTGGCATTTTTTACATGGACAAAAAATAAATCCATTCTGCCTGTTTTTCTCAGCCACATTGAGAAAACTATGCATGCCATTAAGGAATTCGGGACGACGTCGATCACTGTACATCCATTGCCGGTTCATCTGCATTATATAAATTTATCAACAACCATTATGCTAAATCATCATGACTAAATTAATTAATTAATACAAAAAGTTCATCACACGTTAATACCAAACTAGCGTATAGTGACCATACATATATAGTTCTCAGAAAAGTACACACTGAAACCATCCATAAAAACTCTCTCTAATTAATGCATTTAAAAACAACAACAAATGCGATCAAAATCGCAACAAAGGTAACAATTGACCCGACGACATAATGATACCAAGCCTCTTTACTAATTGCATATTTCCTAATCTTTCTAATCTTCAGGCGCATTGCGTCCATCTCGCTCTTGTGACTATCGACGACACCGGCAAGAACCTTTTCCAAGGTCATCTTCTCTCTTTCAGTTTTTTCCAACCTTTCTTCAGTTTTTTTCAATCTTTCTTTCAAGCCAATATTTTCTTGTTCAACTAAGTATAACTTCTCAACAATAGGGTCGATTGGCATTTCCGGTTCCACTACCTCCTATATAAAAATATCTATGTCAAGTTGGTCGGCGTAAGTAATTGTCGTATAATCAGGAAATGAAAATATGTAGTGAAAAAAGATAATATACCACATCCGAATCATAGACTGGACGAGGGCCAACGGGGACGGATATCAAAACCATGGCTCTAGAAAATTATATACAAGTAAATACGTAAATCATACAAATCAAAATTTGTTTTGGTAAATAAAAACAATAGGCTCACCAAGGTTGTGTCGGTGATGGGGCGATTGACGGTAGTGAGGAAGGGGACAAGGCGCGCGACACTAAAAAAAGCACAAATCATAATTAATTTTGAGCTCAAATTGCATCAATTTGTATACATAACAAAATGAATAACAAATTCTAGCTTAGCTAGGCATTTCATCAAACACCTAGCTAGCACAACAAAAATGAAATGAGCAAGAAAACGAGCAAAACCTGCAATGCCGGAAGAGGGAACGTTGATGCTAACCGTAGAACCGATGGGTACCAACAATCTTGACAAATGGTGGAGAAAATGGGGACGGATTAGACCTCACAAGAGGAATGAGAGAGCAAAAATGGAGTTGAGCTAGAGCTGGAAAAAATGGAGCTGAGCTCGGGGTGGTATATATGTAGGGTTTAGGGGAGGGCTTTAGGACCGGTTTGTGTTACAAACCGGTTCTAAAGGATATGACAGCGGGACCCGCAGTGGCTGCAGAAAATGAGAAAACCTGTAGAACCGGTTTGTGATACAACCCGGTTCTAAAGGGTCTGCCCCTGGGCCCCCCTCCCTGCAGCAAATGGCCCGCAAGGCCTTTAGGACCGGTTTGTGTTACAAACCGGTCCTAAAGGCCTTGCGGGCATTTTGCTGCATAGGTGGGGCCCAGGGACAGACCCTTCTGAACCGGTTTGTATCACATCTGGTTCCATTGGGCTTGGCTCAATGCCCTGTTTTCTACTAGTATTGGTTTTCGGGGCTTGTGGCGGCTAGGTCATGGAAGGGCTCGCTCCGATACCATATCGGAAAACCGATGCCATGTGAGGGCTCGGGCTTCATGTTAATATAGTACTGGGAGAGCCCCGGAAGGCGTATACAAAACCCTATACGGTTGGTGTACTACACCATACCGTATAGAGTGGATTACATGTCTAACATGCGGTGGCCACGATACAGTCGACGCGGAATTATGCACGCCATACATAAAACTTGGCAGAGGTAGCCGGAGCTTTTGCTTAAGAAGAAACAGTGAAGTTATTGGACGATTGAGCTGCATATATACATGTGTGCACCATTTTGATGATGAGGCTGCCTGGTATTCTAAAATAAAAGCTGCACAAACCAAGTTTAACATCCTCCAGCTACGCACACATTAGAGTAGATCATGGCTCATTGGTTGAAATGGTAACAATTTTCCTAAGCATCAGAAGTAATCGGAGATGCGTACTAGATGATCGAGGCTGCGAGATGATAAAACAGGAGCCTGGATCCAAGGCACGACACGGATCAGTTGCCTGCCGGCAGAGGCCAGGTGAACTCGAATCCGGTGAAGTCATCCCACGCGCCACCCGGGAGAGTCCCGTCGCCAGCACCCCACGGCGCAGTGAGCCCGTCGTGGATGTCAGCGGCCACCGAAACCGGCGTCCACGGAAACCCTTCGAACGGCGCAGCGCCCCCGCCGAGCCCGAGATCGAGCTGCGGCAAGAAGACGCCGTCGCTCAGGAAAGGCAACAAGGGCGCCGTCGCGGGGAAGGTGTGCTCTGCCAGCGAACCTTCGGGCGAGGGCGAGGGCGAAGGCTCGGCGGACCTGCGCCGCTTGCTCCCGCCGGTTCCAGTGCGGCGGCACGCGCCTCCGACGGGGACGTTGCGGAGCGTGCCACCGTGCGTCCAGTAGCGTCGACATGCGCGGCAGAAGTGGCGCGGCTGGGCGGTGCTGTAGTTGTTGTAGTAGCAGAACTTGGTGTTGCTGGACTTGCACCGCGGGCACTCCAGCTGCGGCTGCTGGCTCTGGTTGGTCTTGCCCGCCGCGACTTCCTGCAAACCAACCAGCACAGTGATCAGAATTCAGCACGCGCACCATTTGTTCGTCAGAGCTGACACCATGCCACCTCGGCCGGTGGAGATTGGAGACAGTACTTAGTGAGGAAGCAGTGACTGACCTGCGGGAGCAGCGTGGCGTCGGCATCAGCGGGGGCAGGGCGCTTGGCAGTGGCGGCGTTGGAGCTTTTCTTTTTTTTTAAGAACAGGCGCAAGAAGCGCATGTCTTTTTCATTAAGATAGGAAGAGAATGGTGTTACAGACGATCAAGTCATAGCGATGCTAAGACTGACACCCCACACTGCTAACAACTGACTACGATTACTCACACAAGCTATCCACTCTACGCTTGCCGGCCCAAGCCAGCCTCCACACTTGGAACTCATCTTTGATACGTCGGCAAAGCTCCAAAGGCAGGGTTGCCACCTTGTCGAAGACGCGTGCGTTCCTTTCAAGCCAAATCCACCTAGCCACTAGGATTATCAGAGCGTTGAGCTCTTTCCTAGACCCACTAGCGCAAGCCTCACTAACTCGCGGCCACCATTGTCCTAGCGACGCTGCGCCGTCCGGCGTGAATCGGTGCATGCGTATGGAGAGCAGCATGTGATACCAGACCTCCCTCGCGTAGGAGCACCGTAGAACCATATGCTCACTCGTCTCCTCTTCCTGACAGCAGAGTGGACAAGCATCCGGGTGCTGCAGACCTCTCGCGGCCAGGCGATCAGCTGTCCACAAGCGATTCTTGACCAACAACCACATGTGAATCTTCAATTTGAGCGGGGCCTTAGCTGACCAAATCTCTCTTGCACATGGCATTTCCCTCCTGCCCAAAAAGAAGAGATTGTACGCCGATTTCGCTGAGTACTTTCCAGTGGACGTGGCTTTCCACGTGATGACATCCTCCTCCCCTGGCTGCACAGCTTGCTCCTGGACTAGGGGCCATAGCTCCAGAAAGTCCACAATGGCCGGAAGGGCCAGCCTTTTCTTGAGGGCGCGGACCCAAGCCCCGTCCTGGAGGCCAGCCTCCACCGTGATGCCACTCCCACTGGCACGAACACACTTGCACAGGTTTGGCGCGATGTCCTGGATGCACGCCCCGTTAAGCCACGGGTCCTTCCAGAACTTGAGTGCTCTACCGTTGCCAAGCGTGCAGCGAACTGCCGTGCGAAACACTTCCTCCGCTTCATCAGGTATGCTGAACTGTAATCCTGACCATGGTTTGTTACTGTCAACGAGCTCGAACCATCTCCACCTCATCCTCAATGCAAGATTGAGAAGTTTGAGGTTCTTTATTCCTAAGCCACCGAGCCTCTTGGGTGAGCAAACCATGTCCCAAGCGACCACACAGTGACCACGACGCGCTTCAGTGGAGGCTGACCAAAAGAATCCCCGTAGCAGCTTGTTAATGCAGTTCAACACCCATTGCGGCAGGTCGAGTGCGAGCATGTGATACACCGGGGTTGCAACGAGTGTTGCGTCCACCAAGATCAGCCTGCCGCTCTTCTCTAGCAGAGCGGCCTTCCAGGTTGGCACATGGCCTGCCACTTTATCCACCAGCGGTTGCAGATCCACTCTCGAGAGCCTGGTTGGAGACAGCGGCAATCCCAAGTACTGAATGGGAAACGGGCGTACCGGACATTCCAGGGTTGTTAGCAGCGGGAGCAGATCCAAACCCTCGCATCTAATTGGCGTTGCAGAGCTCTTTGCGAGGTTACAATTTAGCCCGGAGGCGCTCCCAAAAACTTTAAGCAGCTCCACCACCGCGGTTGCTTCCAGCTGAGTGGGCCGGATGAACAGCACCACATCATCTGCAAAGAGTGAGAGGCGGTGTTTCACTCCAAACCGGCTCAGGGATTCAAACACCCCGTGCTCCTCAGCCAAGGTGATAATGGCATTGAGCACGTCCACAATGAGTATGAAGAGGGAAGGGGAGATAGGATCTCCTTGCCGTAGACCACGAGCATGCCAGAACTTCGCCCCCGGGGATCCATTCACAAGCACCCGTGTGCTCGCAGTGGCGATCAGCGTGGAGATGCGATCCACGAAGCGAGGCCCAAACCCGCGTTGACGCAGGACCTCCAGCAGGAAGGGCCAGGCAACTGAATCGAACGCTTTGGCCACGTCTAACTTGAGCATCAAGGCATCAATGCGTCTACGGTGCAGAGTGCGTACTGACTGTTGGACCATGAAGAAATTGTCGTGGATTGATCTGCCTCTTACGAACGCACTCTGATTAGCGTTGACAAGCGCTTGCAGGGGCTTGACAAGTCTCAGTGCCAATGCTTTCGAGATGATTTTCGCCACGCTGTGCAAAAGACTGATTGGGCGATAATCACTGACCTCAATTGCATCCACCTTCTTTGGCAAAAGAGCAATGAAGGCTTCATTGAGCCTGGAGAAACCCCTGCTGTCCGCGGCGTTGGAGCTGCTGGCGGGGAGGAGGGAAGCTGGAGCTGGAGGCATGGCTTGGTGGCTAGCGAGCAGAGCGCATGCCGTGTACGAAGCCTGATCACCTAATCTTTCAATCAGTTGAGTTGTGAACTGGACTCGCCGTGCGTCCAATTGGGGTGCTATATATAGAAGCAGAGGTAGAAGATGCTGTGCTTGTGCGTGAAGGCACCTTGCTCCTCCACCACCTCCCATACTCTTCTCTGTCAGCGTCGCATTCCGTATCTGGTGGCACGGCGGTGACAGCGACTCGACGCAACGCCCAGTGGTCGACCAGTGGCTCAGCTGGGCCGTTGCTTTTACCGAGGGAACCAACTCAACGGCTGGCGTGGCGTCGAGACCGGCCGGAGAGTTGTTGCTGCAAGTGCGACGCTGACAGAGACGAGAGTCCAGCCACCCGCGCTCACCCTTGTATACAGTAGTGATCCACGTACCTAACGGCAACGCGACGCAAACTGTTGTGCTGACCGATGGCAACTTGCCCCGCCACCGGGCCGCGGCGCAGGGCGGACACCACCCTGACGACACGAGCTAGCGGCGCCTGCCGCAAAGTGTCTACCGTGGTGTGGAGGCGTTAAGGTTTGGCACGCTAGTGGGGGCCGGGGGATGGACCGTTCGGAGTGATTGGCGGGCGGCGGTCGACCTACTCGTCATGGTGACGCGGCGCAGGGCCCCGGAGGGTGGCGGGGGACATGGTCGGTGCCGATTTTTCCACGGGGCGGGGGGCCACCGCGCGACCCATCGACGGCGACGGCTCTCTTCGTCTCGGCCAAGATTGATGTGCGCGCATGTCCGCTCTCCGCGCCGCCAAGACTGGCCGATGCGAAGCGCGGAGGGCCGGCGCCGCATGCACACGCCCGATCGATCCACATGATGCTCTCTCCTCTGTTACGATGCTCCTCTGCGTCCGCAAAAGCCAAAGACCATTTACCGAATTATTTTTTAATAATAAATAATTTTATGCATGCTATCCACTTTTCATTTTGTCTACTCTATTGTGCGAACCTCGGCACACTTGAACAAAGCAAAAAGATATCCAGATTGAGCAACAAAAAGTATTCAACTAAATGATTCAAAAGAATTGCTTGTTGGAGAAAAAAAATCCATTTTAAATCTTGAACTGCTAAAGATTCGAGCGCTTCTGAACCGTTGGATCGAAACTAGCACAACACTTTGTGAGGTAGACGACCCTATATATAACCCACCTCTAGTCCCGGTTCGTAACACAGCCTCGAACTAGTCAAAACAAGGCCAGAACCCTTTAGTCACGGGCCATATTACGAACCGAGACTAGGGGCCCGTTCGGACCGGGACTAGCTCACCCGAGCATTTCTTACGATTGCGGGCGATGGAACCGGAGCACTAGTCCCGGTTCGTAATGCAACCGAGACTAATGCTCCGGACCAAAACCCGTGTTTCTACTAGTGTATGTATGTATGCGTTGTAGTTAGCTACAAAATTTAGATTGACACTAGCGCCACTTGATCTTTTACATGGTATCAGATGGCCGTTCGACCAGAGCAACGAGGACAACCACATTCTTGTGCGGCGACAAGGTAGCCACGGCCGTCTCCAAGCCATTTACTGGCGTTGTCTCCTCTTCATCCATGTCGATGTTCCCGAAGCCCCCTGCTTTGAGAGTCCACCGAGCTCCTCTGTTTCCAGCCTCTCCCGCCGTCGGGGCTTGCGCTGGTTGGTGTCCAGACGGCCTGGGGTGCCGCCCCGCTTTGTATAGAGTAGTATTTCGTTGGCCTACTAGTTGTTGGTTGCTTTCCTTCGTGGAGTTCGGCGTTATGCCGCTGGGGGTTCGCTTGCCGGCGCAACCGATCTGTGTCCGCTGGCTGCTTCTGGTTACCTTGCTCTCGGCGGTGCTCCGGTGGTCGGAGTCGTGTGCGGAGGGTGAGGGATCTGTGGTCTCCCGACTCAATAAGCTCGAAGATTAGCCTCCTCATTTGGGGGTCGATGTTGGCTTGGATGCGGATGGACTTCGTCGCCCTCTTCTTCTTCCTTGTTGTCATGGAGCCAACAGATTGGAGGACATAGTCGTCGCCTCTACTCTTGTGTTCAGGTGTCCACGGGGAAGTCTGATGCTGCATACCGGAGATCATCACACGGCGGCCGAGTTTTTCCACCGTGATCCATGGCTGAAGAGGCAGCCTCTCCTTGCGCCCTTCATGGCGCCCCTTTAACCTCTAGATGGGAGGCCTTGTAGTGGATTCGAGTCGGCGTTCCACATCCTGTTTTCCGCAAGTGGTTTCGTCCCCAGTGGTTCTCGGGATGGTCATCGTTCGTCTGCAGATTCCGGTGGTGGAGGCCAAGGACCCGATTTTCCGGTGGTGGTTCCTCGTAAAATTTGAGGACTACTATGTAACTTTCTGTTTTCTGCTCGTCCTATGTACTTTGTACCCCCACCGACAAATTATATGCAGCTAGGCCCTTCGGGCCTTCCTTTGTTCAAAAAAATCCGTGTCGATGTTAATTATCACTGTCGTGAGTGGCTTTTTGGCGGACAGTTTACCTTCTTTTGGAAGGCTTAGGTGGTTCCTCTTCATTGAAGCTAACTACTTACTGATTGGATTTGTCGATGTATAAAACACATTCCATGAACTCGTACTTTCTCGACATAAACAACATCTTCGGTAAAAACACCTCCAATCGTGAAAGGTTCTCCTTCCTCTGCACCGTTTCATCTTTTGAGATTATACAAGAGGTATGGCTTACTACCAGTTGGGTTAGGTATGTTGTTAACTAATTTACTTTTTCGTATTGCTCTATATTCCATGGATTAAATCTTATGAAGAATTGTTCATTTACTAACTATTTAGGGTTCTATAAAATTTCCACATAAGCGAAGGAAGCCACCAGAAGGGGAAGACCGGGTGCCGCGCCCCCGAGGAGAGATCTCCTCGGGGGCGGCGCGTTATGCGTAAGTAGTGGAAACCTAGAATCTGCGCCGTGAGGCTAACCGCTCTGATATCATGTGGAAATTTTGTAGAACCCTAGATATTTGTTGTGTATTGATTTAACCCTCATATGGGGTATATGAAGGAGGTACATGGAGGGAGTAGACTTGCGAGTACAAGATGGTTGCCGTAATCCTAATCGTGCAATATACCTATTCTAACACCCAGAACAACGACAATTATAGAGATGCAATTGATGATGCTGAACAGGAGGAGACGACGGAAGCGCGAGACTTAAAATCCAGTCGTTATCGTCCGTTTCACTACCTCTACGACTGAGGGAGAATGTTAAAGTACGTATTATAGATGACTTAGAGGTAGACTATCCAGTCGTTATCGTATGTTTCACTACCTCTACGACTGAGGGGGAATGTTAAAGTACGTATTATAGATGACTTAGAGATAGACTAGGAATTAGACTCCGTCTTGTATTCCAAGTCATAGGCTACTTGCCTCTCAAGTCTTGTACCTCTTATATACCCCACGAGGGTCCAAAGAAAAACAACAAAATATTCGGGTTCTACAAAATTTCACACTTACGCTCTTGTAAGAACTGACCGCCCGGTTGGCCTAATATTTAGGTAAATGGCTATTTAATCTACTTACAGAAAATGGTGTTTGGCAAACCCTCCTAAGACGAAAATACATCGGCACAAAAGCGTTATCGCAGGTTGTTTGGAAACCAGGTGATTCTCACTTTTGGGCTGGCCTAATGGCGACAAAGAATTATTTCTTTCGCTATGGGGTATTTAATATCAAGGATGGATCTCAGATACGGTTTTGGGAGGATCAATGGCTAGGAAATGCCACCCTCAGGGAACAGTATCCGGCCCTATACAATATTGTTCGTCACAAAGGCGATACGTTAGCTACAGTAATGCAAACGTTCCCACCTAATGTGACGTTCGGGCGAGATGTTCTCGGACCAAGATTACAATCTTGGAATGCTCTGTTAGATAGATTGGCTTTGATCCAATTATCACAAGGCACCGATGAATTTCGATGGAATTTAACTAAGAATGCTATGTTCTCAGTGGATTCCTTGTATAGAGCTATGATCCATTCAGGAGTGCCGGTCGATAATAATAAGAAAATATGGCGCATGAGGATACCTCTTAAGATGAAAATCTTTGCATGGTACCTTCGAAAAGGTGTTATATTAACAAAAGATAATCTTGTCAAGCGTAATTGGCATGGAAGTACAAAGTGTGTTTCGTGTCCTATGGACGAAACGATAAAACACTTATTCTTCGAGTGCGTTTTTGCGCGGTCTATATGGTCAGCTATCCAAATGGCTTCGAACTTATATCCTCCAACATCCATTGCAAATATTTTTGGCAACTGGTTGAATGGAATCGATAATAGGTTTAAAACTATGTTTAGGGTAGGAGCGCAAGCCGTTATATGGTCGCTCTGGCTGTGTAGAAATGACAAGATTTTTAATGATAAAAATTTCTCTCGTTTGCAGGTTCTTTTCCGCTGCACAGGTATTCTCCGTTCGTGGTGCATATTACAACGGACGGAGTATCGAGGCCTTTTTACGGAGGCATGTGTACGGCTGGAAAGAGTGGCGAGGGATATTTTTATCCCACATGGATGGCCGCTTGATTTACGGATTACGGCTCCATAGACGACAGCTGATTCTTCATATTGGTTGTAATCGGCATGTTGCTACTGATTTGCACTTTTATTTTTATTTTCTATCGGCCGTGTGCATCATGTTATGCAGAAGCCGGGTGTAATACTTTTTTAAAGTAATAAAGCCCATTATCAAAAAAAAAAAACAAAAAAAAAAGATGATACGAATCTGAGTGCACGCCTCGTTTAAAACACCTGCGCGGGTCAGCAGTAGGTCAGGTTTTCTTAGATATATATCGATCCACTCGTGCAAACTGATGCTGTGTAAACGCAGGTTTCATTGTGTTGTGAGAGGACAAGCTAGCTAGCTAGGACCAGTACCAGAAGTGCACAACTCAATATAGAAATGACACTTTCGGCACCCCATTGACTCTAGAGCCCTTAATTTTGAGTCTTCCAACTCAGCCCAATACGAGATCAGACAGTATAATGCTATGATCAATCGTGCGATCATTAGTGCAGATCAACATGTACTAGTTTTAGTGCTTCAGATCAACGATGCGAGACTAGCCGATTTTTGCATGCACGTCGGAAGAGAATGTTCAGACATAATCGTAGGTACATGCTTGAATAGAACGAGTCAAATTACAAGCAAAATGAGCTACTCCGCCAAGATATTAGCATCACTTGGCTTCTGCAAAAATGTTTGAGATGAACCTCAGCTTCAGATCTCACAGTAGGGGTTTTGATACAAGGATTCTCAGCGTCACGCCGAGGAAGAACGCCGAAGCGAGGGGAAGAAGAGGATAGTTGCCCTGTACGGGTCTTGGTAATTCATTACAATTGATGCCTTTTCCCGGACATGCCCGGTCCTTACAAATAGGGCTACTCCTCCCGTGCACTTGGCTCGCTGACTTGGTCGCTGCGAGCTCCTTGGTCCCTTGTGGCCGTCCGATGCTGGACACTGATGTGTTGGCGCCCATCTGCCCGCTCCTTCTCCCGTAGAGCTCTCGTCAGGTGCAGGTCCGTGACAGTTCCCCCCCCCTTGAGAAGAAGCTTGTCCCCAAGCGGGCGCTGACGGGTACTGGTTCACGATCGAGTACACATCTTTCCATGTGTGGCAGTCTTCGGGCAGGTGCTTCCACTGCACCAGCACCTGCGGCACCTCTTTGCACCCTTTTCGGACGTATCGCTCCTGCAGGATTTTTGCTGGCTGCACACAGCAGGAATTCAGTGCTGAAACTGGATGGTTAGCACTCACCTCATCATTCGCCCCAGCGATTTCTTTAGTTGCGAGACATGTACCACCGGATGTATCCGCGACGATTCTGGCAGCTGTAACTTGTATGCCACTTTCCCTACACGCTTGAGAATGGGATAGGGCCCAAAGTACTTGAAACCTAGCTTGTGAGATGGTCTATGTGCAACTGAGGTTTGAACATACGGCTGTAGCTTCAGGAATACCTTATCTCCTACCTCAAACTCCCTTTCTGTCCGGTGTTTATTAGCTTGCGCCTCCATCCTCTTCTGCGCTCTTTCCAGGTGTTGTTTGATCAATGGCATCATCAATGCCCTCTCATTAAGCCATTTGTCAAGATCATCATTGCATGAGTCATTGGTGTTCAGTATTCCAAATTGTCTTGGGTTCCTAATATAGAGCACCTGGAACGGGGATTTCCCCAAGGCTGAATGATACGACGCGTTGTACCAATGCTCCGCTTGCGGTAACCATTGTGCCCACTTTTGAGGTGTCGCATGGATCAAACAGCGCAAATATGTTTCGAGACACTGATTGAGCCTCTCGGTCTGTCCGTCTGTTTGAGGATGATACGAAGAGCTGAGATTCAGCGTGGTGTCTGCCATTTTGAACAGGTGCTGCCAGAAGGAACTTGTAAATATCTTGTCTCTGTCAGAAATGATGACCTGAGGTAACCCATGGTATCGATAGACATGGTTGACAAACGTCGTGGCCACTGTACTTGCTGTGAATGAGTGCTTTAGCGGAACGAAATGCCCAAATTTGGTTAATTTGTCTACTATCACCAAGATTGTGTCGTAGTGCCCAGATTTCGGCAGGCCTTCGATGAAGTCCATGCCCACTGTATGCCAAGCTTCCCCAGGGATAGGTAAGGGATTTAACCTGCCGGGCAGACGTGTGTGTTCACGTTTTGCCTGCTGGCATGTCGTGCAAGTTTGGACATACGCCTTGACGTCCTGTTTCATGCCAGGCCACGCAAACAGCTGCTTGATCCGTGTGTATGTGGCCATGATTCCAGAGTGCCCCCCAATTGCACTGCTGTGCAACGCTAGGATTATTGCCTGATGATCCTCCTTATGATGCCCCAGCCACACTCTTCCTTTGTATCGAATGATACCATTCTGCAAAGAGTATCCTTGTTCGTTGAACCCTGTGATGCTGAGTTCTGTCATCAGCTGTTTTGCTTTCTCATCCTTCTGATACCCTTCTATCACAGTTTCCATCCATTTTGGTTGCACTTCTGAAATGGCATATGCGTTCTCTGTGTGTAATCTACGAGATAATGCATCAGCAGCTTTGTTCAGTACCCCTTTCTTGTACACGATTTTGTACTGAAAGCCCATCAACTTGAAAAAGGCTTTCTGCTGAATTGCAGTTGTCACCTTGTGTTCTCCCAGGTGAATTAAGCTTTTCTGATCCGTGTGGATCGTGAACTGCCCATGCTGAAGGTTTGTCTTCCACTTGTCAATTGCCATTAAGATTGCCAAACATTCTTTATCATAAATGGAGAGTGTTTGATTTTTCTGACCAAGTGCCTTGCTGAGAAATGCCAGAGGATGTCCCTGTTGCATGAGCACTGCCCCTATCCCATTCCTGCAAGCATCTGTCTCAAGCAAGAATTCCTTGTTGAAATCTGGCAAGGCCAACACTGGAGCTTTTATTAGAGCCTGTTTGACCTGAGAGAATGCTTCTTTTATCACTGGTGTCCACACATATGGTTTGCCCTTTTTCAAAAGATCAGTCATAGGCTTGCAAAAGGCCCCAAAGTGCTTAATGAACTTCCTGTAGTATCCAGCCAGTCCTAGGAATCCCCTTAACTGTTTCACATCCTTTGGCTCAGGCCAATTTTTCACTGCTTCTATTTTTTCTGGATCCGTTGACACCCCTTGCTCACTGATGATGTGTCCCAGATAGCTGATTGATGTCTGAGCAAAGGAGCACTTGCTCTTCTTTACCAATAGCTTGTTGTCATCTAAGATTTGGAACACTGCTTGCAGATGTTGCCCATGTGTTTGCAATGATGGGCTGTACACCAGTATATCGTCCACAAAAACCAACACATACTTCCTGATGACGTGTGCGAAAATGGTGTTCATAGCAGATTGAAACGTCGCAGGTGCACATGAGAGCCCAAAGGGCATCACTTTGAATTCGTAGTGTCCACTGTGGGTCCTGAAGGCAGTTTTGTTCTCGTCTGCTTCATTCATCCTTATCTGATGATAACTAGAGCGTAGGTCCAGCTTGGTGAAATATCTTGCTCCTGCCAACTCATCTAAGAGCTCGTCTATCACTGGCATCGGGTAGCGATCCTTGACTGTTACTGCATTCAAGTGCCTGTAGTCCACGCAGAATCTCCACGTCCCGTCCTTCTTCTTGACCAGCAGTACTGGTGACGCGAAGGGGCTCTGACTGGTTCTAATTATCCCTTGCTGCAACATTTCTCGAATTTGTTTTTCAATTTCGTCGTTTTGTTGTGGTGAATACCGATACGGTTTCACATTCACTGGATGCACTCCAGGCATGAGGTTTATCCTGTGATCAAAGGACCTCCTCGGGGGAAAACCCGATGGTGTGTTGAAGCAATGTGCATATTCCTCCAGCACTTTGGCAATTTCAGGTGGCAACACCGATTCCTTGTCTGTTGCAACTACTGGACACAAGCATACAATCTGAGCTACAGCATTGTCATGCACCAATTGGTTCATATCTTCCTCTGAAATTATATGACATTCAGACACGTTGTTCTTCACACCTCTGAGTGTTATCCTTGCTCCATTTTGCTTGATACGGAATGTTCTCTTCTGCCAGTCCACCCACATGGGCCCTAATGTATATAGCCACTCCATGCCTAAGATCATGTCATAGTGTGGTAGATCAAACACCTTGAATGTGGTTGTAAATTCAGCCCCCTGACACTGCCACTGCACATTAAGCACTGCTTGATTTACAGATGTTTTACCCCCATCCGCGACAACCACTGTAACTGCAGGTATTTCTTTGGTCTCCAAGTTCAACAATTTCACTGCATCAGAACTAATGAAATTTCCGTGGCTCCTTGAGTCCACCAGCAGCAGCACTTGTTTGCCCTTGATTGTTCCTTGCAGCCTCATGCTCTTCTTCTGTGTAGTGCCAGCCATTGCGCACTCAGATATGTGTACCAGAGATTCTTCGCTACTGCTCGTTTCATCCTGTTCTTGCTCACTGTCAGAGGCAGTCACCTGCAAAAGCTCCACTAATTCTTCTACTATGTTCAGCGGTACTGTTTTGTTGCACTTGTGACCTGGCTGGAACTTGTCCCCACACTTGAAGCATTCACCCCTGACTCTTCTTTGGGCTTTCAGCGATTGAAATTTTTCCACCCAGCTGGGTCTATTGCCTCCCTTTTCTTCTTGTATCTTCCTCTCCTCTGGCTGAGGGGCTAGGATTCCCCTACTGCTGCGACTGAACTTGCTGTACTGATGCTTGTTTTCATGCTTGTAGCGATAAGGAGTGAAGTACCTGTCGTCATTCATCTCTTCCTGTGTTTCAGCAAAAGAAAACGCAGCATCAACCGTTCTAGGTTTATGAAGACGAATTGCACGCTGAATGTTCTTTTTCAGCCCACTTATGAATTTAGTGACAAAAAAAGCTTCATCATAATGTTTGTTATGAACTAATACTTTGTGCCTTAGAGCTTCAAACTCGTGGTAATACACCTCCACAGTGTCAGTTTGTTTGCACCTATCTAGTGCCTCTAGTGACCTAAGATGTCTATCTTTCCCAAATTTGGTATACACAGCTACACACAACTCCTCCCAACTATCCACATCATGCTCTGCCTCATATGTTTGCAGCCATAGGGCAGCATTTCCTACAAAGTGCATAGTTGCAAAATTTGCCCAAGTGGAATGATCTACTGCATACATGTCAAAATATTTCTCACTCACTTTCTTCCACCACTTAGGGCTGTCTCCATTAAACTTAGGGAAATCAGATTTAGGTGGCCTAGAGCTACGGTAATGTGCGCGATACTCAGTGCCCACACTCTCCTCATCGTCCATGATCGAGCCTTTGCTACCCAAATCGAAAGTAACAGGAGAATTTCGAAATTGACGCGTACCCTTTGCCAGGGCAGGTGCCATGCCGCGGGCAACACTGGTCACGTTGCCCTGAATCTCTGTAGAAGCACGGTGGCCGTTGGCCCGAGGCCTACCATCTTCGGGAGGATTGTGGTCGGCCTCCAATGCTTGCACGCGGGCGTGCGCCTCCTCGACGGATTTCGTCAGCAGGAGAATGGATGCGTCAATCGCGGGCACCCACTTGTTCAGCCCTTGCAGGTTGTCCCCGAGCTTGACGTTGGCATCCGCGCAGGCCTTGAGGGAATCGGTGATGGCCTTCAACGCCAAACCTGACTCCTCACTCTGCCCTCGCATGCTGGCTGCCAGCGCCTGGATCTCGGCTTGCAGCTTCTCCATTGTGATCTGGTCACACCTTCTCCACACCTCTGAATCAGTGATGAGGGTTTGTCTCCGACGCCTTGACCACGCCTCCTTAGTGTTCAGATCCAGCCGAGGTCCCGGGATTTTACCCCAGACAGGAGATCTGCCTGGAACCGGATCTCGCCGCCGATCTGCACTCTAGCTGTCTACCGCCACCACTCGCCGCCGTAGGTGATGCCTGTCGTGCAGCAACCTCCGCCGCCGCGAGGTCTCTCGACTGCGGGGATTTTGCCGGAGATCCGAACCCACAGTCGATTCCCTCGAGTCCGCCTCCGCTCTCTCAAGGTGGAAGCGCGTCCGTGGATTCGAACGGCTCTGATACCAAATGAGATGAACCTCAGCTTCAGATCTCACAGTAGGGGTTTTGATACAAGGATTCTCAGCGTCACGCCGAGGAAGAACGCCGAAGCGAGGGGAAGAAGAGGATAGTTGCCCTGTACGGGTCTTGGTAATTCATTACAATTGATGCCTTTTCCCGGACATGCCCGGTCCTTACAAATAGGGCTACTCCTCCCGTGCACTTGGCTCGCTGACTTGGTCGCTGCGAGCTCCTTGGTCCCTTGTGGCCGTCCGATGCTAGACACTGATGTGTTGGCGCCCAGCCGCCCGCTCCTTCTCCCGTAGAGCTCTCGTCAGGTGCAGGTCCGTGACAATATTCTTCGAAGCAGCCCTAACGATCTGAAGAAACGACAAAATATAACCACAATATTTAATTCAGATGATCATTGATATCATGCACAATTGATATACTACCTCTACTACAAAGACAGTGTCCCGCCGACCAACGTTTGAAGCGACGGCGACGTACGTACGGCCATGGATCAGAACCGCGGCCGCACGCATGATTGATGCAACATGCTTTTGTTTCTTGTCGCAACTTACATACTATACGCCTATACTATCTACATCCGGCCATATACTGGTCAACACGCAACATACGACAAGGACAATTGCTGGTCGTGGATCACATCATCTAGTTAGCTATGCGCGCGCGATGGATGTGTCGTACTAAATTGTTGATTAATCGAGATCAGCGAGGCATCCACGCGACATCCAGCGGGATCCCGAAAACCAGGTTATCTTTCTGATTAGGACAACAACGACGGAGGTGCAAATTAGGTCATCTTAGGGCATCTCCACTCGTGCCCCCAGTTGCCGTCCGGATCGGTGACCGGATCGACCCTTTGGGATCTCGTTCGGACGGCGCGGCGTCCACAGGGTCATCCCTTTCCCACTCGCAGCCCTAATTTGAGGCCCCAAAATAAAAGACATTTGAATTTAAACGACCATTTCATTCAAAATTTTAGGTTTATAAATTTAAACGAAATTTAGACTAAATTGTTGATTAATCGAGAATAGCGAGGCATCTACACGACATCCAGCAGGATCCCGAAAAAGCGGCTGTAAAATACGCATCTTTCTGATTAGGACAACAACAACGGAGGTGCAAATTAGGTCATCTTAACCGGATTAATTAGATTATTCGTTCCATTGTTCATGCAGGAGAAGCGAGTGGAAAAGCTTGATTTGCTTAGAACATCTCTAGAAGATACTGCAAACTCGCGACCTACAAACCACGTTTAAGGGTCGACGCAAACGCGTTTTGCCGTTCATTGTTCGTGTCAAACGCGACTGCAAATTTTAAATTTAGACAAACGCGGGAGATAAGCATAATTTAAATAAGCGCGGGTGTCAAGTTCATCACGGATTCACATCTGCCACGGCCCACATTGCGGTAAACCTAGTAAAATACTACATAATGGCGCAACCCTAACCCTAAATATGTCCAAAATCGGCTCACCGGAGCCCTATGGTTCAGAGGCGCCATAGTCGGTGCAGCGAGATCACTCCTCTTCGTCGGAGCTGATGAGGTCGACATAGATGAGCTCATGTTTTGCGTTCTCGCACTTCTAGTTGGCCTCGTTCTCGCGGAACGAGCGATCAATGTCGAGCCCCTGCTCCAAAAGCAGCTCGTCGAGGTCGGTGGCGATGCGGCGGCGCTTGCGGTCCTCTTCGTGCTTATGTCCGCTGCTAGCCAACAACCAAGTTGTATCTACCTGTTATCGAGCCATGTCGACTAGTTTTGCACTCTATCAAATCTGCGGGCGGAGCCAGGCACCAAACGGTCCAGCTGTCCGGAGCTTTTTTTAGCCTCGACGAAATTACAAGTACATTATCCGAACAAGCGCACATATAAGCACACCACACACCCTCCTATATGCGCCTGCGTACCTACTGCACCTACAACTCACACACACAAACGCCATATAAGAGACTTCCGAAGCCGCAGATTCCGTGAACACCGGGCACATCGTCCTCCCCGTGCCGAGGAAACCTGATACGGAACACCAAAAATTCATCCCCAAAGGGACTGATACGTCTCAAACGTATCTATAATTTTCGATGCTCCATGTTTGTTTTCTATCCAATACCTTTATGTTTTCACATGGTTTCCTTGGTTTTTCGGACGTTTTCATGGACTAACCTATTGGAAAGATGCCACAGAGACAGTTCATGTTTTCTGTTGTTTTTTTATTCAGAAAAGTTGTTCTAGAAATATTCTCGGTATTGGACGAAACAAAAGCCAAAAGTATTAGAATTCCCGGCACGTCAAGGAAGACCAAAGGAGACCCGGAGCGGGGCCTTGGAGCCCCCACACCATGGCTAGGAATGGATGGCCCCCTGGTGGCGCCTGGAGGTGGTGTGGCCCCCTCGAGCGCCCACCGACGTTTCCCTTTCGCCTATATATTTCCCCCTATGCATAGTCTCTAAATATATCGGCCCCCTTCCACGAAAAGTTCCGTAACTCCGCCGCCGCCGCCGACAAGTTTTAAGGGACAAAAATCTATGTTCTGGCACAATGCCGGGACGGGGAAGTGCCCCCAGAGCCATCTACATCGACTCCACCGCCATATTCATCGCCGTTGCTGTCTCGTATGATGAGGATGGAGTAGTTCTCCCTTGGGGTTGAGGCTCTACCGGTAGCTATGTGTTTCATCTCTCGCTCCCATGGTGTGATTTTTATGTGATCATGAGCTTTGTAATCTAGTTGAATAAGTAGATGTTACGCTTCATCTGTTATGCTACTCAAGTGGTTTTGTTATGAGATCTCCATAGACACGTTGATCACGGTGTAAAGGTGACAGTGTATGCACCGTGTGGTTTAGCATGCTATTTATATTTTTTGTTGGATGACCCTATGAAATTGTGGTGTTTGTCTGGAACCATCTAGGTCTCATGGTGATAGCGTGAGGGTTGCCTAGATAGGGAAATGCGAACTCTAAGGAGTGCTTTTTGCAGCCTGACACAATGATTGGTGTTTGTTGGCCGACCGGAGATTGGTTCGGAGTAACGTACTAAAGAGAGATATTTATGCATTCAATTATGTTATTATTGTTGAGAGTATTCAGTAGCGAAAGTATAATCCCTAAGCCTTGTTTCTAAGTATTGAAACGCCGTTTTCAACCAGTTCTATTACATGTTTACTTGCTGCCATTTTTATTTCAGATTGCTACTATCAGTTATAATCATATATATTACTTATATTTCACTCTCTCTTCACCGAACTAGTGCACCTATACAACTGACAATTGTATTAGGTGTGTTGGGGACACAAGAGACTTCTTGTATCATAATTGCAGGGTTGCTTGACAGGGATACCTTTGACCTCTTCCTCCCTGAGTTCGATAAACATTGGGTGATCCACTTAAGCGAAACTTGCTGCTGTTCTACAAACCTCTGCACTTTGAGGCCCAACATTGTCAACAAGAATAGAAGCGTGTGTAGACATTAGGGACTCGAGCCTGGTTGGGTTGGGTGGCCTTCTCGATTTTGTTTCGGCACTTCTCCCCTTCTCGATCTTGCCCAAAACTCTTCCAGAATACTTTAACTCCTATAGATAAAATCATCGACCTTATCCAACGATGCCGGAACATATTCCCGACACCCCGGGACATCTCATGTCCCACATAATCTCTCTGAATATTAATTCTATCACATTGAAACCATTCAGATGATACAGGTTATTTTCTCTTGACCATCCAATATGAACAAATAACTCTGACGCGACCCCTACAGGTTCGATAACAAGTAGACATGGTTGAGAAACCAATTTACGAATGAATAATCAACCTCGGGACTGTGGACGTCCATATTGACTCCTACAGGTTATATGAAGAAACTCCGCTGAACATGTTGGTTATTAAGTGATTTCCCATTACTTCGCGATACCAATCAATACCTCGAGACGAGATGAATGATAATACCATGATTAAACTCTTTCATCATTATATCGTATTATTCTCGATGTCCGATATAATTTCTTTTACTCGTTATCGTGTTATATTATCACCATGAATAATGTCATGTCTTTGTCTGTGTAGATTTATTAACAGATACCATTACACCGAGTGAATCATTCATGCATCTCTCTATTTACTAGAGGAGTAATTCCTAGTCTTGACCTATCACGATGAAATAAACAACTTCGAGAATACCCAGTAATAACAGAGTTTACAGTATGATACCTCACTACACCAAAGAAAACTTTCTAGCGAACAACACCGTATATTCTTACGGTCAAAGGAATCAAACAAATGAATCATACTATGACGATACTATTTATAGCAATGCTAGAATGATATCTCGTAGTATCACAACTATTTGCGTCTACCCAGTCACAATGTTGAAACAACAATATGCTTCCATTAATATTGACATAACAAATGTCTATGACCAGGAAAAACGTGGTCATCTAATATTAACGAGTTTGACTATGAGACATGACAAACAATTATAATAGTGCGTTTATGTCTCTTCACCTGCGTATGTGTTTTTCTCCGAATCTCATATTTAGTGACCTTAACAGTTATAGCATAAAAACATAATAAATTAATCATGAAATTAAACATAATATAGCACTACTAAATTACATATAATAGACCGGGCCGATTCAAATAATTTTTTTACCAAGGCAAAGTATGCTAATTTATTTATATTAAACTCTTATACTTCCATGTAGCATTTATAATCTTATAACTACACCTTACCCATACATAGTTGTCACAGTTAACTAATTATGAACTTTTACTAATATTACCATAATATATATTAAAATACATTTACCTTGTGTTGAATTCAATAATTTTGTAACCAAAACTACATTGTAGTTTTTGATGTATACAATAGACGATTTTGTACACAAATTGTAGGCCCTCCTTATTTTTTGCGGTCAAATCAAGACTTAACTATAATATTTAGGGGACATATCTATTAATATTATTTTAACAAATATCTTAATACCAGCTTCGAGTATATCCTTCACTACAAGAAATATGATTACTTTTGACCCTCCATTTTGGTCCTAGAAGATCACAGAGTTTCATTTATGACTCCAATGTGACCAAAAGTTGGACACGTACAGAGTGTATTGTTCGATCACTAACGACATTTCTAGTGGAATGTTCATAACTGTTTATAAACCAAATGAGAGAATCATAACTTTATTACCAAAGGTTTTGGTCATTAGCTATTTAACATGGCCACGTTAGATAGTACGTGGTGAAGTTGTGACGTGGCAAAATTATGGACAGGCGATAACGTCATAGATTAAAATCAACCTAGTCCAATTACATTAGCCAAACCCAATAATTCAGCTAATTTTTTTCATGGTCAGGCTCAACATTTCGACCTTTTTAATTTTGAGGGCCTTTTTCATTTGGATTGTCTCCTTTTTGTGGCCAATTGATTTTCTAATTTTGTATTATAGAGGCTTAGTGGTATTTTATATTTTATCTTGAGTCAATATATTTTTATCGAAATATATTTTAATAAAATTTGAGTTCAAAATCAATGATTATAAAAGAAAACATAAATGATAGAGTGCCAAATGCAGAGATCTTGTGATTCCACCGCTTCCAGTACGACCGTGCACTCTCCAAAATGTCCCTTGTACTGTCTCTGCCAAGAAAATTGACAGTTCTTCCGTTCCCAATGCATGCAATCTATACTTCCAAGGATGTCAGCGAATCCTCTATGCTCGTTAATCGACAACATCCGGGCAGTGTCGTCAACGTTTGGCCCTCTCAACTACTCTGGGTCAAACACCGCAACCAGAACTTTGCACAACTTGTACATTCATTCTAGGCATGCGGACTCACTCATGCGGACGTACTCATCGACAAAATCACGAACAACCGCATAGGCAAGCATTCGAACAATTGCAGTGCATTTTTTATATGAGGAGAAGCCAACCTTATCAGGAGCATCAGGCTTGCATAGGAAGTAATCATCGTAGGCCATCACGCCCATCCGTATGCGGTTCAACAAGTGCCTTGCATCCGGAAGCGTCCCCGGAAAACATGACCAGGGTAATTTTAAATGTGCGTTGGATGTAATCTTCATAGAGTTGGAAACGTCCCCCTTCTCTATCATGGTACAACGAGCGCAGGTGCACGGCCCAGGACCGAGACCATGAACATTGGTTGCATCCTCAATATGTGTTTATTGATGAGGAGTGTATCAACCAAAACCTCGCTATCATCGTCGGATGGTTTAGAGGAGGATGATAAATACAACACGTTGTTGTAAAAGTACTCATCTGAGCTATCGGGCATGTGAGGTAATGAAATCGTACCTTCGGCAAGCGGCCAAGTACCTTGTGGGCACACCCGGTGGTGGTCGTGGACAACGCTCCCATGAGTTCTAACGGCGGGGATGTGCAGCCCGACGGGATGTGGCGCGGGTGGCGACGAGGAGCATCACAAAGTAGATGGATGCGTGCCGGCGGTGGTGACGCCAGGAGGAAGGAGGTAGGGAGATATGCTTAGGAGAAGGGGAGGCGAGGCAAAATACATGTTTGTGTCTGTGGATGATAGGTCAGGGTGAGACCACACTCGTCCGCGCGCATCCGGCTTGCACGCAAACTTTTCCCAAATTTTGGCCGATAATGGGTCCAAGCGTACAAACAAACGTATAGTCACTAGTAGAAAAAGAGGCTCTCATACTAGGCTCTAGTTCTCGTTACGTATTGAACCAGAACTAGAGGGGTGTCGACAACCATTCGCCTTGCATCAAACCCTTTTAGTCTCGTGTCCTAACACGGACCAGGACTAAAACTATTCTAGCAACCGTTCTCCTGGCTCGAGACCTTTTACTCCCAGGTCGTAATATGGCCTGGGACTAAAGGCATAAACCGTTTGCCTCCCGCGCGCTTTGAAAGTTGTTCCATCAGGAGAGGCGATCACCCTTATTTCTGCAGTAACCGCGCGGGCTCTCTCTTCTTCCTCTTTCTCTCCACTCTTCTTCCCCATTCTCCACCATGACTCCATATGGTATTCGGTTTTTGGAAGTGCCCGCACATGGCGAGACTCTCGATGTCGCCTACACGAACAAGAGCGCCCAAGTCCCGGGTCTTCTTGCTGATTTGAAGCGATGGCTTCGCGAGGATGGCCACAACTTTCTTGGCCTTGATCTCGAGGAATTGTTCCAGCTTCAGTATCCGAAGACTTCAATGGCTGATATGGCATCCGCCTTGATCGGCTCGGCATACGCTGATATGAAAAAGAAATTCCCCAGTAGCCAGCACAAGTTGTAGGAGAAGAGCCCACTTGACAGGATAAACGTTTATTATGCAGCCATAGAAGAGCCCACTTGAGTTGTACCGTATTTAGTATCTTCAACTATGGGCAGCGTCACCTAGTGTCATGGCCTCCTACTGTTTTGGAGTCTTTTGAGGACGAGTAGATGGTTATCGTTATACCTCTATATTATGTACTGCTTGGGAGTCTCTCATGACGTGATGTTTGTGTTTATATATTGCCTAGAAGACTTTATGTAGTACTATGTAATGGGTATCCGAACTGATATATATATTAATTATGTCCCTGTTTAATTATGATGTGAGCAAGCTTTATAAAGAAATTGTGATGCATGTGATGAAATTTTGAAAATTCAATTTGACACCCAAGCTAACCTGCTCCTTCTTGTTTCCGAAATTCAAACAAATATAAAAACACTTCTAAAAAATCTGAAATAAATTGGGACAAACATTTTTTTTTTGAAATGCAATTTCATTTTAATTTCGATTTTTTTTATTTTGCAAACATATATATTTTGAATTTTGCAAGCACCACAAACCAAGTTTCACATCCTCCCTACAGCTACAGATGTTGGGATTCCCAGAGGATCGATCACATCAAATTAGACGGGCAACGAAATGCAAAATACATATTGCCAAGGGCGCGTGTCGCGTCCTCTAAGTTCTCTCTTTATTTCTGTGTTTTCTTGGTACAAATTTAGAGGGCGCTACATGCGCCCCTGGCAATATGTTTTTTTTGCATTTGGTTGTCGGTCTAATCTGATTTGATCGATCCTCTGAGAATCCCAACAGTTGGTCTCAGAGCGAGGTCGAAGATTTGAAGTCATGCTTGCCCCGGGGAGGCGACCCGTATTAGCGCCTCCGAGCGAGCGGTCGTCGTTCGTTGAAGCGACAAGGAGGAAGACGGCGGGCGATCGTCGCTCGATGAAGTGACATGGAGGAGGCGGCATGAGTTTTCGTCGGCAAGGCGATGGAGGTGGATGATCTATGATGGAGAGGTGATGCCGAGGTGCGGTGTCGGGAGTCCGTGAGTCGTCGGTGTGTCTAAGTGTTCATCTTTATGAGAATCCATTGCAGTTGAAGTATCACCGTTGAGGGAATGTCCGGTGAGATATCACCATGGACGAAGGCGCAAAAATAAGATGGCGTGTGACTATCAGCGCGCCTCAACCAGATCTACATGTCTCGACGAGAGGATCAAGTTCAACTATGAGGAGGCGGTCAACCAAAGAAGGTGAGTCTGTTCAATGAGGTCATGACTCTATATGAAGCTGAAGTGGATGGTGTAGTCCACGAGGTATTCGCCATGTATCACAGTGTAACATCCCAGTGTTTGGGAAGTTATAAGGATCTAAATTTAATTTGTGCATTTGCAAAGCATGCATCTAAAAATACGGGAAATTTTGGCGCGAAAGTTTAAACGAATCAAAGTGACCAAAGTTTCACTTGACATGATGAAATAGGTCTAGTTCATCTAGTCAAGAGTGCATTTGGAATGATCTTTATAACATAGTATCTTTACAAACCAAATCATCTGGTTACTCAAACCATAGTTGGTTGTGACCAACACAAATTCTCAACCACCTAAACCTCAAGTCTATAAGTGACTTGGGATAATTCACTAGGTATCTAGAACTCAAAGAGGGGTGAGAATCCAAATCTCATAAATGATGATCACACTTTCACTAATGAGTAAGGCATAACTGAACCATCTCATCAACAGAGGTGTTATGTCCTCTCAAACAATAACTCTTTAAGTTATAAATCAATTCACACACCATCTTTATAAATTATCTCATAACTACTAAGTGAACCTTCTCGTGTAAATAACAAAGGTTCAATAGAACACAAGTGATACAAACAAGTGTTAACCCAAGTCCCACAAGTGGGGAGTAACATAATTATCATTAATAATATATTTATCGAATATGTACATATCTCCTCAATCATAAAAGAAGTATCTAAAAGAAGTAATAAATCTTCTTAAACTACTACTAAATCACACATGATATTTCCAAACCTCTATATTTGCACTAAGGATGACAAAGGTCATTAAGAGAAGAATATAAAGTGACAACATGAAACCTGAGAAAAACAACTATCAATTATGATAAAAGTCATTAGACCCCAATAACCTTTATATGCTCATTGTCTCATTCATCTTATACAAGTGAGCATATGAAATCTCAACACATCAATGAACTATTAGATACTTTTATTCAAATCATCATTCCACAACTAAAGTATCTCTGGATACAACTAAGTAATAACAAAAAGTTATAACCTGTATTAGAGGAATTTAATGGAAAGCTAAGTAAAACTAATCATGTATGAAACAAGTACCTATCCTATGGAAAACAAAATAAGAAGTATATGAAACAAGAATAAAAGTTGAACTAACTCTTAACCTAGATCTTATTACTTTGTCTAGATCATTTCTATCTGGTTATCTCCCAATCTTCTCTAAGTCATTCTGCAAGGGAAGCAATCACAAGAACAGAGAAACTACCACAAGAAGATCTTCAGAAGGATTCTTTGAAGGATTCTAGAAGTGCTATTTCAATTTATCATAAGAGTATTTGGCAACTCTTATATCCTGATATGATCCTATTAACTCTCTTGAAATAGGGTGATACTCCAATGTTATTGTTATATAGAAGTAGTTTGGTAACAAGATTGTACACCTTGTTAACAGATCACTTTTGTATACTCAAACAATTGAGTGTCATACACAAACAAACATAAGATCATATAACTTAGTACATCTCCTCCAATTGTATATGAGTAGTAATTTGGAGGCAAGTCTGGCCCACTTGTTAACAAATTATTCTTGTATGCATATGGCAACTGGATGTTACAAAATTAACTCACATTCTTTTACAATTATCTAAGTAAAATCCTTGCTTGGAGTAAATGGATGTTTTCACCATAATGGTGAGATAGTTGAAGTTGGAAACCAAGAGAGGAACCTACCTGCAATGGACAAAGGTGATAACAGAAGACTAGTGACAACCAGTGACAAGAATATCAAGCAACGTGAGTCAACAAGGAGAAACACTAGTGTAGCAAGGAAGCCTAGCATAAGAAATCCTCAAGTGAAATGTTCAGTGATATTAAAGAAACTATAACCCAATGCCTTGTTAAGACTCATCATAGATGAGAAACAAATAACAATCACTTTAAAGGAAACAATTGGCAAGAGAGAAAATAGCAACACTGCCTCAGTAAGGGAGTATAAGAAATTATCCAGTGAATCCTTAGGATTCCTTAGGGAACCATTAACCTTTGTCAAACCCATTAGAGATGAGGAACTCATAATGATATCTTTAATGAAAATAATTATCAAGTATAAAATGATAACCAACCATTGCATCCACATGTCTTATGATATGTGGAGGGTAATGGAAACAAGTTTTAACACCTTGTTTTCCAGATCAACCTCATCCATAAGACCAATGTATAATAACAAAAATCCATCCATACATAATCATACAATTTATTACATGTTATAAAATCAACAAAGGATAATATCCATAGTGGAACCTATGTTGAAAACAAGTAAATAATATTCCACCACCACACATTTTTTCCATTTGATCAAGTACTAAAAAACAAGCAACCTTTTCTTACACACACTTAAGTTGGGTGTCAACCAAAACTGTATAAGAGTTACCACTATGAAAATAACAGAGCCTCATAAGAGAAAACAAGTTCATGACCTAATAAAAATAATTTGGTATGTCATGGAATACTATTCTCTATTAAGTGATTTTCATTTCAATACACAGAAACAATACCAAATAATGTTACCCGATTATTTTCTAAAAAAGAATTTGCATCTAAAATGGTCCAATTAGAACACACCACTTGGTGAACCACATGTGTGCTGTGTGAATATAATATTCATGCCTAAAGTAAATTTTGAGACATTTAACAAATTAAATAGAGTGAAAACAACAAAATCACTTAATCTAGCATCTTAAATAAAAAATACTTTGATTCTTCAAATTCACCAAAACAAAACATGGTGAGATGTGGAATTTGATGAGGAATTCAAAGATATTTTTTATTAATTTTTCTGCTTACAAATTGGACCTGAAAACAAATGTTTTTGTTCAGTTTATAGGACAGAAGGACTAAGTTGTGAAATCTGGAAAATATAGGGGGTTACTGAAAATCGCCTTTTCTTTTTCCCTTTCTTCTTCCTCTGCCAGAAGGCAGAGGAGATCGACACCGTGGCCATGTCGTTGCCACGACCTGCTGCCGCCTCCTCTCGCGGATAAGAAGGAGTGAGGCCGTGCCTCACTTGGTCTCTCCCTCCCTCACTCGCTCACTCCTCGCCCAGTCCCTTCTCTCTCTCTGTAACTGAATCCGGAAACGAAACCCTAACCTGAGACCGGCCGCCGCAAATCGCCGTCGACCTGGACCTCGACGAGCTACTCCGAGTACACCAAGAGCTTCCTCTCGGCGTGATCTACCTCACCAGGGAACCTCGTTTGCTGGGAAGCCCGGAGAATGCTGAATCGAGCTGTCTTCTTCATCACCGGCCGCCACCGTTTCTTCCTCACCGCCGGCGACCACGACCTCGAAGCACCTCCTCAACCCCTCCACTCCATTCGTGGTGAGATTCCGCACCCAGTGGTGCCTTTAATTTCGTCTACCGTGGCCGTTATTGGGTTGTCGTCGTGAGCCACCGTATGCCGCCACCGCGGGTCGCCGCCGGCGGGACTCCGATGCGCGTTTGGTCCAAAGTCCGTCACCACCACACTCGCAAAGCACTCCTCTACCCGATGGTACCAACGAATAGCCTCAATTCGGGGCAAATCGATGGATTGGAAATCCACAGAACAAATCCTCTCCACTGCTGACGAATTCATGACGTCACCATGACGTCAGTCAGTTTTTTCTTTTATTTTTATTTAAATTCGAATATGACAGGTGTACCCCACTGGTCAATTCAAATAATAACAGAAAATAATTAAAATTGGTAATTCAATAACTTTAATTCTATAAATCAGAAAAATATAAATAATATATCATATTAATCAGAAAAATAAAATCTATTTGATTAGGACATTTTCAAATGAATTTGCTAAAATTTAAAATTAAATATTTTCTTTAGTTAAATTAAATCATTTAAAATTGAGAAAATAATAAATAATTCATAAAATCAGAAAAAATACAAGTTATATACCAAAATGCTTAAAATGACAAATGCAACTCATCTATGATGTTTGCAAAGCCATTTGACCAAGATTTTATGAGTGCAACATTTGCCTAGTTATTTAATTCATTTAAAATTAATAAACTAATCATTTATTCAAATATTTTCAAAAGGTATTGAATGATATATCAAATTAAAGAGAAAAGCATTACCAATTCAAATATGTCAATTGAAAAACATTTTACTTAACTTCTAAACTTACTTTTATAAGTCTACTGAAAGTCTATAATGTCTATTAAAAACCAGAGATGACTATCACCTCATTATTTTCTTTATTAATAAAACTCTCATGTTTTCACACCTACTAAAACCTATCATCACAAGTTATTGGCAAGAATTGTGATAATAGAGTTAGTGGTATAAGTTCATCATTTTAAACTAAACCCTTTTTCATTAGCTCTACACTTCGGAACATAAAATAAAATGTGTCTGCCATCTATTCAATAATTATTTCCCATGTATTATTGTTGTGTTACCTAATCAAGTAATAAACACTTCTACTTAAACATGATAACAAGTGTTTGTTCAATAAAAGTGAAACACACTTAAGCCCAAAAGAAATAACAACATCACCACAAGTAATTAAACAACTCTAAGTCACCTAACAATTGTGTGAATACGTTATCGTTTCAAACGTGGCTTACACTTGTAAGCTGGGGTGTTTTCCAGGGTAATTCGCGATGCATCTCATTACTATGCATGTATCATCTTGCCAGTGTTTTCTGTAGTCCTTACCAGGACTACTTTGCCATCTTTCAGATATTTGGATTTCTCTACGCGACCCTTGAACCCCGAAGACCTGGACTATTATGGTTATTTCAATCTCAGGCAAGTTCATCACTTGCTCATATCCTTTGCAGTACTTCATAACAAACTATTTGCAAAAACCCTATCGTATTATCACCTATTCTCAAAAGAATGCATGATCCTATTTTTATAATAATATGACTAATTGAATGACTACCCGAGTGGTAGTGTTCTGTTTGGTGGGCGGATGGAACCATGGTAAGATGAATAGGTCAAAGGAAGGTTCCATCTGCATGGGAAAGTATTACCTAGGAATTAACAACAAATGCCGTCAGGATTCTTGCGCCGTAAATTCGCGTTGACCATGGATCTTCTATGGGGGGAGTAAGTCAGCCGTGATACTTTTCTCGTTCGCATGTCAACGGGCTGCCAGAGACGTACGCTGTACTCTCGCGTAGGTAGTGCGGGACTACATGCACATGGGTGGGATCCCTTAATTCCCACGGACTCTGCGGGTCTATGATGGTCTGCCAGGGGCGCGTAGATATCCATCGTGAGGGGTGGAATCAGGCGTTCAACCTGCTGGCAGAAATGGGTGGGCATGCGTTGTGCGGAGAAGCACGGTTTGGCTTGGACCAACAACCGGGCCCCACACCTGAGTGGGAGTGGACAGGAATGTACACCTGGTTGTGCAACATGGTCTTGGTCGTCCATGGGTAAAGTAACGCACCTCTGCAGAGTGTAAAAGGATGTGGCATGTTACCCCTTGTTCCGGGAAGGAGCTGCGAACGCCGCAGGAAAGGCAACTCCATGAAAGTTCTAATCCTGTGAAGAATGGCGGGCATAGTTTTCAGAATTAAAATCAACCTCTTGAAGAAAGTTTTACAAAACCTTGCATTAGCTTATGACTCTTGCGAGTCTTAAGCTGTAGTTAGTGCATCAACCACCCACTATATATCATGAACTTGCTGAGTAACGCTCGTTACTCATTCTATCCCGTTTGACCCCTTGCTTAGAGTTGAAGCCTATTGAAGTGGTCATCGAGAAGCCATCGCTACCTCATAAAGCTAGGTGGAGTGATCTACTACTTAGTAGGTAACGCATCATCATCAACAACGCTGGTGGAGGAGAAGCTATCAAGATGTAGGTAGATTCCATTCTTGGACTAAGCAGTTACAAGCCATAGATTAGGGCTGACATCAGCCGTAGTGGATTAGTTCTGAGCTAGAGTTCTTCTCCGGCTTGGAGCTTCGAATTGCTTCTTCTGATGTTTCTTTTGCAGGAGATCTTCTTGATTCGTTAAGGAGATTCTCAAGATTTTGTAATGAGGTTTGTATCCTATAGCTTTGCTTGGACCCGCTGTGTTTCTGTTGTACCACTCTGAGAGATGTAATATTCACGGATAAGCCCTTCTGTGAGTATTATGTCACCGACTTGCGCACTATACATGCAGTGGTGTGCTGGGTCATCACACACAGCTAGGTGATGGAGTGATCCACGGGTGGTGTTCTGCCACAAGATGTCTAGCGTGGCTGGATAGTCCATATCATGTTTGAGTTGGTCCCTAATATTAGCCAAGTCAAAAGCGGTGAGAGCCAATTAGCCTTGTCATCGTACGAGATCTAGATAAAAAGCAGATCTGCAGGGAGTCGAGACCGGAGGAGCATGGAAGTTAGTGAGAGATTGTTAACGATAATCTTTCCTTCCTATCTCAACGTTAACTAGAAAAGAGTATCGCTAACAACATACAAATATATAGATCATGGCTCATTGGTTCAAATAACAATCACCACAACGTGTTCCTAAGCATCAAAATTAGAATAGGCAGTGGAGCAACCGGAGATGCGTACATTTCTAGCCCAGGAGACATGCCGTAAACTAGTAACGTAAGCGTACTAGATGAGCGATCGAGGCTGCGATGATAAAACAGGAACCTCGATCGAACGCACAACTGATCAGTTGCCTGCCGGCAGAGGCCAGGTGAGGTCGATTCCGTTGGTGAAGTCGTCCCACGTGCCGCCCACGACCGTCCCGTCGCCACCAATCCATGGGGAACCGCCACCGAGCCCATCGTTGAAGTCGGAACCCGAAGCCGCGGCCGGCGTCCACGGAAACCCTGTGAACGTCGCAGGGTCGCCACCGAACCCGAGATCCAGCTGCGGCAAGAAGACGCCGTCACTGAGGAACGGGAACAAGGGCGCCGTCGCCGCGGGGAACGCGTCCCCTGCCGGCGAAGCTGCGGGCGAGGGTGAAGGCTCGGCGGACTTGCGTCGCTTGCTCCCGCCAGCGCCACTGCGGCGGCACGCGCCTCCGACGGGAACGTTGCGGAGCGTCCCTCCGTGCGTCCAGTAGCGTCGGCACGCGCGGCAGAAGTGGCGCGGCTGCGTGGTGCTGTAGTTGTTGTAGTAGCAGAACTTGGTGTTGCCCGACTTGCACCGCGGGCACTCCAGCTGCTGCGGCTGCTGGGTCTTCCCCGCCGATGTGCCCTGGAAATCCAAGCAAATCAACCAGCGCACGGATCAGATTCAGAATTCAGCACAAATTGCAATCTGGAATGGGCGTGGTTTAAACTCCGGAGCCCGTAGAGCGGCCATTTTTCAGGTGTTGGCGCCGGTTAAGGCCGCGGTTGTTTGCATCCAGGAGACCAAGATGGCGGTCATTTGCGACCGCGTGGTTCGGGAATGCCTTGGTTCGGCGTATGACGGGTTCTTTTTCCTGCCGGCCATTGGCACCCGTGGTGGTATCCTTCTGGCCTGGCAGTCCTCCTTGGTGACGGTTTCCAATCCTCACTTCTCTGCCAATGCTATCACGGCTCGCGTATCAGTGGACGGGAACCAGGGTTGGTGGTTCACAGGAGTCTATGGCCCCTCTCAAGGCGTGGACACAAAAATAGCCTTCTTGGAGGAGTTGCAGGATATTAGGGACCTGCACGCGGGCCCGTGGATGGTCGCTGGTGACTTTAACCTTATAGCAGACGAGGAGGACAAAAATCAGGGGCCGCTGCATCGCGGGTTGATGGGTCGATTCAAGAGGGCGCTAAACCGCCTTGAACTCAAGGACCTATATCTTAACGGGCGACGTTTCACGTGGTCGAACGAGAGATTGAACCCCACTCTGGAGCGCCTGGATAGGGTGGTCACCACGGTTGATTGGGAAGCTCTTTTCCCGGACGCCTTCCTCACAGCCATCTCCTCAGGGCCCTCCGACCACTGCCCGCTAGTACTACGGCTCGCCCCCAACTTTCATTGGGGTAGTAGATTTCATTTCCAGTCCTTTTGGACGAAAGCTGAGGGATTCCAGCAGGTGGTTCTCGAGGCGTGGAACTCAGTTGAGCATGAGCCTAACCCGTTCAAGCGCCTTGATCAGAAGCTCCGTGCCACGGCCAAACAGCTCTCTATTTGGAGTTCAAAGTTCATCGGTAGCGTGAAGCTGCAGATCCTTCTGGCTAACGAGGTTATCCTTCGGCTTGACACGGCTATGGACTCCAGACAACTCTCCCCGGGAGAGCGTGGACTGAGGATGCTTCTGAAGAAGAAGCTTTTGGGGTTGTCTTCTCTCGAGAGATCGATTGCACGTCAGAGGTCGCGGCAGCTTTGGCTGCAGGAGGGAGACGCTTGCACCCGCTTCTTCCACGCACATGCGAGCCATCGCCGTCGGCAAAACTTCGTGGATCACTTGTTAGTGGACGGCTCGCGTTTAACCGTCCACGGGGACAAAGCCGAGGCTGTGGACGACTTCTTCTTGGACTTGCTGGGGAGGGACGTTGATCGGCCTTTCTCCCTAGATCTCGATGTCATCGGCCTCCCGTCTGTGGATCTGAGCCATCTTGAGGCCGCTTTTTCAGTGGAGGAGGTGTGGGCGGCAGTCAAGGAGATGCCTAAAGACAAATGCCCAGGTCCAGATGGTTTCACCAATAGGTTCTTTTTATCTTGTTGGGAGGTGGTTAAGGTGGACGTCATGGCTGCTTTTGACTCACTGGCACGGCTAGACGTGCGTGGATTTAGCTCGGTAAACCAAGCCCTAGTCTCTCTACTGCCGAAGAAGCTCGGTGCGGAAGAAATCAAAGACTTTCGCCCAATCAGTCTCATCCACAGCTTTGCCAAAATTGTGGCGAAGGTCCTGGCAAGGCGGTTGGCCCCATCCCTCCCAAATCTGGTAGGAGGTCACCAAAGCGCGTTTGTGCGCCAGAGATGCATTCACGATAACTTCATGGTGGTCCAGGGCACGGCCCGAAAGCTCCACAGCTCGCTGACGCCGGCCATTCTACTTAAGCTTGACATCACCAAGGCTTTCGACACGGTGGATTGGGCCTTCCTTCTTGAGGTGTTAAAAAAATTTGGGTTTGGCGATCGGATGATCGCGTGGATTTGTGCTTTGCTGTCCACCGCCTCGACACGCATTCTGCTGAATGGCTCCCCGGGGTGTCGCATTTCCCACAGGCGTGGACTTCGGCAAGGAGATCCGCTCTCGCCGCAGCTCTTTATCCTAGTCATGGTGACCTTCCATCATCTGGTGGAATTGGCGGGCAGACTAGGGCATCTTTCCCCTCTAGCTCGGAATGGGTTGCGGAGTAGGACCTCAATCTACGCTGATGACGTGGTCACTTTTCTGCGGCCCATAAAGCGGGACCTCCGTACTTTTGCCTCGCTGTTGTTGGATTTTGGGGAGGCTTCGGGCCTCCGCACAAACTTCCAGAAATGCTCGGCGCACTTGATCAGGTGCGACGATGCCGTGGAGGGACTAGTTGCACGTGAGCTGGGGTGCCCGGTGAAGCCCTTCCCTTTCCGCTATCTGGGGCTGCCCATGTCCCTGAGGAGGCCGACTGCAGCCCAACTGCATTACTTGGTGGACACGGTAGGAGGGCGGCTTCCGGGGTGGAGTGCCCGTTTGATAAACAGGGGTGGTCGTCTGGAGCTAGTCAAAACCACGCTCGCTTCGATCCCGGTCTTCGCCATGATGTCGCTGGACGTTCCCGTGAAGACGATCAAAGCATTGGAAAAGATCCTGAGAGGGTTTTTGTGGAAAGGAAGGGAAGAGGCGCATGGGGGGCACTGCCTCGTGGCTTGGGATAGGGTCTGCATGCCCAAGGCTCTGGGAGGTCTCGGCATCCCAAACCTTTCCAAGATGAACTTGGCATTGAGGACCCGGTGGTTGTGGCTGGCGCGAGTAGACCCCTCCAAGCCTTGGAGGGAGTTTAACATCCAGCTCCCCCAGGTGGCGAGACAACTGTTTGAAGCCGCCACCACATCTACGGTCGGAAACGGGCAAGACACTTTCTTTTGGACAGACAGGTGGCTGCCTGAAGGGAGAATTCAGGATCTAGCCCCCAACCTGTTTGCAAAAGTGTCGAAGCGCGCGAAGAGGACCCTCTCAGTCAGAGAAGGTATCACCGGTGGATGGTTAGGGGGTTTTTCCCCGGACCTGGGAGCAGCAGCGATTGCAGAGCTCCTGAGGCTCGCTCACAGCGTTGCCACTTTTCAGCTCGTGGAAGGGTGCGTTGACTCCCTAAATTGGAATTGGGAGACTGACCACTCTTACTCCGCACGCTCCGCGTACCTGGCGCTATTTGCAGGGGCCACCTCCTTTGCTGGCGCCGACCAAATCTGGAGGTCCCGGGCGCCCGCCAAGTGCAAGTTCTTTCTTTGGCTGGCTCTGCGGAACAGATGTTGGACGGCTGACCGTCTCGGGAGGCGAGGTCTTCCGGGTCCCTCATCCTGCCCTTTTTGCGACCAGCATGACGAGGGCATCGACCATCTTCTCTTAGGATGCGTGCTTGCGAGAGAAGTGTGGGCTGCTTTCTTGGGACCCTGGGGCCGACAGGACTGGACTCCGAATCCCGATGACACTCTGGTGGATTGGCTCCCCGGCAAATCGCTGGGGGGTGGTGCCTCTCGGGAGGTGTGGACGGCGTTGGCGCTCATCTTGTGGTGCATTTGGAGACATCGCAACGACATAGTTTTTGAGGGTGCACAGCCTGACAAGGCCACCGTGTGTCGCACCATTGCCGAGGAGGCTAAACGGTGGCGTGCTGCCAAGCTTCTGAGGAAGGAGTTAGCACAGGTAGATCGGTGGAGGTGGGGCGAGTAGTCAGCTTTGTAAATTTCGGTGGGTGGAGTGCGTTCTCGACGTCTGTGTCGACCGCGTTGTAATCCGGGCCTCTTGGCCTTTTCTTCTATGAAACCGATACGTCTATCCATGACGTATCCTTATATAGATTCAGAATTCAGTACGCGCGCGCACCATTTGTTCGTCAGAGCTGACACCATGTCACCTCGGTGGAGAGTGGAGACAGTACGGAGTGAGCAAGCAGTGACTGACCTGCGGGAGCAGCGTTGCGTCGGTATCAGCAGGGGCAGGGCGCTTGGCAGCGGCGGCGTTGGAGCTGGTAGCGGGGAGGAGGGACGCTGAAGCTGGAGCCATGGTTTGCTGCCGTGCGAGCAGAGCGCATGCCGTGTACGCACCGTCGGCTTAAAACGGCAATCAGATGAGTCGTGGCCTCAGTAGTGGTAACCTATGCGGCCGTGCGTCCAGTTGGCGTGCTATATATAGAAGCCGGCGCCGCGGTGACGCGGCAGAGGTACAAGATGCTCTGCTTGTGCGTGAAGGCACCTTGCTCCACCACCACCTCCCATACTCGTCAGCGTCGCATTCCGTATCTGGTGGCACGGGCAGGCGGCCGGTGACGGAGACTCGACGCAACGCGCACCAGTGGCTTCTCCTCTCAGCTGGGCCGTTGCTTTTCCCGAGGGAACGATCTGAACGGCTGGCGTCGTCTGCAGACCGGCCGGTACGCCCAGTACATCCAGCCACGCGCGCTCACACACTACGCCCGGCTATACAGAACAGTAGTGATCTCAACTGGTGTGCTGGCCGATGGCATCTTGCGCCGCCACCGGGCCACGGCGCACGGCGGACACCACCGTGACGCCGCAAAGTGACGAGGATGCGTTAAGGATTGGCACGCTAGTGGGGATGGACCGTTCGGAGAGATTGGCGGGCGGCGGTCGACGTACGTACTCGTCATGGTGACGCGGCGCGGGGCCCCTGGAGGCTGGCGGGGGACATGGTCGGTGCCCCTTTTTCCACGGGGCGGGGGCCACCGCGCGACGCATCGACGGCGACGGCTCTGTCGCCGTCGGTGGTTCTGTCGTCTCGGCCAAGATTGATGTGCATGTCCGCTCGCCGCGCCGCCGAGGCTGGCCGATGCGAGGCGCAGAGGGCCGGCCCCGCATGCAGTTCCGATCGATCCACATGGTGATGCATGGTGGCTCCTCTGTTACGATGCTGCTCTGCGTCGGCAAGAGCCAAGTCTATTTACCGCGCGCGCGGGTAGATTACCGGCGAAAAGAAAACGATTATTTTTTCGAGATGAAAAGGATTATGTTTTGTATTGACGGTGATTACGCCGATTAAGATTTGTTTTAACGGATTTGCTAATTATCAGTTGACTGAGATTTAGTTAATTCTCGGTCGATTATTGTACCGTCCGATTATGCCTCACGATTAGTGTGGCTGTGTGTTGCGCTTGTATGTTTCGATGATTGTTTTTCTTCCCTGGTAGCGACATGGTCACATGGACCGGCCATTTTGTACTTCTCGGTTCTGGATGGCCAGGGCGTAGCAAGATGGACCGGCTCTTTTGTACTTGTGCAAATCGTGTTAAGCAGATGTTTTTCTCTCTCTCTTACCTTTTGTTCTTTTTGAGCTGCTTAGGCATGACTTCAGTCTTCTACTAGAAGAAAAGCATTGCGTTAGTCTTTGAGGAGGCGGGTGATCTGTATTTTGTTGCAATTTGGGGTCAGGTGCTGCCACGCTGTTGGGGGTACCAGTTGCACCTGTTACACAACTATATGCAATTGTGGGGCAAGTTGCACCCGATATGCATCTGTGTGCAATTTTAGGGCCGGTTGCACCACATGCGCAACTGCGTGCAATTGTGTGGCGAGTTGCACCCGATGCGCAACTGTGTGCAATTTTAAAGCCAGTTGCAGCACATGCACAACTAGGCACAACCGTGGGTCATTTGCACCAGATTCCCAACTATGTGCAATTTTTGGGTCAGTTGCACCACATGACTGTAGGTCATTTGCACCCGATGCGCAACCGTGTGCAATATGTAAGGTCAATTGCACCCGATGTGAATCTATGTGCAATTTTAGGGCCAGCTGCACCCCCATTCACAATTGTGAGCCAGTAGCCAGTTGCACCAGATGAGCAATTATGTGCAATTTTAGGGCTAGTTGCAACCCATTAACAATTATCCGCAACCGTGAGCCAGTTGCACCCGATGCGCAATTGTAAGAAAAAACTTAGTTCTAACCTACATGTAGCTAAAAAAAATTAGTTACAACCAAATCCAACTCTTAGAGCAACACAAACCACAACAGAATCCAACGGCTCGACCGAGTACAATCACGTAGAAATAATCATACTTGTGCCATACATTAAAAATTAATTATTTGATTTTGGGATAGGAAAGACACAAAATGGCGAGACATAGACCCACGGATAAATGTACTTGTAGATTGATTGAGCTAGTCAGATTGATTAAATCGTTTGTGGGCCTTGTATGGGCCGGTAAATAAGCTACGGTATTTTTTCCACTCTGCATGTGCCATAGCCTATTAGCCGTACCCCTTAAAAAAAACGTGGATTCCTATCATTAACGCATATACACCTAATCTAGCTTAGCAACCACAATCGACTGAGATTTAAGTAGATCTCAGTCGACTGAGATCTAGCTAGTCCCTTGTTTTAATAGTTTAGGAAATGGTTTCAGCCATGCTGTACATTTTTCATTTTCTCTACTATTGTGCGAACCTGGGCACACTTGAACAAAACAAAATCTAGATTTAGCAAAAAAAAATAAGAAAAAATTGAACCCAATAGTTCAACACACTTGGTTCTTGACAAACGAAAATCCATTTAAAATCTTTAATTCCCGCGGATTACGCAAATTGAACTATGAACTCGATACGTTGCCACGCTGGTTGTCTAAATCGAAATCTAAACATGTTTCGTGCACCGGGAATGCGACGGTCCCGACTATACAACTTGCTACTCCACACAAGTTGCTACTGTTGTGCATGGCGCGTGTTAGTCCGATATTGCTGGGCACAACTTGGAGAAAGATAAATGACATGTGGGCCAATGTAATCAGTGAGAGTAGCTATCAGGGAATTTTTTCCCCCTGTAGTAGAGACTGGTCGAGGGTTAATTTAAAATATACCCCCTCTGTCCCAAATTAATTATCTCAAAATTGGACAGAAATAAACGTATCTAACACTAAAACATGTCTAGATACATCCACTTTTGTCCAACTTTGAGACAATTAATTTGGGACGGAGGGAGTACCAAGATCTCACAAGTTCAATGTGCAAACGATTATGATTTTGAGTTCAAGGTTCGACTTTTCTTTCCTCTATGGGTTAAGACTTTGTGGAGAACCATGGACACGGTCAACGGCGGAACGTTACAAACCATGAGCATGGAGATAAGAAGCGCTAAGATAAGTTTGGGAAAAATATCAAAACAATGATTTTTTTTAACCCACACATGTAGTGAAAGATTAATAAAAGCGACATTAAAGCGAAGTGCAAAAAAGAAATGACAGATATGGTGGGCCATGATGCACATACCAGAGAGAAGTAGGCTCTCTAGTATCTCTTATAGGAGAAAATGACTGTGAATCTATATCTCTTATAGGAAAAAACCTCACTAAAATGCATTAATGATCTTCCTATCTCAACATGCAAGATATCTGGTATCATCCATACTCTTAACTAATCAACTGGACGTGTCATCTCCACTAATATTCATTAATCTCTACATGCAAACTTCATATCATCCTGTTTTCAATCATTAATTGTCCATGCTCACAATCTTTAGTACGCACTTATTTTGTGTTGAATAAATTTAGTATCTTTACTATAGAAAATTTAATTTTAATATTCGTTTAGATAAATTAATTTATCATACTTCCTATACACTTTTACTTGTTTAGTATAAGTTTCTAAAAGGATTCCCGCAGCAAGGCATAGGATATCCTTCTATTTGGTAAAAAGGGAGCAAGGATGAAAAAAATCATAACAGAATGTGTATATTTTAGTTGGCTTAGAATAGTGGATTTTACAGTGAATATAGAGAAAATGGGTGCATATGCACCTATTATTTAAAAACACATTCTAAATGTTCAAATAAAATTAAAATAAAATTTTATGGGTACATTTTCACATTCTATGTGTTTAGAAAGTCGTTTCACGAAAACCGATATTTTATTGGCATGTGGAAAATACAAAAAAATTCTCATGGAAATTCTTTTTTTACACAATCCACAAAAAAATATGTTTTGGTTTTCGTGAAACGACTTTGTGGACACATAGGATGTTAAGATCTATGCGTAAATATTTTTTACCATTTTGAAATACATATAAAATATAAGGCCCATTTTCACCCAGGAGTCAAAATACTTCTCCTTGAAGTCAAGCCTTTTTATTGATAAAAAGTTTCCCGACTTCTTTCAGAGACATCAAGCTATGATGTTGTCATTAGCCATATGATCGATGTTTCCTCATCATTTTGTACCCCCAATAAGCTCGTTTCTCCTTCCAGGTATGGAAATCTATGGTTTCCCCTCCTGACTTTTTTAGAGACTTCAAGCTATGATGTTGTCTATTGCCATGTGATCAAATTTTCCTCGGCATTTTTTATCACAATAAGCTTGGTTCACCTTTTGAGCAGGGAGATGTAAGGTTTCCCCCACATGCTCTTGTCACCTCGGTGACGGGGAGGGAGCGTGGTGTCGGGATTTTCTCCGATCTGCCTCCTCAAAAAGTTTAGCGGGGACAACTTTATGTAGATCCAAGTTTGATTCCATCTGCAGTGTTCGGATGCAGTTCATATCGTGATACTGCGCTCGGGAGTGCAACCTCGGCGTCGTCTTCGTCATCAAACATTCATGCCTTTGGGCGGCCATTCCTCCCTTGGTTGCCGCCTTAGGGCTAATTTGGTTGCAGAGCTTAGATTCCCCAAGGAACTAACTCCTCACCGGGAAATTTCAACTGCACAAGGGATCCCTCCCAGTACGGGGAAATAATATCCATTTCCCTGTGCCATTTGGTAGAAAGGGGAGGACGGGAGGGGAGCAAGTCCCACGCAGAGAATGACCGAATATTAGGAATAAAATACGGAAATCAAAAAAAAATACAGCAAGCATTTCTATATTTTCTACACACGTCACAATCAACTGAAAATCAATATTTCTATATTTATAAAATCAACATAAATAGTAACTCTGCAGAATTAGAAGTAATTGAGTATTTTGGGAAGTAAAAAAAAAGGCACAATGTTTATCAATCGTGATAGCATCAAGTAAATTTCTTCGGGTAGCATAAACGTCTCCAATGCAGGTGCATAAGATAGATATCAACATTCACAACTTGGTTACAATCATTCAAAACATAATTTTTTTATGACATGAATTAAAAGAAAATATGCATCTGTGGAGTTGATATGTGTCAGTTCACTCGTGGCAACAACTGCATGGTATTCTTGGAAACATGCACAACCCTGAATGTTTTGACAGTGAGAAAAACTATTTCAGTATATTCCCTATGCTAGAAGATCAAGATAAACTTGAAGATAGCAAATTACATTATTTTAAAGAGGAGCAAATACTCATATTCAAAACAGCCATGTAAAAAATAAAATGCATTTTTCTACTCATTTGCTAAAATGGAAGTAAAACAAACATCACCGGGATCACTGTCAGGCCAAGAACATTGACATTGCCACTAGCATATTATGGTAAACAAGTGAATCCCATCGAATTAAGCATCTCTTCTTCTCAAATAACTAGAGGACCTAGATAAATGTCAGGTTTATGGAATGCTAATGGAACTATCTACTTATGAAGGAATGGTGCTAATGGCAAGATCTACTGGATAGAGAAACATACTATAGTGAGCATACTTTTCTTCTTTACAACATTGTTCTGATTACTCTCAAATTAATCCATAAGAACACAATCATCTTAACTTAGAAGCTACCAAATGGTTAGTACTGAAAGCTACCAATTGGCCAAAAGTGAAGCTAACACTTGCAAAAAGCAAAGGAAACGGTGGAGTCGTAAAGGTGCATCATGAAGCATACAAGGCATCACCGCAATTAGTCAAAAGAGAGCATGCCTACCTGTGCAGAGGCGTTTAGGTCTGAACCCTTACAACATTAATCCAAGGAGAACTTCCCTACAAAATGCCAAAGCAACTGAGATGGTTCCACCCTTGGTCTCCACCACAACTACAAAAGAATGAAAAAGACAATTCATAAGTCGCAGACAAATGAGATGAACAAAAATGCAGAAGAAAATAATGCAGCACCTAGGTAGAACGGCTCAGGTAGTGAATTAAAAAGATCATCGCCACATAAAAAAACAAGAACTTCGTGAACTCAGAAATAATATTCCTATGCTAAACAATGGAGGACTACATGTAATCAGTCTAGAGTTTATTTGCTAGACGACATGGAAAATAAGATTGCTATTTCAAGTTTGCTGCAAATTTAATAATGATATTGCTAGCATGCAAGTCCCCAACAAAGCTCAACTAGATGATGTGCTTTCCGAATGCTTTCTATGCTGACAAAGCAAGGAGCACGTATGCCAATTCCCAAATTCAGGATCAATATGTTGGAGGATGTAAGAGAATTAGAAGACTAGTAGAGTCGAAGCTTCAGATTCACGTACAGTTGCCGAAACTTGGTTGCTTGGGCAAACAACACATGAGCCTAGTTGCAATATTATTCCCAAATTTCAGTATCTACAACCACCCATTTTTCAGCATGTTGCAAAACAACCAGATCAAGAACAAAGAATAGAGTATAAGAAATGAAAAGATATATTTATAAACATATTAAGCATGATATACTATTTGGCAATATAGAAAGTGAATAGAAATTGACCTCTGAGTGCCACGTGCAGCCAGATTATTGTTTCAATAATCAAGCAAGTACTAGCCAATAACATTATTCTTGCAGCATAATAAACTCAACAATCAACAAACTGTCCATATAGTTGGTTACTGTTGTCAATTGCAGAAACTATACAAATTCAGAGGTTGCAACTTGGATTACACTAACTGAAAGCCTCAAACCAACAAGAAACTTACACCACAGGTTGCAAACTGCATGTTCAGTGATTTCAAGTAGCCAAATGAAAACATTTCAAAATTCACTTAAAAAATTCAAGAGCTTTATGAAATAGATAACAGATGGTAGTGCATGATGTATATTAGTCATCATATTATATACAGAGATGTCCTATGGATAATGCATCATCACTTCACCCTTCATACTTCACAGATTTTGTTAGCTAGACGACAAAAACTGAAATATTTTATTTGACTTTCAAAATATGTTTGTCATAAAAACATCCTTGTCGGCATGAGGGAACATTTTAAACACAGGACAGACGTGATTTCCCTGAGCAACCAGTACAGTGACAACATATAATCGAGTAAGTTAAATCACAAAAGACGCACAGACCAACACATAAGCTAACTATACAACACAAAAGATCTTATGCTCATTCTTGGTGGCATGGCAGGTGATACATCAAACATACTAGTAGCTGTTTATTGGAAAATTGATTGTACTGACATGGTAAGTTGAAAAGAAGAGGACGCAAACCACACCACATCCAAGAAAAAGATGACACGCATCGTGACAATATGAACTGAGGAGATCAAGAAGTAGACTGCATTTTCTCCGGCCACACCACAAGTGCATATACATACCAGGTCAATCATAATCCCAAAGACCAAAACAATGGCCAGGCACACCCAAAATAAAGTTCAGACTACACGCAAAGTGGCTATCGGAACAAGCAAGATCGGGCAGATACAAGCTCCAAACCTGCAACTAGACCTATCATCCAAACCTGCAACTAGACCTAATCATTCAAACCTGCAACTAGACCTGAGAACAGCACATCGTCGCCGAGCAAATCACAACCTACAACACGCGTGCGGCGTGAACGGCCGTAGGTCTCGATCAAGAAAGCAGCTTCCTCACGCACCACCACGACCAGATCCTAGCACCGCCGCCCAGCACCACAAGAACCGCTGCCTCGACATGGATAGATCGAGGAAACATGATGAAATAGAGGGGAGACGCACCGGCCGCGGAGGAAGGCGTCGCTCCTGGTCTGCGCCTCGCTCCTAGACGCGGAGGAAGGCGTCGTCCCTCCACCTCACCTCTCCCTGGCAACGACCGCTGCCACCGCGAGCGAGACAGAGAGAGAGAGAGCGAGCGAGCGAGGGATTTCCTCCCCGACGTCCGGACTAGGGGAACCCTCACCCGGGGATATGTCGCGGAAGGCCCAACTTCCCTCGCCCCCGCGGAGCGCCAAATGGGCTCGTATGGCTACCCGGGCCAGATTCGCCCGGGGAAAAGGCCGGGATCCCGAACTTTTCCCTTGTTGCCAAATGAGCCCTTTATGGTTGGCTCAAGGTCGTCTACAACCTCCAAGGTTCGAGACCCTTCAGGTTCAGATACATAAGCTCGCGCTGTTGTGAACAAAGTGGTCCTGTCCCGGACGTTATAGTGGTTCATATCCTCTAGAAGCTTGCCTTGCGTTATGGAGATGGACCTGGACATGATTTTTTTTTCTAGTTTTAGATGTAAGGTTCTTTGTGTTAATTGTTATAAATTGTTTGTAATTTTTTTTCTTTCTAGTGTCCTGTATGCGTATTGGAACTTCACCGTTCAGCTTTAATTAATTTCTTGGTACTTGGGGACCAATTTCTGTTCAAAAAATAAAAAGATAGGCATTATCTGTAGAAATTCTTATGAAGCGTGTGGGTCAGGAATCGATCGAGGATGCAACATGATGGTGTGTAAACGCAAGTTGAGTGTGTTGCTGGAAGACCACGGCCGGTGCATGACCTGTACTTGGTTGCCCCAGAGCTTGCAGGCTGTGCTTAAACAATGTTGTTCGTGACCATTATCCTGGCCGTACGTGCTCGGATGATGTATCATGTATGCACGCCTCCTCTTACCGTCCGACACTGCACGCGCGTCTCTCCCGCCCGCCCATTACCTCCGCTGATTCATTTCTTGTTCAAACTTAGCATTACTATAAAAATATCACTTATTTTATACTAATTTAAACTTTGTATTAAGTAAGCGACACTTTTTAAGAATCGGAGAGAGTACTATAAATACATGGGAATAAATATGTTATTCGTGTGCAAATATGATGATCATTTCCGGCCATGCATGCATATACCGGTCAACACTCAACACACGTCGCGCCAAGAACAATTTCGATCTGATCATGGATCTCATCATCATCTAATTAACTATGAGCGAGATGGATGGGCCATTTGAAATTGTTAATTAAATGAAATCTGCAAAGCATATTCAGGCAACCAGTCCAGCAAAATCCCGAAAACGAGGTTGTAAAGGCATCTTTCTGATTAGGACGATAACGACGATGCGATGGTGTTAGCTAGATTAAGTAATGGTCATACAGTTGTGATTACGGTACTCTTTGCCTTCGCGCATATCGGAGAAGCCAGCAAAAAATGCTATATTTGCTGAGCAAGGGCTCTTTGCCTTGGCGAGGATGTTTGAGTAGTTGTTTTGTGCTTTCGGGGAGTCCCCCCGTTTTTTCGCTTTTTTTTTCAGGCTTCCGGCCTTCTCCTGTTTGTTCCTCCTATATCAATAAAAAAGGCAAATCTTTTGCCCTTTGTTCAAAAAAAAAAATGTGAAGCATATATGCACAACATTCTCTCGTAGCAGAAATCCAATCCATTTTCTTTCGCCTTCTTGAGTGAATATTACATGCCCCCGAGCAGTGGCGACGCTTGGGCCAAAATCTTGGAGGGACGAAAAATAAGCCTTGGACTAATTTTCAATACATAAATGGGCTAAATACATGTAAACCATAAGCTGCAACTTCATGGGCTGCAGGGCGACAGCCCATTTCGCCTCCATGAAGCTCTACCTCTTTTTTAATTACATTAAAAATTAAAAATACAAGATTTTTCTCAACGATGCACCCCACAAACCACAAACGTGTAAAATTTTAATTTTAATTTAAAATATTTTAAATTTTTACCTACACAAAAATAGCAAACATACAAATTTTAGTATAGTGAAAATGCATATTTGAAAATGTACCGTTTTACCATTTTTAGGTAGCTCAAAATTCAAAATATTTTAAATTAAAATAGTACAGGTTTGTTGGATATATTATTGAGAAAAATCATGATTTGTTTAATATTATTTGGAAACTTCTATATTTTTTTTTTAACAAAGAATAACTAGTGCCTAGGTGCCAAAATGATTTTCCACTTCTTTCCCAATTTTCTCATTCTTTTTCCCCCAAGTGTTGGATGAGTAGACTTTTTGTGAAGCTTAAGTTTCTAAGCCTACGGAATCTTTTAGGGTCTGCTTGGATTGTGGTCTTCGTTTACATAGCAGATACTTAGGCCTAGCGCCGGATTTTCATTTTTTTTAGCAGGGTCCCACCACGCCAGTTAAATATTCCGAACGTATTGTCCACCAAAATTTGATTTTGCATCCTATCATAACATAATTTGCAAGCGGAAAGTGCAAATGGAGGCCAAGCTACTTGGTTCTCAAAAAAGAAAAACTGGAATCATGATTTTTTGGTTAAAAAGAAGTCGAAAATAAACCTCGCGTGTATATCGAGATCTACCAATTTGTATAATATAAACTCTGTTGTATTTTGACCTAGACAAAAAAGACAAATGTTCAGTTTGGATGGTGAATAGGAATAGTGCATAGTGTCAAAAAATTGAAATCTTGCCAGAATTTTTATTTTTGTGTAGCCTAAAATAATACGAATTTTGGATTCAAACTAACACAGTGATTGATCTCGAATTTATCTAAACTAGCATAATGCCCGTGCTTTGCTACGGAATAAACGACAATTTCCATTAATAGGTTTTGTCGTATGCATAGGTTGTCGTGGTCACGTCACACTCCCGGAAAGTTCCAAGCAGTGTGACGTAATCGGGTGCTTGTCGAGGTATGCTCAAAGTAGTCGGTTGGTGCTTGATGACAATCGGTGCTGGTGTCGAAGTAGAAGCTGACTAATAGGCTTATGTCGAGTGTCGGGATGGTCTAGTGGTGCCGTTGGTAGTGCCGGGGATGGTTAGTGTTGTCCCGGTTATCCCGTTGTGGTCTGAAGGGCAATGCCTTACTTCCAAGAGGTGGCGAGGGGCACTACAAGACGGTCGTAGAAATCATGATGTGGCCGAAGGACATGAGAACGAACAATGACCCCAGCGAGAACTCCGATCGATGGTGCGGCGAGAGCCGCCGGGATACCCACGGGCATGGGGTGAGGGACGTCTCCCGCTCCCTAGGGGGTCCTATCGGGTACCTATCAACTTGGAGTGGCTGATACCCCAGCGAGCCGGGAGGTGGTTTCGACCCTTGGACAACAACACATTTACACCACTTGGACTACGCGTGGTGTGGCGACATGGACGGGGTTGGCGAGGCTGCGACGTGGTCGACGGTCAACGGACGGGAAACCAGCCCACGACCGGCCAACATATAAATAAGCTTCTCGTATATTGCTATGGTTTAGCTCTCACTCATGCAGGTATACGGTAACCAGCTACTAGCGTCGTACTCACTTCATCACCTAGATAGGTTGGAACACGTACTAAGAAACAACACATGAGTTGGCTGGGTACGTGTGAGTGGCGTGTTGTTCGTTGCTTTTCCCTGGCTGCTAGCGGGTGGAGATATGCAGCAAGCGGTGGAGCGCGAATCGGATAGGAGACGGAGTACCTACAACCTGCGCGACCCAGACCTAGTTAGCAAGGACACAGTGCCGCTCCCGCCCCGTCCGCTAGCCGCTGAAGGTAGAGGATGGACTCATGGAGCGGTTCTTTTTTTTTAGCCTCCGCTGGCCATTGAAGGTAGAGGATGGACTGACGCAGCGGTTTTTTCAACTATAGTCGATTGCTTTTGGTTTTTTACCGAGTGCTCTATATCGTGAGTTCACCACATTATACAAGCGTGCGCTTCAATGGATATTTACTGGGCCGGCCCACACCAAACGATCACAGTCGATCGGTAAAAGTCACGCTAGCGATGGATACTTGCTTAATTTTCGTGGATAATCCCTTAATAGTAGTACTAAAAATTTGACGGATAATTGGGTTAGTTGAGGTGGATATTGTTTGTTAGTGTATGCATGCGGGGTGTTAGTTAGTTATATGTGTATATTAGGAGAGAGAAGTGGAATGGATATTGTTTGTTAGTGCATCTTTATTATTAAAGCTCACTTGGTGGTGTCCGTGTTCCATGTATGGTACGTCGTACGTCTTCACGGTTCAGTCCCGCAGCGAATAACCGTGGCATGCAAAAAATCCTGCTTCTCCAATCCCGCACGAAAAAATAATCGCCCACGCAACTGGGGCGAGGAGAAAAAAGGTCATGGGCAGTTGTACACGCACAACTCGTCGGATGCGTTGCGTTGTGATCTCGCTTTGATCACAACGATCATATCGTTCACGCCGAAGAATCTATACCGGAGGGCCCCTATCGTTGTCTTCCTGTTGTCCTCGGACGGAGGGCGCCGTCATCAATTCTCCGCCTCTGTTGCGTCCCGGCCCGCATCTTCTGCCACGTTGCCGTCTCGCGGCCGTCATGAAGCCTCCAGACCATTTCATCGAGGTTGCGCTTCCTCGAGCCGCTCTCCCCGTGTCCTCGCGTCGGAAAATATGAGCCGGCGGCGCTCTCGTGCCTGTCCAGTGCAGCACAAGGATGCACAACTCCGCGTGTGAGGTCCAGGCTTGAAAAGGCTTTTGTGCGGATCCAGCCATCCCAGGCGCGCGTGCCTTGGTTTCCTTGGTCGAATGCAATAGAAATCCAGTTCGTTTGCTCGCGTCATGGAGGAACTGCGTGGTGAGTACGTGTGTGCGTCTTTCTGCTCTTATTCTTTCATGGTTTGAATTTGTGTGTAGGAGCTGCTGGAGTATCTAGGGATGTGGGTGCTTCACTCCAAGGTGGAAGATGAGGCCCTACGCGCCCAGCTGTGGTTTCTGAATATGTCCGGCCGCCACGGGGAAACGGCTCGCTTTTAGATGTTCCTCGCTCTGGCGTGGATGAACGACGACGTCATAGAGCTCCTCCGCAACATTGTCTCCCACCTCCACGTCGAGGATGTTGTGCGCCTTCCGGGCTCAGTGCGTGCCGGACACTGATGTCCTCCTTCATGAAGAGCTCTCGGCACAACTGGACAGAAACATTGAGCGGCCAGTGATGCCCTTGTCGGTCAAGAGCTCACCATAGTTACAGTTCAGAATTTGAAGCTGCGAAAACTTGGTTTGCTAGAGGAGCTGACGATGAGAAGGGGCCCCGCGAGACTTTGGTCATTGGCTCCCAATTTTCTCTTTTCATCCATGGAACTAATTATGATGCATGTTTTTCGGTTTTCATCCACGGAAAGCCATCCTCCTGGTAACTCCATTTCATAGGCTCCGAGAATGAAAAATAAAAGGAGAACCCATCTTTAAAGTTGCCTTTTGTTTTAGAGGAAGAGATAATGAGAAGAATCTATTTTCGGACATCAAGTTTTTGTTAAGGAACTGTTACATTGATTTGGGATATTAATCCTTAGATTGTACTATATAAGGTAGGCCTGCTGATTTGCCATCCATGATATTCTTAATAATGTTATTTGATTGATTTGTGATGCTATGATACCAGAAAATAACCTTTTGTTTTTAGACTAATGTGTCTCTTTTTGCTGCTTGCCACTGAAGGTTATACTTTACAGTTTTTCAAGTTCTCGGTTGATACAAATATATAAAGATCATGGTCAATAAGGCTGTAAGCTGATCGTTCATTTCCTGGCCGGTTTACTTAGGCCTATATCAGGCGCTTTACCTAATGATTTCTTATTTTTCCTGTTTGTTTCATATGCTTAAAGATATTAAAATATATGCCTAAATATTCATTATCCTATACAGTATGGGAGGCAATTCATTTGCATTATCTTATTATGGTCTTTTGTGTTGACACTTAATGATATAGGCTGAGAGGAGACCTGTCTTTTTGTATAAGCACTTGGTTATTTTCATTGTGCAACATTATTTTTTTAGAACTTGCATGATTGCAGGGAAGAGGCGGAGGTGGAAAAGCTTGGCAAGATGAGCACTGGAGTCATGTCCATGGAAATTGGGGCATCTACTGTTTAGAAAACTTACTGAAACTTAGTTGTCGATTTAGTTTTGTTTTATTGGAGAAATGCTCCATTTGACTGGGTTATTCTGTCAGCATAAATATTTCTTGGTTGTTCTGCACGTTATAATTATTCTTTATATTGTCGTTTGTCTTTTTGATTGATAGACCATTACAATCATTCAGCTGGAATGGTGAAATCTGTGGTGAAAGCATGATCTTGGTTTAATTAAAAAAAATCTACTTTGTGTAAGCAATTTAATTTGGTGGAATATAGTATTTTCTAATTATTTCCTAAGTTTTGATTTAGCAACACAAAATTATCATACAGCGCAACATGACTTGACATAAAAGGAAACCTGATTTTTTTTAAACACGAGGAAACCTTATTTAGCGTTTTTATTTCTGTGACCGGAATAGACGGGCAAGACACGTGCATTTCTTATGGTATTATGTTTGGTATATTTTAGGATGGGAGACGAACCAGTATATTCCTCGGATGTAATGTCCATTTATGTGAGGTGGCCGTTTTAATATTTTTATTATGTTATGTGGCTACATTTTAGTATTTTACATACATTCATTAATATCAACGCGTTTTTATGTTTACACATGTAACATATACTACGACTAAGAAAAGCTGGAGAGGTCGTGGCAACGCACGGGCATTCAGCTAGTACACATACGGTGTGTTAGTTAATTCTTTGTGTATACGAGGAGAGAGAAGTGGAGTGAATATTGTTTATTAGTGCGTGCATGCATGTTAGTTAGTTTTCGTGTGTATAAGAGGAGAGAGAAGTGAAGTGGCATCTGTCCCGTAATTTTTTAGATGTGTGACACCACCTCACCGTCACTGTAACCTTAATAGTAAAGATCTATGAGTGTTTTCAAATTTCTTGAAACACACAAGTACCAATTCTTTTATTTATTTTCTGAAAATCGGGCTACATGTAGCCCGGCCTCCAAAACACCGTGTTCGTTGTGTATAGGCTAGGCTTTATCACTGTTTCTTGTTTTTATAGGATTTGCTATAAATGCGATGATTTTTTTTTTGAGGAAAGCTATAAATGCGTTGATGTTGGGACTTCCTATGGGTCGCTTGTAGCGAGCTGGAGGGACTGCTCGCCCGCACAGCTCGTCTCCCCCGCAACGGAGGTTCCATGGGAGGAGGTTCGCGTGGGCAGGCCCATCGACTACCATCTAGGTTTTTTCTTTTTTTTCTTCCAAAACTGCATGCATCATTTCTCTAAAATATATATGATTTTTAATTTTGAACAATTTTTAAGTTTGAAAAATTCTTTAAAAATAAATGATTTCAAACATGAACAAATGTTACATATGAATGATTCTTAAATTCGAACAAATTTATATCTGAACGGATTTTTCATTTGAACAAAAAATAGAATTTGAATATTTTTTATACGAACAATTTTCGAATTTGAAAATTTTATAAATTTGAACATTTCAAAGTTTGAAACAAAAAATAATTTTGAACAAAAAAATCCGGTGAAAAAAAAGCAGAAACAGAAAAAAGAGAGATAAAAAACAGACAAAATAAGCAATAAAATGGTTAAAACGAAACACATTACTAAAATTTGAGCGTAGCCCATTGGCCGTGTGCTGTTGGTCTGTTCCCTTCGATTGTAGGTTCAAGCCCTGGTACTCAAGCTTTCGCATCTTATTTTGTCTCTTATTTAGTTAATATTTCACTTACCTAATGGGCCGGCCCAACATAGAACCGGCGAGCGCTCATGGGACTCGCTATAAGCGTCCTATAGTGCCCGCGTTGATGTTGATGTCTTATAGGTTTCCATCGGGCTTCCCACAAATTATATGTGGGCCTTGAGGAAAGGCATGAGCCTGTTTTTGACGTAAATTTTGGCCGGGACCAGAACTCCTTGACGGTATCGATGATTTGGGTGAGGACCTAAACGTATCATGCTGCACCTAAAGCATTTTGTCTGGTTTTCGAGTTTTATTTTCTTCTGTTTTCATCTTTTTCTCACACGTTTTTTTTTACTTTTTCAGTTTTTTGTTTTTATTTCTTTTTTTTGTTTTTATTTTGACATTTCTCTTTCTATTTTATGCTTTCTTTTCTAATTTGTTTATGTAAAAATATGTAGCAAAACATTTCCGTGCGTTGCTACGGGTCCGTCCCTCTGTTATTTTTGCAGTGCACCACGCCTTTCAATCTGCGTATTCCCTTCACATTTTACGTGCTTACGGCTAACTCCATGTTTCTGCTTGCCGTAACCACCCTCATCACCTATTCCTTTTGTCTTACGCACCGCTCTCGCCTCCCTTACTCGAATTCCCTCGTGTGTTACCCATTTTGAGACATGTCGGCCTTGCACTACATCGAGGAACCGGCAGCCTTCAGCCGCATCCTCGCCCTACTCGGTTCCACTAACACTCCGAGCATTAGGCAACTATTCCGATTGGAACTATAGTAGAATCCCAATGGCATCCATGTTTCTGTACTTGTTTTAATTAACATTACTGTATTACAAATTTTAATATCACATATCGATAATCAATTAATCACCTAAGTATTTTAGTGTAAAAATAATGATGAATATAAAATATGCCGTTTCCCTGTCCTCGACCTCAAAATCCTCAATGATGCAATCAACCATTTGTAATTTCTGAACAATGTAATTTAATTATATATTTGATGTTTTTCCTATTTAAGTGAGTTCTAGTTACTCTGCTTTTATGATATTTTAACTGGGCCCTCTCTAATGTTATTTCTAAAGAAACATTTATGCAATTCAAGAGCAATAAGTGTACCTTGATTTTGAGGTTTTCAATAGTTTATCTCTTTGCTTATTCTTCTTGATTAATCATGGCCTTCTATTCGAGCTATGTTTTAAATAGAGGAATATATATAGCGATAGTGGGAACCATGAAATGGGGCTAGCGGGCTAAAACGGAGCTATATCGAAAAGTTTCACATGGATTCATTTAGCGGCAACATACTCAAAAAGCTATAGCGAAGCTATGGCGGGCTATTCAAAACTATGATTCTAAGTCCCATATAGCTTTTTATTTGGGGAAGTGCCATATAGCTGGTTGAAACTTCCATTTCTTCCCTATCTTAATTTTCCCTATCCTCTCAATTCTTGCTGTTGGTGTTTCTTTATCATGTAGCAGAGCCCAGTACACAAGCGCAAAAGAAATCTCTTTTTTTCCCAGAAAACGTACACATGGTGCACTCGATTAATAGTGCAAGATTGTACATGATTGTTCATAATTTTATATTTCGGGGTGTCTAAACTGGCTAGGGGTGGATTTTGGTCTCCTATGCAATGTCTCCTCCACAATGTCCGTGCGCGCAGCGGGCGGCTCAGTTGTGGGGACGCTGACGGTGCCTGCCGACGAACCTCTTAGGGCATGCTCAATCGTTTAGACGAGTGTCGTCTGCCATGTCAGATTTAGACCGTTCTACAGACACCTTGTACAACAAACTGTCTATTTAGTTGCCTATACGAGCCATGAAAATAGGAGCAGGAATTGCGGGTCGTGGTTCCTGACTACACTGAAAATAACTACATATTCTAGACATCCACCATACAAGGGGAGATTAGCCGTCGTTAGGCAGCGGATTTTATGGGACTATACAGTCTGCAATTCTGCGGACGGACTATAGGATTATAGGTATTCTCTTTCCTCCACATATGAAAAAAGCTTACGTGGCAAACATTACAGACATCTGACTGGACGTTGTTGTACATGCCCTTAGTGCTCAGGGCATCTAGCACGACCTGTAGTTGGTTGCCGCTAGTCGCAACCACCAATCGATGACCGTGGAGTCGACCATCCTCGAACCCGAGAGATTGATTCTCGTCCAGATAATCTCTCCTTTTCCGCTTAATCTCAGCAAAAACTATCAATCTCGGGTCCTGTTTTGAGGGGCTTTACTACAACGATGGGATGGCTTATATCTAGGCAATGGTATCGATCTCAGTTCGTAATGACGCCCTCTTTGTTTCTGAATCGATTGAATCCTTCTTCAGGATTCATTTCTGTAAAACGAACTCATTACAGACTCGTCACGTACGTGTTCCTCCCATGTGAATCCCGCCCATTGAAGCCCACTTCGCGGGGGGTCTTTTACGGTGCAATTTACGAGTCATATAGACTAGTAGTATTGAGTTATATCTACCGTTAGATGGAGGGGTATTTTTGGGTAAGAAATCATGATGGAGATTTGATTAAGTTTGTTATTGGGTATGTGCGGTTGTCCACACAGGATCTGATATTTCACAGGTACTTACCATGCATGACGCTGGATCAAGCCCCATAATTCAAGCAACTCCACTTAATGGTATCATTAAGTTAACATATCGTGTCAAAAGTAAAAGGTTAAAAATATTAATCATCATGCACTTCAAATTTATGAAGTACGTAACTATTTTTTGTCAATGGTATAATTTTTGTTTACTTTCAGCATACCCTCCTCAATCCTCAATGGGACCAAATTAGGTCCACTTTTGGTCCATTTTCGGCATTTGGGATGGACACATCTCAAACGGCCCAAAAAATACTATAAATACAGATTGAAATTAATTGAACTAAATTTTACTTAATTTTATAGATAGGCCGAAGCCGAGTCCATAAATACGCAAAATGTTCTACAGTTCCCACGGCAGAAAGTGCGGTTCCATGCTATCTCTTCGCGACGCGTTGGAACAGAGGCGGGCGGGGGCGGCCCTGGGATGCGGCGTCCATTGAGGTGTCAATGGTATGGGAGTTTGACATCCGGCCATGGCACCGGTTCTTCTTGCTCCTAGAGGTAGTTGGCGAAGCCGATGTTAAGATGCGCTTGTGCAAGCGATCATTCGAGGAGCCGGCCTCGTGGTCGTTGCGGCCGGGCTCGAACGGCTTCGTCTCCTTCTTCACAATTGGCCCGACGATCTAGGGTTTGGTCTGTGGAAGTGGGGACATGAGTGAGATGTGTCATGGCACCGACAATGTCACATTAAAAAGGACATGTCAAAGTAGACGAAATGTGAACTGGGTCACTGCCATGTGGGTCAGGAGGGAGTCGAGCGGTCCGTGTCCAGCTGTCAGTAGGCCCGGGAGGACGGGGCATGTGTCCATGGACCAAAGTTGGGCTAACTTTAAATAGATCTAAGGGCGTCTCGAATATGGAAATAAGCCTAGGCCATAAGGCCTTGTGAACGAGCTTAGCGAGAATTAAACATTGTGGCCATCCGTCTTAAGAAAGAAAACACTATGGTTGACCGCACCGGTATGGCTCGGCCACAACGAATAAAAAATTATCGTTTCTTCTTTCATCCCGGTGCAAACATGCAGGCCTAGGAAATATAGTTTCTCTTCCAGTGAACTTGGTGACGCGTCTACCAACAGCGACCACTGGATGCCAGTGAAGCCGGCCTGCAAGCAGGCTAGGAAGAGAGACAAGGGACGCATGGATATGGCGATTGTATGTGTGGGAGAGCCAGATCCGTTCAGTTCGTGCGGGAAAAAAGGAAATTGGAATCTTGGTAAAAGCCATGGGAACATCCTTACACGAAATCTCTTTCGTATGAGAACATCAAGATGAAATTTCTTTCGTGCAAACTTAATAACGCGAAATCTCTTTCGCACAAGATTAAGAAGGAAGATCTCTTCACCCGAAGAATCGCAAGAACATGATTAAGATAAAATCGCGAGTGTGCGGCTCCCGCAACTCTACCACATGATGTATTTACACATCCTTATCTTGGATCGTTCGGCCGACTAGGCACATCCGAATGCCGTATTCTTTCGAGTACGAAGGTAAGACCCAAGGATATCTCTTTTGGGCTGGAATCGCACTCAAGCTGCGTCCTCCGGTAAATTTCCTGTGTCAACAACACGAAGAAAAATCCTAGCGGACGCGCCGGGTACCCCTTTAGGTTAAGTTCGACTCGGTAAGACCTCCACAGCCCAGTCGCAACGATCACCTCGCCGGATTCGAGTCAGAGGTCTCGAATTTGGGTAGGCCATAACCGTTTTTTCCCTAGATGCAATTAATTGGCCCTGATCTTTCGGGAGAGCCAAGCATCTGAGCCACATTCTTCTGCGAAAACAGCCAACACAAGGCACATTTATCACTCGATGCTCGAGTACAGAAGCGCATCGCGCACAGGGTATGCACCCTCCAAATCAGACGATTGAATGACCAGTTGAAGAAATCAAGAACAAACTTTGAGTGCTTACCCGACTGTTCTCAGTCGAATAAACACTCGGTGGCTACTGACGTGGGGATGATTCCTGGACCTATCGGGTGAGCCTACCCGGTCCAAGACCCAAGACCTAGGCCCAAAGACAGATGATATCTCGCGGTTCTAGAAGGCCCAACAGAAGCCCACCCGCAAGACTTGCGGGTCAAGACAAGAACTCCTATACGTAGTCTACTAGGACTCATATAACCCTCTCATGGCTGCATATATAAAGCAATGATGGAGGAGAGAAAAAGACATCCAATCTGGGGATCCAATCTAGAGAGAGGAAGATACAAGCCACAACTAAACTAGGAAATACACGGGATACCCCGTACGTCTTACCATGGCATCGCCATTGTAAACAGCTCGACTATCTCGTCATAATACAGATCAGACAAGCAGGAGTAAGGGTTTTACCTCTACGAGGGCCCCGAACCTGGGTAAATCGTGCCCCCTGTTAGCCGTCGAGATCACCAGCGCGTACATCGTTCCTCTACTCGAAACCCTACCGGATCATCCAAGGGATTTGTCGACACGACTCTTCGACATTGGGAAACCCCAAGATGAAGGTATGATGAGCACAACAGCAGTTTTCTCTCAGAAAGAAATCAAGATTTAATCTACCAATTGGAGGAAAAAGTAACTTCAGAAGGTTGATGCAACTGAGGAGGGCATGATGGTGTAGACCCCTCCGGTGATGAATTCCCCTCCCGGCAGGGTGCCGGGAAGAGCTACAGAACCCTCCCGATCTTGGGATGACGATGACGGCGGCTTCGGGTAATCTCGGGACAAAGAGGTCGACGTTGCCGCCACGTGGGGCCCCAAAAACCGAGTAGGAGATGGCTCTGCCGCCGCTGTCGGCGCACAAGATTTTCCCGCGGTGTCCTCCTGCGGCGAGGGAACAAATAGCGTACTTTGGGGGGACTATGACCACATAGTAGAGTTCCACATGAGTCACATGGGAAAGGATACGGGGCTAAATATTATGTCCCAACTGGGTGACATGGAGAGGACGCACTTTTATTTTATATATTTTTATTATTCCTTCCAATACTAAAAAAGTATCATGGGAAAACAACTGAGATAATTATAACTCATAGCATAACTTGCGACACTTTTTTGTATCGTAGGGAGTACTAATTTGGTGGACAAAATATAATTACAAATCATATTCAAAATTATAATTTGTCGACCGGTGAAAAATAACTACACCTTATAACTAAACCTTCTTCCGTCCATTTATGAAAGCTAGTATTCGCAACCTGCTGATCAGATTTGTAAGACATGCACTGGTTATCTGTACTGCATAACTAGTATGTTTCGCAATATAAAAACTACTTGAAGATTAAGCTAAGAAGCTGTAGTATAAGATATAGATGCATGCTTTGCGAATATTGTCGCCGATCGGACCTGCCGTTTCTGCGAAATGTTCCATTTTTTACTTTTGGCAGCTACCGAATGTGCCCTTTGATGGAAAAATACTACTCCTTTGGTCAACAAGTATTGATTAATCTTGGCTGTCAGATTTTAGTACTTGGACGGTTCCTACACTAGTGGAAACAACCCCTCTCGTCCAGGGGGCCAGGGGGCAGCTGTCCCGGTTGCAACCGAATCCGGGATAAATGCCATGCTTTGGTCCCGGTTCGTGCGGCCGGGGCAACAGGAATCGCCTCGGGGCATTGGTCCCGGTTCGTGGGTGACATATCTGTCCCGGCTCGTGCCACGGACCGGGTCCAATGCCTAGCCACATGCCACGTGGCACGCGCATGAACATTTGTCCCGGTTCAGTCCACGAACCGGGACCAATGCCCCCCTTCCCCTATATATACTGCCCCAGCCCCTCCCCCCTTCCATCTTTTTTTTTGCTTGGAGGTGTGAGAGAGTGTGGTGTTAGTGTGTTTTATTTTACTATGCACACGAGGTGTTCGACGAAATTCCCGAGCCGCACATAAGCTCATTGAAAATGGTATCTTCGACCGAGGTTAACAAACTTATCTTTTTCATCTGTAACTGATACATAAAAAAGTAGTATTTGTCGTATTAATATGTTATTGTAATGTATTTTGATAAACTTAATTATACGATGCAGCTGGATGCACGGCAGCGATGGATGTATGGTGACCGACGCACTTCCGAGTATATGGCAGACCTGAATGCATTTCTTGCTGTAGCTCAGGCGAACAAAGATAATGGCTTCATGTGTTGCGCATGTATTGATTGTCGGAACGTCAGAGAGCACTCTTCCGAAAGAATCATTCACGGCCATCTACTTCGGAGAGGTTTCATGCCCAGCTATAATTGCTGGACGAAGCATGGAGAAAGAGGGGTTGTGATGGAAGACGATGAAGAAGAAGAAGAAAATCCTTTGTTCCCTGAATACGACGATACTCAATGGAAGAGAATGGAGAAGAAGGAGGTGATCAAGAACAGGCATCAGAAGAGCCCGATGATGATCTTGGCCGAGTTATTGCTGATGCAAGGGAAGACTGTGAAAACAAATTGGAGAGGTTGAAGCTGGACAACATGTTACAGGATGACAAAAAATTGTTGTACCCAAATTGCGAAGATGGTAGCACAAATCTCGGTACCACACTGGAGTTGCTGAAATGGAAGGCACAGAACGGTGTGACTGACAAGGCATTTGAGAGTTTACTTCAACTAATGAAGCATAAACTTCCAAAGGATAACGAATTGCCTGAGAGTACGTACGAAGCAAAGAAAGCTCTCTGTCCATTAGGATTAGATGTGCAGAAGATACATGCATACATTAATGACTGCATCCTCTTCCGCGGTGAGAAGTACGAGAATTTGGATGAATGTCCGATATGCACTGCACTTCGGTATAAGATCAGAGCAGATGACCCTGGTGATGCTCACGGCGAGCCCCCGCGTAAGAGGGTTCCTGCTAAGGTGATGTGTGTGACGCCCCGAGATCGGGCACTATGCAGATTTCAGCATTCCCGCCAAAATCCACATAATAACCGATTCCAGGTTGCCACTTGTGGTAACATTACAATAGTTCACGAATAATCCACAACAACAACAGAAAAGAGATTTACAAGATGACTCAAACGAGTCAGGGATACAACTGATACAATACAAAGATCCAAATAACAGCGGAAGAAACAACATATCGTCCGGCTACGGACAAGATACAAATTGGACTAAGAGTCCTGAAGATAACCGAGAGCGTCCAATCCCTGCCCAGGCCAAGCCGGAGGGATTCCCAAGCTAACGTCGTCAGACTTCAAACCTGTTGACTGCAATGTTGAATATGCAGCCACGAAAAAGGATTCGTGGGTCAGTACGGTTAAGTACTGGCAAGTGGATAAACCATACTCACAAGATACCGGCGTAGCCAGTCATCACAAGATACAAATACTTTGGGATCAACGGAAAGGAAGGGGTTATTGCAAATAAGCGGCAGCGGGCTGCACTAACCATCTACAGAGAGATACTACAACTTCCGGCTAACAGAAAGAAGATAAGATCGAGTATTGTAACCAACTGAAAGATAACTTCAAACAAACCCATCCTGGATCTCGCCCCTTATCCTAAGAAGCAATCCGAGGATAACTCACACAGTTGGATTAATGATGGTTCAGATTATTGTGTCAATAAACCTATTACTAGTCAAGTTGTTAATCATTGGGTGTAAGGTTGTTAATCATTAGGTTTAAGTTGTCCTGAGTACTTGTTAGCCAGTACTTTCACCAAGTAATCCATAACCGCGGAAAACACGGCTTCTCGAGAAGATTATCCCTGCAGGGTTGCACCAATTTAGCCGTACACGCAAGAATAACCCGCCAGATGGGAGATCACCCCACCAAGCGAGGTACTCTACACAACTCAACTCTTCTTCGCATCAAGCCCAAAGCACCTTGGGCGCACGGCTAATCGAGCCCAGAAGAAAATGGACCCTCATAGCACTCTAAGACCGTGTCCCCCTATATGCCGACTACGAAAGTTCCACCCGGGTACTAAGGGCTCGCAAGATCATGCATGCAGCAAATGGAAAACCCGAACTAAATGAGGCGATTTGGACGAGATGCGAATCGAGTCAAATTGAGGGGGGCGCCCATACTCGCTTCCCACATGCGGGTAGTGCGCTCATCATAGATCAGTAGACAAGACCCTTTTCCTATTAGAGTCGACACTAGCAGGCCTCAAAACCACATAGGGCCTCCTGCCGGTGCCTTATCATCAAATTATTATTACCATTAGCATTAACAGAATTGATTGATTAACATCGAGCCCCCAGAACGATAATAATAGTAAAAGAAGTAACCGACAACAGACTCGAGCAAAAGCAACCCTAAGCATGCAGCTACGACACGAAGGCCAACGAGGTAAACAATCAACAGTTAATAGGAAGTAGAAGGAAAGGCTATATCATGGCTGCAAGGTAAACATACGATAGAATCGAGACACAAGCATCGTATCAACAGGCTAGAATAAGAACAACGGAAAGAATCGGTAACAAGTGATGAAAGGCAGCCATTTGGCAGCAAGTGAGTATACTTGCCTGAGATCTCGCAAGGTAGCAGCACTTGTCGTTTCTCACATCATCTCAACGTCCTATCCGGGAAGAAGCAACGAACCTCGAACAAACACCGGATGCAACAATTACTACTACGGCAAAAGATCCAGCATGATCAAGATATGGATGCATGACAATTTAATGGATGCATAGAAATAAACTAGTTGACAAGATAAACAGATTTAAATGGACCCATATGCAATTGGAGTTGCATATGCAAAGCCCATGAATTATGGTTGAAACAATTGTTTTCCAACTAATCATCAGGTGAAAGTGGTTTAGTATGATGCATGGAAGATGAAAACAGGAAAATGACAACAATAGAACCAATTGGAAATAAGGTTTACCCATTTTGAAATTCACTTATTAAGTGTTGGGAATTTTGGTTACTTAAAGGTGTCACACAAGTATTTGTTGTTTTCATCAAGTTAAATTGTTCCAAACAGATAACAAAGTTCATATTTGATTAGAACACAAAATTTTAGGTGGATTACATGTTTCAATTATTGAAAAAGGAATTACAATGATTTAATTATGAATTAAACAAGTTTAAACAAGATTTAATTGAATTTAAAACAAGTTTGAATTTAATTGAATTTTTATTTGTTCAAAACATAAATTCAAATTCACATTTGAAAAGTTGATACTTTGATGGTTTGAACATATTTTGCATGCTCAAAAATAATTTATTTTGAGCAAGTTATGATTTTAGCAAAATTTAAATGAATTAAACAAGGATTAAATTATTTAGGCAATTTAAATTATTCAAACCATGAAACAAAATTTATATTTGAAAAGGTTATTTGAAATAGCATGGAAAACATATTTTATTTGCATTTATTGGATTAAGAATGAATTAGTTATGAATTTTGGCAATTTAAATTGCATTAAATAAGAGATGAAACAATTATTCATATTAAATGTGGCAAACCAGAAAACAAAGTGGATATTCAAGTGTGGCATGTAATTTTGGATGAAAAACATGTTTTGAGTATTTAATTTGGAGCAACCATTTGAAAGTTATTAATTATGCCATTTGATTTGTCATTTCTAAGAATTCTTTAATAACATTAATTTTAATTGCCCAAAATGCAAAACAAAGTTGCTAAACAGAAAGTACATTGAATTTGGACTGAAAAACATATTTGATTTGTGTTATTTGAATTAGGTATGAATTAATTATGGAATTAACCAAATTGGAGATGAATTGTTTAAATTTGAAATTTGAAACAATTTGAATTGTGCAAAACAGATAACAAATGTGATATTTGAAAAGTTCATGGAATTTTGGTTGGGATACATGTTTTGTTTGTTGCAAACTGATTCAAAATGAGAAGTATATGATTTTTACAAGTTTTCTTGAGTTTAAGGCATTTTTGGAAAAGAATAATAGGGCTAGGACTTTTCTGCACCGTGGGGAACTAACCCCACGCTGGCTGGCAGCTGGGCCAGGGGGCCACGCAGGCGCCACGGGCGCGGGTGGAGGCTGACTGGTCTGCTACGTGCATGACAGGTGGGCCCGCGAGGGGGTGGCGCTGATTAATTCACGAAAAAGGTGGCTTATCGCGCCCGCGGGGACTCGATCCCGGGTGCTAGAGCTGCGCGGACGGATGCAGTACCACTACGGTACTGAAGCTGGTTGTGACAGGTAAGGATCTCGACTGAATTTGAGGCGACCCCGTCGCAGATAACTGAATTTGTTCGACAGTAGGCTCTGAACCACGACGGGAAACAGGCATCGATCGACGGCGGCTTTCCGGTGGTGCACGACGGGGTGGGTGCTGGCGATGTGGGGAGTGTGCTGGTGCGTGCGGGCCTCGTGAGCGTGTGCGCCAAGGAAGCAGAGAGGAGGAGGAGCAGAGGCTCACCTCGGTGGTCGTCGAGGACGCGTGCCTGCTGTCGACGGAGAGGAAGGCGACGGTGGCCGGCGACAGCGCGGCCACCACAGGGACTCCCAGCAGGCGTCGAGGGGACGGGGAGGTCCAGGAGGACGCCGCGGTTCCATTCCCGGGACCCGTTGCTCCTCGAGGTGGCTGTGGCGAGTGGAGCTAGGGGAAGGCGGTGGTGTTCTGTGCGGTGGTTGCAGACTGCAGAGAATAAGCAGAGGGAGGGAGGTAGAGAGGACGACGGCGATGGGGAAGGGGGCTAGGGTTTCTGCAAGCAGAGGGGGGAGGGGTAGATACTTATGGAGAGGGGAGCCATGGTACGGCATGGCATCCAGGAGGGGGGGAGATGATCAGAGGGTGGAGGTGTGATCGTACAGGTGACGACAGCAACGAGGTAGACGACAACAGAGAAAAGGTAGTGGGCTAGAAGGGATGGGCTTGGGGAGAAATAAGGGGTGGGCTGAGAAAAGCAGATGGGCTGGCTGCCTCCCTCTATTTTGTTATTTTCTCCTTTTGATTTTTTTTTTGTAAAGAATAAAAGGGAGAGAGAGATAGAAAAGGGGTTAGGGTTTTCTTTTTATTTTATAAATAAATTTTGTTAATTTGCAAAACATCAATTAAAAGTAATGTTAACATCAACTTCAAAATTTAGAGTATTAATTTGATTTCTAATTTGTTATTTGAATTCCAAATAAGGTTTGATTTTGGGAATTTTGGAAATAAGCAAAGTTTTATTTAATAAGCTCAAGAAATTTTGCAAGCATCATTTTATTTAATTTGTTTGCAAAATTTTAATTTTTTAAACCCACATTGAAATATGATAAGTAGGATTGATTTGCTTTGAATTTTTGAATTTGCCATTAGGGTTTTAATAACAGGGAAAATTTTATTTAGCAGGCAATTTGATTAAAACAACTTCAAAATATTGAAAACAAATGAGTGGTGTAGTTTGCAAGTTTTGAAATTGGAAATTTTGAGCAAGGGGTGAAGGTTTAAATTGTTTTGAATTTTGATTTGTTTTGAAAAACAGAATGCAATGATCATGTGATGCATGTGATGCAAGCAGAAAGAAAACAAACACTTCCTATTAGGGTAACACCCCAGGTGTTACAATGTGGTATGCTCCTATAATACCACGGCTGAAACGTCTGTTTAGAAACAAAGAGCATGCTAGGTTGTTGCGATGGCACAAAGAAGACCGTAAGAAAGACGGAAAGTTAAGGCACCCCGCCGATGGATCGCAGTGGAGAAAGATCGAGAGAGATTTCCCAGACTTTGCAGGAGAAGCGAGAAACTTATGGTTTGGTCTAAGTACAGATGGCTTTAATCCTTTTGGGGAGCAGAGCTCCAGTCATAGCACTTGGCATGTAACTCTATGTATGTACAACCTTCCTCCTTGGTTGTGCATGAAGCACAAGTTCATTATGATGCCAGTTCTCATCCAAGGCCCGAGGCAGCCTGGCAAGGACATTGGTGTGTATCTAAGGCCATTAGTGGAAGAACTCTTACAATTGTGGGGCAAACCAGGTGTACGTGTGTGGGATGAGTACGAACAAAAGCCATTTTACCTACGGGCGTTGCTTTTCGTAACCATCAATGATTGGCCTGCTCTTAGTAACATTTCCGGACATACAAACAAGGGATACAATGCATGCACACACTGTTTAGATAATACTGACAGTGTTTTTTTGGATAAATGTAAAAAGGTTGTACACCTGGGGCATCATAGATTTCTTCCGATCAAGCATCCCGTAAGAAAGAAAGGAGGGAAGCATTTCAGAGGTGAGGCAGATAACCGGAAGAAGCCTAAGCTGCGTAGTGGTAATGATATATTCGATATGGTCAAGGACCTAGAAGTAATCTTTGGTAAGGCTGCTGGCAGCCAACCAGTTTCGTACGGCCCTGATAAGCGCGCACCCATGTGGAAGAAGAAATCTATATTTTGGGAGCTACCCTATTGGAAAGTTTTAGAGGTCCGGTCTTCGATCGACGTGATGCACGTGACAAAGAATCTTTGTGTCAATCTGCTATGCTTCCTGGGCGTGTATGGGAAGTCCAAAGATACGCCAGAAGCACGAGAGGACCAGCAACGTATGAAAGACCCAAGCAACAAGCACACAGATAGGCGCCATTACTTAAGCAACTACGCTCTTACTAAAGCAGAGAAGGAAATATTCTTTGAAGTCCTTTACAGTATCAAGGTTCTGTCTGGCTTCTCGTCGAATATAAAGGGGATAATAAACATGGCAGAGAAAAAATTCCAAAACCTGAAGTCTCATGACTGCCACGTGATTATGACGCAGTTGCTTCCGATTGCATTGAGGGGGCTTCTACCGGAAAATGTTCGAGTACCCATTGTGAAGCTATGTGCATTCATGAACGCAATATCTCAGAAGGTAATCGATCCAGAAAGTCTGACAAGATTACAGAGGGATGTGGTCCAGTGTCTTGTTAGTTTTGAGTTGGTGTTCCCACCATCCTTCTTCAACATTATGACTCATCTCCTGGTTCACCTATGTGAAGAGATTCATATTCTTGGTCCGGTATTTCTACACAATATGTTCCCCTTTGAGAGGTTCATGGGAGTCTTGAAGAAATATGTTCATAACCGTGCTAGGCCAGAAGGAAGCATCTCGAAGGGCTATGGAACAGAGGAGGTCATTGGGTTCTGTGTTGACTTTATTCCTGAGCTTAAGACAATTGGTGTTCCTGAATCGCGGCATGAGGGGAGACTGAGGGGAAAAGGAACGCTGGGAAAGAAAACAATGATACCTAGGGACGGGCATTCTTTGACCAAAGCACACTACACAGTTCTACAAAATTCTATGTTCATGGCTACGTATCTCGAGGAACACAAGAATATTGTACGGTCTGCAAACCCGGGGAAGGATGACTCATGGATTAAACGCGAACACATGGAGACTTTCGGAAGTTGGTTGCAAACACATCTTATAAATGACACCACTGTTGAAGATCAGCTGTACATGTTGGCAGGGTCACCATCTTCGACTATTGGGAGTTTTCAAGGGTACGAGATAAATTGGAATACATTTTACACGAGCTCCCAAGATAAGAAGAGCACCAACCAAAACAGTGGTGTCCGCTTTGATACAACAAACGAGAATGGAAAAAATGACACATACTATGGTTACATAGAGGAGATATGGGAACTTGACTATGGACCTTCTTTTAAGGTCCCTTTGTTCAAGTGCAAATGGGTCAACCTGAATGGAGAAGGGGTAAAGGTAGACCCGCTTTATGGAATGACAACAGTGGATCTCAACAATATTGGTTACAATGACGAACCATTCGTCGTAGCCAATGATGTGGCTCAGGTCTTCTATGTGAAGGACATGTCTTCCAGACCGAAGAAAAGAAAAAAAATAAGGAAACAAATTCATCATACGATGAGCCGAAGCGTCACATAGTTCTCTCAGGGAAAAGAAACATCGTGGGAATCGAGGACACGATAGACATGTCAGAAGATTATAATAAGTTTGTTGAAATTACACCCGTCACAGTGAAAGCTGACCCCACCATCCCGTTAAATAATGAAGATGCTCCATGGTTACGGCCGAAGCGATCATAAGCAAGGGACACGAAGAAAATTCAGAAGACTAGATAGGGATGTTGTTGGTGATGTGTAATAATAAACGTGGAATACATGATCATAGTTCTTATAACGTAGTATGAACGAGATTTTGTTAGCCAAAATGATATTTATACATATTCTGTGATTATGAATGGAGTAGGTGCAAGTTTGACCAATAATTTGTATTGATCGGTCAAAAGCTGGCAAGCATTGAGTGCTTGACAACTATGACCAGCCTGACTTCATTATTATTCCAACCAGCGGTACACCCACCCACTTTTCTGTTTCTCTCTCCTCCGTCTGTTGGTGATGTGTAATAATAAGCATGGAATACATGATCATATAGTTCTGTTTGATCAGTATTTTGTATTGACCGGTAAAAAGCTGACAACTATGACCCATATCCGAGTATGAGATAACTGTAGGCAGATATTGCAGGAACACTTCGAAGTGATAGTACGAAAGTATTAAGGGATATATTCCACTGTTCGGAAACTTTCGCTCATGATTTTAGTTGGTCTTGGCGAAGTACAATCTGAAGGATAACGAGTGGCTAAGTAGATTGTATGAGGATAGAGAAAGATGGGCTTTGCCTTATGGGTGTCATATATTCTGCGCAGATATTGCACGCACACTTCGAAGTGATAGCAGGGATACCATCCTGACAGATATCCTTAAAACAGAAATAGAGCTTCGGTACTTCTTTAACAGATATGATAAATTTTTGGAGGAGAAACGTCTAACTGAACAACAAAGATCCCAAATGTTGAAGGCGGAGGGGAGCGCGACGGCGACGGCGGACGAGCAGAGGAGAGGAAAGCGCGACAGCAACGGCGCGGTCTCCCCCGCCCGACCGCCCGTCTCTGCTTTAAGTCTGCTGCTCCCGCTGCGGCTTGCCGCGTACACGGAAGTTACTATGTTTTCAAGCGGGGGTCGGGATAAAGGGAAAATACGTGTGGATGCGCAGAGTAAACCTTCGAAGGAAAACTATGGTTTTTCTGTTGTAGACGAAGATCTCAAATTCACCGTGTCAATAAGGTACAACTCGTTTTGTCGAACTTTATATAAATCACCCGGGATGCCTTATATGCTCTGGACTAACTCGGAAGATCACGAGAGAAAACAAAAATTGTAACATTTTTATATTCAAATTATATACAAATGGTAAAATAATTAATAGTTTCAATAGTTAGAATAATTATTTAGTTAAACGAAAAATGAATTTAAATTAGTTATGCAAATTCTAGCATTTTTCATGTTGGATTTTTTGTCAAATTCGAAAGTATATAGAAGTTGTTAATGTGCAAACTTAACCATTTTCAAATTTTGGCGCTAAAAAATTTTGGGCGCGCAGGGTGCCACCGAAATTCGAAATTAGTTTTTGGTCCCGGCCCGTGGTACCAACCGGGACCAAAGGGGCTCTAGTCCCGGTTGGTGGCACGGGCCGGGACTAGAGTCCGAGGTGTATAAATATCTCGGCCCTCTCTCCAGGCCGAGCGAACACCCAGGACAGCGGACATGGCTTGGTGAAGCCCTGCCGGCGGCGGGAACGAGTAGAAAGATCCCGCCGGCGGGGTTGGGCTAGGGACACGGTAGTCTAGGGACACAAACATATATTAAAAAAAGGCCCAGGGGCCTTGCTTACATATAGGGGGGCGGCGCGGCCACAGGCGGCCGGCCGTGCTTACATTATAGGGGGGCGGCGCGGCCACAGGCGGCCGGCCGTGCTTACATTATAGGGGGCGGCGGCGGCGCGGCCACAGGCGGCCGGCCGTTTCTTGGGGGGGGGGGGTAGCTTAGCCTAGGGGGGGCGCACCGGCGCCGGCCTACTCCTCCTCGTCGGAGGAGATGCAGTGGTAGGGGGGTGGCTGCCACAGGTGGGCAGGCGGCTGGGGCGGGCCCGCCGGTGGCTGCGGAGGCATCGGGGGCGCGTGCGGCGGCGGCGGGAGCAGCTCCTCCGGCTGCGGTGGCAGCTCCTCCGGCGACCAAACGCCGCCGGTCCAGGCCCAGGACATGCCGTACTCCAGGCCGGGGGGCAGCGGCTGCGGCGGCGGCTGGTCCTCGGACGCCTCCAGCTCGGCGTTCATTACCTGCCACCAAGGGGTAGGCGCCGAAGGGGGCGGGGGCGGCATGGCGTTGGCGTCGGCGGCAGCGGCGGCCAGGACCGCCTCCCACCGCTTGACCTCGTCCTCGACGAGGGAGCGGCGGGAGGCCTCTAAGGCCTCCTCCATGTTGTCCCGGAGCTCAGGGTCGTCTTCCTCGTCGACGTGGGCGTCGCCGTCATCCACCAGGAGCCAAAGCTCCGGCTCCCTCCCCGGCGGTGGCGCGGGGTAGTCTTCGGTGCTCACCTCCTCGGCTGTGGGGATGTAGGAGCGGCGGCGCTGCTCGTGCTCCTGCTGGAGCCATGTGGCCCAGTAGGGGGAGCTCCGCGCGTACGCGCGGTCCCTGAGGAGGCGGGCCGGCAGGAGCGCGCGCCGGCGGTCGATCTCCTCGCCCAGGGCCTCTCTGCTGGACGGGGCCGGCGGCACGGGAATGCGCTGCGGGTTCAGGTGCCAGCCGTCCGGAAGGTGGACGTCCGGCCAGAACACCGGCGTGCGACGTTCCCAGTGCCACTCGGCCTCCTCCTTCCGGACGTACCGGCGGAAGCGCTTGCCCTTGGCCGCGCCGCGGGGCGGCGCGCGTGACGCCGGAGGCGGAGCGGGGACGCGCGGCTGCCCGCCGATGCGGATGCCTCCCGGGCCGAAGCCAAAGGGCTCCGCCGGCGGCGGTGGAACGCCGGAGCGCGCGCCGCTCGAGGACCCGGCCTCGTGGTCGTTCTGGGGGCGCTTGCCGCTCGAGAACCAGCGGGACATGGTGGCTAGGGTTTCTTTGGCTGGGGCGCGGCCGGGGTGGAAGGGCTGTACGGGCGGCGGGGGCCCTTTATAAAGGACCCGGGGGAGGCTGGCATGCCAACCGGCGGCCGGAACGTGGCGACGGTTGCAGGTGGCCATGAATGCGGGGGGGGGGAGCCGAGGCGTGGCGGCGGTTGCAGCTGGCCACGCGCGCGTGTGGAAGTGGAGGGGGGCGGGAAGACGAGGCGGCAGTGGGCCCTTTGACCGTCCATGTGGTCTTAATTTAAGGGACCGGGCGAGCCAGCCACTAGGCCGCTGGCCAGTGGCCCCTTTCGACCCCTGCGAACCGTTGACCGAATATAATAAAAGACGCGGGCCAGTGGGCCCTTTTGACCAAAAATGTGGCCAGTGGGCTTAATTAAAGACGTGGGCCTGGACGCGGTTGGGGAAGGGGAGGCCGGTTGGGGATTGCGAGACATGAGCCCAAAAAATGAAACGAAAAAAAACCTGCCGCGGCAGGGGAAAATTGGCGGGATATATATTTTTTTTGAAAAAAGGTATCCATCCTGGTCCCTAAAACGAACCGGGACGAACTCCCTGGCCGTCCCCGGCCCAGGTTCGCCACGTGGGCCATCCTTACCGTGCCGCGTCCTGGCACAACCGGGACCAATGGGGGAGGGCCATTTGTCCCGGCTAGCCCATCCCGGTTGCACAACCGGGACAACTGGCCCTTACGACCCGGGACAAATGGCCCTGTTTCCACTAGTTCTATTTGTTTATCCGTACCGTAAAATGCCCCCTTCGCGGAATTTTGGGAAGCCACAGACGAAGGGAGATTGAAGGGCGAGTCGGGCGACGTAGAAATTGAAACTCGCAGGACAGACGATGGAAATGGCGTATGCAGGCACATAGAGAACGGCTACAGAGAACGATGATGGCTTGGTATGACATCACATGGTTGCTGAGACTTGTGGTGCACCCTGAGCACCCGATTTTGAGCCTGAGGATGAAAGCTCTTGGTCTAACTTTTGTTGATTGAACCTGGCAATGGCGGGGCTTAGGCTGTTAGGCATAGTAATAACTTGTTGAAGACATCGCATGGAGTCTCAGAGACCATCTCTCAGGGTGAAAATCCAGGATCCGATCTTTATTGACCGGCTACGGTGAAGGTGACATGTTCACTTCTTGTTTGAAACCCATTTGTCGTCACTGGTAGAAAATAGGCCTTCGGTACGCCCCCATTAGTCCCCAAAATAATGGACCCGCGACCATAGGGGTCTTTAGTCACGGTTCGGGACGAGACCCGCGACCAATAGTCTGGGCCCAGCGCGCTCGGCCCACAGCTGGCGGAGGGGAGGGGCTTTAGTCCCGGTTGGCCAGACCAACGGGGACTAATAGGTCCTCGGGCCGGCCCCACGGCCTTTAGCCGCGGTTGTCCAGGTGAACCGGGACTAAAGGCCCATCCCTATATATAGGACTCAGCTCGCTGCACTTGGCCACATTTGCTCACAATATTCACAAGGGGGTGGTGGGTATGCTTTTGGTTCCTACTATGCACACAAGGTGTTCGATGAAATGCCCCATAGCATGAAACACACTTGAGCGTTTTCATTTATTTTACCTCCGTGATCGCGGTTAGCAACTTGAACCTTTCATGATTTGTATTATTTCCAGCTAGCTAGTTAGTTTAACAGATGCATGATGGTTAATTATATACTTTATATAATAATAATGCAGATGAATCGGCAGTGGATGTACGGTAACTGACTCTCCGGTGAGTTCACTACGGGTTTGAAAGATTTCCTCGTAGTGGCAAATGCGAACAAACAGCGAGGTTTTATTATGTGTCCATGTGCTGAATGTAAGAATGAGAAGGGTCACTCCTCCTCAAGAGTCGTTCACATGCACCTGCTTCGGCACGGTTTCATGCCAAGCTATAATTGTTGGACCAAGCATGGAGAAAGAGGGGTTAGAATGGAAGAAGATGAAGAAGAGGATGATATCGATTTCAACTATCATGACCTTTTCGGTGATACTTTCATGGAGGATGATGCTGAAGGTGGGGAAGGGTTTGGTGAAGGTGAAGAAGAGGCACATGATGAGCCCGCTGATGATCTTGGTCGGACCATTGCTGATGCACGGAGACGCTGCGAAACTGACAAGGAGAGGGAGAATTTGGATCGCATGTTAGAGGATCACACGAAGTCACTGTACCCAGGATGCGACAATAGTCTGAAAAAGCTGGGCTGCACACTGGATTTGCTGAAATGGAAGGCACGGGAAGGTGTAGCTGACTCATCATTTGAAAATTTGCTGAAAATGTTGAAGAATATGTTTCCGAAGAATAACGAGTTGCCCACCAGTACGTACGAAGCAAAGAATGTTGTGTGCCCTCTAGGTTTAGAGATTCTGAAGATACATGCATGCATTAACGACTGCGTCCTCTACCGCGGTGCATACGAGGATTTGAATGAATGCCCTGTATGCACTGCATTGCGTTATAAGATCAGAGGCGATGACCCTGGTGACGATGTTGAGGGCGAGAAACCCAGGAAGAGGGTTCCCGCCAAGGTGATGTGGTATGCTCCTATAATACCTCGGTTGAAACGCCTGTTCAGGAACAAAGATCATGCCAAGTTGTTGCGATGGCACAAAGAGGACCGTAAGTCCGACGGGGAGTTGAGACACCCCGCTGATGGAACGCAATGGAGAAAGATCGACAGAGAGTTCAAAGATTTTGCAGCTGACGCAAGGAACATAAGATTTGGTCTAAGTACTGATGGCATGAATCCTTTTGGCGAGCAGAGCTCCAGCCATAGCACCTGGCCCGTGACTCTATGCATCTACAACCTTCCTCCTTGGTTGTGCATGAAGCGGAAGTTCATTATGATGCCAGTGCTCATCCAAGGTCCGAAGCAACCCGGCAACGACATCGATGTGTACCTAAGGCCATTAGTTGATGAACTTTTACAATTGTGGGGCAAACCTGGTGTACCTGTGTGGGATGAGCACAAAGAAGAGGAATTTAACCTACGAGCGTTGCTTTTTGTAACCATCAACGATTGGCCTGCTCTTAGTAACCTTTCTGGACAGTCAAATAAGGGATACAAAGCATGCACGCACTGCTTACATGAGACTGAAAGTGTATTTTTGGATAACTGTAGGAAGAACGTGTACCTGGGTCATCGTCGATTTCTTCCCGGAAATCATAACGTAAGAAAGAAAGGCAAGCATTTCAACGGCAAGGCAGATCACCGGCCGAAGCCTGCGGAACGTACTGGAGCTGAGATATTTGATATGGTCAAGGATTTGAATGTCATCTTTGGAAAGGGTCCTGGCGGACAATCAGTTCCGCAGGGAGTTGACGGGCACGTACCCATGTGGAAAAAGAAATCGATATTTTGGGAGCTACAGTATTGGAAAGTCCTAGATGTCCGCTCTGCAATCGACGTGATGCATGTTACGAAGAATGTTTGCGTGAACCTGCTAAGCTTCTTGGGCGTGTATGGGAAGACAAAGGATACAAAGGAAGCACGGCGGGATCAACAACTTTTGAAAGACCCAGATGACCGGCATCCGGAATGGTTTCAAGGTCGTGCCAGCTACGCTCTTACGAAAGAAGAGAAGGTCATTTTTTTTGAATGCCTGAGCAGTATGAAGGTCCCGTCTGGCTTCTCGTCGAATATAAAGGGAATAATAAACATGGCGGACAAAAAGTTCCAAAACCTGAAGTCTCACGACTGCCACGTGATTATGACGCAATTGCTTCCGATTGCTTTGAGGGGCCTCCTACAGAAAAATGTTCGAGTAGCCATTGTGAAGCTGTGTGCATTCCTCAATGCAATCTCTCAGAAGGTAATCAGTCCAGAAGATCTACCACGGTTACAGAACGATGTGGTCCAATGTCTTGTCAGTTTTGAGTTGCTGTTTCCACCATCCTTCTTCGATATTATGACGCACCTCCTGGTCCACCTAGTCGAAGAGATTTCCATTCTCGGTCCTGTATTTCTACACAATATGTTCCATTCGCGGTTCGTGTCACGAACCGGGACTAAAGGCTCGTTCTGCGCGGGAACGATAAAGCCGCGAAAATTTTCACCATTAGTCCCGGTTCGTGACACCAACCGGGACTAAAGGCCCGCGAAGGGTACCCCAGGGGACCTTTAGTCCCGGTTCGTGACACCACCCGGGACTAAATGCTGGAACTATATATGTGCGATGCCTTCCTGCCCCAAAATTTTCTAAGTCACAAACCCTCTTCTTCCCTCGCGCCGGCGCCTGCTCGTCTTTCTGCCCCGTCGTCGTCGCCCGCGCAGAGGACCGCGCCGTCTCCATCGCCGTCGCCGTCGCCGTCGTCGAGCCCTTCTCTCCACCGCCTCCACCCTGCTCCGCCCCCGTCCCGTCGCCGTCTCTCCGGTAGGTTCCCCGCGGGCCGTCGCCGTCGCCCTAGATCCAACGCGCGAACGCCATCGAACGGAGACCACGAATCACGCGCGAACGCGCCGCCCTCGAACGGCGACCACGAACTGAGAACGCGCCGCCCTCGCGCTCGCTACCGCGGCCAGATTCGCCGCCGGCGAGACAACAGTGGCCGTGGCCTCGTCCCCATCTCCGTCCCCTCCCCCGTGGCGAGCACCACAGTGGCCTCCTCCCCATCTCCGTTCCCTCCCCCGTGGCCGGAATCGTCGGAATCGCCGGAAACCCGAGAGCCTGAACTGCCACCGCCGGCCACCGTGTGACGCCAGGGGTGACGTCATCATGACGTCACCTGGCCACGTGTTGACGAGTTTTTTTTAATGACGTTATCATGACACGTGGGGCCCACTGTATATGGAATTACAGAACATAATTAAATCTTCTAAATTAAATAACTTTTAATTTATAATTCCAAAAATTATGGAAAAATATGCAAAATGTTCACAAAAATGTAAGCTATCTGTTTATATCATTATCATTCATGTTTGACAAAGTTTAAAATGAGACCATATTTGAATTTGAGTTAAATTCATTAAAATAATGAAAGTAAGTTTTAATTCAATAAATTCAGAATATTAAGTATAATATACCAAAATGACCAGAAAAGCAAATGCAACCTAGCTATGGGGTTCTCCAAGTCATTTGAGCGACCCTACCAATCTGTTTTCCCTCTTTCTACGACAATATTTGCTAAGTCTCCTATATACTTAATTAATTTTTACTACATGCATGTCTGCAGGAGTGACATATGGCAGACAATAGAGACCTGACGGCGGAACAGGTGGCTGAAGGTTATATATTAGATATCATAGCCGGAGGAGGAACAGACATTGACGATGATGTAATCTCTTCTTATCTGAACCTTGAGGATCAAGAAGGTGAAGGAGGAACAGACATTGTCGATGATCAAGGAGGTGAAGAAGGAACAGACATTGTCGATGATCAAGGAGGTGAAGGAATGGACATTGATAACGGAGGTCAACCGTCGACAAACGACGATCTCCAATTGCAAAGAACAACCACCTCCGGCGAGGTATATATTTTAGCCCTCGGTCTTATTTTAGCCCTCGGTCCAATTGCAAAGACTAACGCGCGCGACTCTCTTTCTTATTTTAGCCCTCGGTCAGATCTAGTATGACAAAGCGTGGCAAATCCAAGGCGATGAAAGATTCCGAAATATATACCATCGAATCAGTCAGTCAAATCGGCAAGCCCCTACAGCACACCACAAAGTTTATCAACCAATGCGGAGTCATTGTTAGAGACATCGTCCCGATCACCGTCCAGGAATGGAAGGAGCCAAAGAAAGCACGTGTCGGTTTCACTTATGTCGACAAGAGAACGAAAAAGATTATGTTTAGAAAGCTTATTGCACATTTCATTCTACCTCCGGAATACAACAAAAAAGATGAATTCGGTCAGGACGTTCCGGGTGGACGTGAGAGGAGGAGGATAGTCAAAGAGTTCGCTCTTCAGAAGATGGCCGAAGCATTCCGGAACTTCAAGAAAAAATTGTTCCGTGAATATGTCAGCCAGGGCAAGACTCCGATTTTCACTGGACAATATGAGAAACTGAGATATGATTGGACAGAATTTGTGACGCAACATAAATCGGAGCATTTCAAGGAAATGTCGGCAAAAAATAAGGCTAATGCGAAAAAGAAACAGTACCATCATGTTATGGGGCCAGGAGGATACCGCGTTTCGGCGCCTAAGTGGCAGGCAATGGAGGACGGCCTAAGGGCAAGAGGAATCCGTCTAGGTACAGAGGGATGGGACGAAAGAGCCAAAATGTGGTGGTACGGGCATGGGGGATCGCTAGACCCGGAGACAGGGGAGTGTGTTCACCGGCAGAAAAAGTTTGCTCCCACAAAAGAACTTGTTGACGCAATGACCAAAGCTCAACAGGGCAAGATCACGTTCAACAGAGAGAGAGACCAACTGACAGTTGCCCTCGGAAATCCTGAACACGGAGGACATATACGAGGCAAAGGCAGAATGCCGTGGAAAGTAGGGTTTTCCCAGGAGGGTGACCCGTACTGTTACAGAAGCCGTAGGAGAGGTACGGACCGGGCTGCAGATGAACTGGCGAATCTTGCAATGGAAGTTTCTGACCTGAAGAAGGTCGTGGCGGGAATACTTGAGAAAGAAAAAGCGTCGGCTGCAGGGCCGCATCAAGAACATGCAACGGATCTCGGAAGCCAGCAGCGGAGAAGCAGCGTGGCTTCCACGGAGGCCCTGACTGCAGGTGCTAATGCACCGATGATCGAGAGTCGTGCACCGGAGCCTCACTACCCCGTGGATGACGTAAAGGAGATGAAAGAATGTGATCTGCATTATCCCGTGGGGAACATTTCCATGAAGGTGGCTACCGGCAGTGCTTTACCCTATACACCTAGAGCACTCCATCACAACAACCCCATTCCATATGGCTATGCTCGTGTCACGGTGGAAGACATAGTCCAAGCGTTTGAGGACCGGGAGATTGACATAGCTACACCCGAAGGGGAGAGAAGACTTGGAGATGTCAAGCGCCAGTTCATTCTATGGAAAAAGAAGTACATAGTGTTTCCAGGCGAGACGCCAAGGCTAACAAGTCCACCCCCCTACGATGGTGCAGGTGCTGGTGGTGGTGGTGGTGCTAGTGCTGGTTCACCTACGCCTCCTTCACGCCATTCGACGCCGTCCCCCGATCTTTCTCCTCCGGCGGTTAAGCAGCCGTCGCCCACGATTCCTCCTCCGGAGGAAAAGCAGACGTCTCCCACTATTCCTCCTCCGGAGGAAAAGCAGACGTCGTCTCCCCCCATTCCTCCTCCGGAGGATAAGAGGACGTCGCCCCCCATTCCTCCTCCGGAGGATAAGCAGACGTCGCCCCCCATTCCTCCTCCAGCGAAGAAACAGAAGCAGGCGGCCAGCAAGGGAACCCGCTCTTGGTCTATTAACCCGGACCCTTATGTACCTAAGACCACACGGGTACCGGAGCCATCACTGAAGCCTCTCACCCCAAGGCCTTGGGAACTTAGTGATGCTGAAACCAAATTGGTCGTGAAGGCTGACGTTGAGAAATGGAAGGGCAAACTGAAGGCGCTAAAGGAGCCTGAGCCCAAGGAAGTATTCCCTCCGATTGTAGACTATTGGGCTACGGATTTTTTATCGACAGTGTCCCAATCCGTGAAGAATTTGTCTAAAGACTATGATATTGAACTTCGTAAGCAAGCAGGAATATTGGAGGAGGAGAAAAAAAAAGCAAAAATGATACAAAGCGGGAAACAAGTTGCCCAGCTCGGGATGCAGAGTAAACAATCGATATCCCCCCTCATAGTGAAAGCCGCTCCGGAACAGGACCCCGAGGTCATAAATGCTGTGACAGCAATGGGATTGACTGTAGCTACTGCCATGCAAAATGCGTCCGAGGCCGGTATGTCTCTTCGTGCCTTTTTAGACATGGACGATATGCCAGTGGCTGATGTAGCATTAAAATATGTGAAGAAAGGGCCTCTCGTCGAGCCTGCGAAGGAAAAGGATCTACCACCACTAATGCAAAGTCTGCTACGTTGGTACAAAGATTTCATAACATTTACCGACAAAGAATATGTGTATGTGGATTATACAGAGGAGCATCACACCAAAAAGTACTCTGTAACAGTTGAGTTGAGTGAATTGTTCCAGCTGTTCAATATGCGTGAGCTCGACAAATCTATCCTGAGTTGCTACGTTCTGTAAGTGATTTATTTCTACCTCATCTCGTTCTTCATTGCCTACACTATATATATATATATTGTCCTAACTATATTGTTCCGTACGCTATTATGCAGATTGAAGATTTGGGAATGCAAAGTAAGACTCATCCATGATGTTGGGTTCATTGACCCACAAATCATTAATGGAACTATGTTAGAACGTCACCCCATAGACGTGGAGAAAGACTTGTACAATTTTTTAAAAAAGCATGAATCCAAAAAATATATTCTATTTCCTTACCATTTTGGGTGAGTGTTTCTCTCATGTTCTCATTCTCTTTTGTTTACTCCATGCATGGTATGTTAATCGATAAATTATGCATGACTCTGCATCTAATGTGTCCGCAGGTACCACTGGATTCTGCTAAAAATTGATCTTCACAAGTCCATAGTTTTCATCATTGACTCTATGAATTCAAATACAGATCTTTGGGTCGACATGAGAAAAATGATGCAAAAGTAATTATTTTTCAATCATTTGCGCTCTATATCGATCGGTCTCTTTTGTTCATTTTCTAAGCTAATAACTCCCTTGTTCATTTAATTTTATTTGCATTGTAGAGTTTGGAGACGGCTCTCACTTCAACATGTCGGTGAATTCAAAGATGCGCTAAAATTTAAAAATGTGGTCAAAGGTGTGGATAAGCAGCCACCGGGGACCGGTCTATGTGGATACTATGTCTGTGAGAACATACGGAAAGAAATATCTGAGAGGAAGAAGGACGAGGAAACGCGGAAGGGTCTCAATAACTTGCGGAGGGCGCTTACTCCAGAAGCTCGCTTACGACCAATTCAAGAGGAAATAGCAGGATTTTTCCTTAGGCATGTCATCCAGAAGAAAGGAGAGTTCCATGCGTCCACCGACGATGACTTTTATACGCATGTATAAGCCCTAAGTACTTTGAAACTTGTGCGAATTTGTGTATGCTCGTCCATCTTAATTGTGTAATATGGAAACTTGTTCGAGGTTGTATATATGGTCACCCGATATTGAATATATATTATATATTCCTATTGAATTCTCCTTGTTTGATATTTCATATATATATATATGCATGAATATGTGTACTGAAATTAAAACAAAACAAATTAAAAAGGAAACAGGTTTAGGGGGCCTAAAACCCTAAACCTGCGCAGGTTTTCAGTCCCGGTTAACCACAAGAACCGGGACTAAAGGTCCTCCGCCGCAACGGACCCCTAGCGCCCACGTGGACGGGCTTTTAGTCCCGGTCCGTAAGTGGCGGGACTATAGGGGGGGGCATTTAGTCGCGCATAGCTAGTCCCGGTTGCCCGGACGGGATTAATGGTCCTGGCGAACCGGGACTGTAGGCCTATTTTCTACCAGTGCGTTTAGGGTGGCGGCTGTTACAATTGACGTTGCATCAACTTTTTTCTCTTTTTTTTCATAATTTGGCTAAGTATATCCTTAAGGGCATCTCCAGCCGTCCCCCCAGAGCCCCCCCAAGGGGCTTTTTTCGCGGCGGAAGCGGCGAATAGCGCCGCTTCTTCACCACTCGGCCCCCAGAGGCCCAAATAGCGCCGTTTCGGCGCTATTTAGCGCCACGGCACCCAGGCCAAACCCAGCCCGCTGGGTTCGGCCTGGGGGGGCGAAACTGCGCGACCGCGCGCGCGGGCCAGCTCTGTCAGTGACGCGCCGGGAAAACGCGGGAACAGAAGCCACCGCCCGTGACCTCCTTCTCGGCGCCCGCACCGTCAAAGGCTGCCGGAGTTATAGCGTGGCGGCCGGCCAGTGCATGCGCCCCAGTCAAAGGCTGCCGGATTAATGGTGGGGGGCGGCAGCGGTGACACGCGCGGCGCGGCGACTGGCCCGCCTGGCTATAAAAATGGTGGCCGCCCCTCTCCGTCCGCCCATTCTCGCCTCCTCCTCCTCGCCGTCCTTCTCCATTCGCGCCTCCTCATCCTCGCCGCAGCGATGGAGCATTTCTGGGACGCGTGGCCCGAGAGTGACGACGACGAGCTGCAGCCAGCGCAGCAGGTAGCGCCGGAGCAGCTTCCAGCGCAACAGGTGGCGCCGGAGCAGCAACCGGCACAGCAGTTGGCGCCGGAGCAGCCACCCGAACAGGACGCGGCGCGGGAGGCCCGACGTCGCTGGAGGAGGGAGCAGCGGAGGCAGCCCATATGGCCGGAGCAGCACGCCGGGCTGCTCTTCTTCGAAACCGCGCAGAACGAGGACGCGTACCGCGAGGTCCGCGGCGTCCTCGAGCAGGCGGCCGAGGCGGTGGAGGCGGCCGCCATTCGAGCCTCTCTGGAGACACACCAGAGGGAAGAAGCAGCGCGAGAGGTGCGCCGGCAGATGGCCGAGCGCGCTGCCTCGGCCGAGCAGGGGGGCATCGTCGCCCTGTACGAGCAGGACCGGCGACAGGTGGCGCTGCAGAGCGAGCGGCGCAACCGGCCGCCCTCCGAGCAGGCGCAGCTGCACCGGCTGCGGGTGCAAGCCCGAGCGGAGCGGGCGGAGCAACGCTGGCTCGCCGCGGCGAGGCAGGGCGAAGCTGGTCCCTCCAACCAGCGCCGCGACGAGGACGCCGCTGAAGATGACGATGCGTAGGGGTAGTCGTCGCGTAGATCAATAAAAAGTTGTAGTTTAAATTTCCGTCGATGTTTACTTTGAATTTCCGTCGAATATGTACGCAATTCGCTAATTTCAATAAAAATCGACTAGTTTTCGAATTGCGTTTGTTTTGGGCCGATTCTTGGGCTCGGGGAGCGACTGGGAAGGATGCCCCCCCAAGGTTCCAGAATAGCGCCGTTTAGCGCCGCGGCGGCCCCAAAACGGCGGCGTTTTGGGCCCTGGGGGGGCGCAACGGCTGGAGATGCCCTTAATGTGTCGACTTGCTCCAAACATCGAGTTGATGCAGAGGTTGTTACACTCTATTCTCTGTAATTGGATGGCAGAACGACCGCCTTAACCCTGAAAGAAATGTATTGAACAACATGAGCCGTGGTGGTGGATATGCGAAACCGATGCCAACTCTATCCTCTCAAGATATTTCGGATCAGCTCGAAATGAAGAGCATGCGGTTTCTGTCAAAGCAGACAATGTGCTCACCGGTCAGGTTGCACATGCTTTTCGATAATATTCGATGAAACGTGCACTAATTTAAACAGGTGGTGTGGCCACGTAAACCTACCATGATGGATGATCGTTCTTGTGGCTGCATACGTGTGAGGTGATGATTGCATAAAAACACAAGAGTAAATATAGGGTGGTCCGATACGTGGGCGCGGCGCGCCGGCCGGGCCTGGCGTCCAGAGCGACATCCACCTGCCATGATGCAGAGCCGTAATACCCCGAGTTAAAAGCGGTCCACGTCCACCGACCGTGCCGGCCATGTATAAATCCAGCAGCATACCCCGCTAATGCCACACACCCAGCTACTCCGGCGACGATCGGCATGGCTCCCTCCAACCGTTCAAGCCCCCTAGCTTCCACCATTGTTCCTCTCCTCCTATGCTGCATTGTCGCCTCCGTGTGGGCGACCGGCCAGCAGGATGCCCCGGCTACGATGGAGAGGTTCCACCAGTGGATGGAGCAGCACGGCAAGTCGTACCCGACCGTCGACGAGAAGCTGCGGCGGTTCGAGGTGTACCGGCGCAACGTGGAGCACATCGAGGCCACCAACCGGGAGGGCAGCCTCAGCTACACCCTGGGTGAAAACCAGTTCACCGACCTCACCAGCGAGGAGTTCCTGGCGACATATACCGGCAGGATCGATGCTCCCCCGGAGATGACTGACCGGGAGGTTGAAGAGGAGATGCTAATCACGACTCGTGCCGGAGCTGTCGCCGAGGGGCATCCCGCCCATGGCGGTAACCTGTCCGCGGTTCCTGAGAGCGTCGACTGGAGAACCAAGGGTGCGGTCACGCACGTGAAAGATCAAGGAACATGCGGTAAGCAGATCGTTTTTTTCTAGTTCAACTTTTTTTTTCCATAGTATATATATCTCTTAATGGAAGTTGGTGTGCCATAATCGAATTTAACGATTTTGAGGCTGGATTCATGTAAATGAGATCGCAGACGTGCAAGTGAATTTAAAAAGAACTTGTCACTCGGACTTGGACGCTTTGCTGCAAGACTTATAACAACTCCCAATTTAAACAAACTACATCCATGCTATATGTACCATCTCTGTTCTAAAATATAGAACGAGATCGCAGATATGGAAGTGAATTCAAAATAACTTATATCACTCGGGACTTGGACGCTTAATTTGCTGCAGAACTTATAACAATTTCCGAAGTTAAACCAACTACATGCATATGCATGCCATGTGCTTCTTTGTCGGGGAAAAATGCCGTGTGCTATCTTTGTTCTAAAATGTGAAAGATGTTTGGCTAGTCTATTTATCCCAAATTATTGGCGGCCAACTATAGCGCTCGACCTTTTTGTTAGCAAGAGAAACCGGTGAAGTTAAAAGAACCCACTCAGTTCCAACAGATTGGAACAGATGACTAGCATGCAGTTAAAAAATCCCTATAAAAGAAAAAAGAAACTTTTATAAACTTTTGGCCAAATTTAGGGAAAACTTATTTTTTTGGTAAATTTGAGATTTCTTTTGGTGAAATTTAAAGTTTAAATTTTTTAATCCAGACAAGAGGTTGACTACTTTCCAGAATTTGGCAAAGTTTAAAGTGAACTCAAAGTTCTCATGAAAAAATATTTTTTATAGTAAACCAATATTTCCTTCGGAAGTATGAAATTTTGAGGGCAATTTTCCCAGCCATTCGGAAGTTTTTGGACTATTTTCCAACCCTTAAAATTTAAGCGAGCATGCTAAATTTTTAGAAGAAATAAAAATCTAGGTAATCAAAGTAAGAATGCTAAAGCCGAGTCGACGCCCCAAACACTCACCCCAGTGGGCCACATATGTTAGATTTTGAGTCTACGGGATAGGTAACTCTACAATTATAGTTTTTGTGTTGGTCGTTTAAATCGCTACTCGTATAGTCCGATTGACAAGATCATGCATAGTGAAACTAAACCTAGCTAAAACCATGAGAAACTGTATCCTGGATTCCATGATGCTAGTGTCGTGTTATTGAATTTCCTTACTAAATCATGTGACTTGTTCCACGTTGGGCTGGCCAGGATCTTGCTGGGCTTTCGCAGTAGTAGCAGGAGTAGAGAGCGCACACCAGAGCAAGAGCTTGTCGACTGTGGCGACTACGGCTGCACCACGGGCTACGCCGCCGGAGCTGTCAAGTGGATCCGTAAGAATGGTGGCATCACCACGGAGGCCGACTACCCATACATCGGCAAGGTTGGAACCTGTGATGCAACTAAGCGCAAGCACCATGCTGTCACCGTTAGCAACCACCGCTCGGTGAATCGCAATGAGCAAAGTCTCATGGAGGCGGTGGTGAAGCAGCCCGTCATCGTCAACATCGAGGCAAACGCGAGCTTCCAGACGTACAAGGGCGGCGTCTACTCCGGTCCCTGTGGTTATGGGTACAACCACATCGTCCTAGTCGTCGGGTATGGGAAAGATGCTGCCACCGGAAAGAAGTACTGGATCGTCAAGAACTCGTATGGCAAGTCATGGGGGATTGACGGCTATATTTTGATGGAGAGGGAGAGTGGTGACCCGCGTGGCTTGTGCGGCCTCGCCTTCTATGGTATCTACCCTACGCTTTGATGTGTGTGAAAATGTATTGTGTGGTGGTTCATCGACCTACAAATAATGTAAGTGTGTGATGTACGTATTTCATATGCATGTGTTGCATATTCATGTGCTATATATATATATAGCATGAATCACTTTGTGACGAATGTGAAAATAAATAAGGGAATGGTTTGATGTTTAAAGATTGTCACAACCTTTTCTTGAGTATATTTTTCAAAAAGGGAATACATAGCCCTGGGCTCCAGACTTCAAAGTACGCTGCTCCACATATTCATCGCTCGTGGTCTCTATATTTTTATGGGCGACTCAAGGATTTTTATAAATCTTTATCGTTAATTAAGTTCGTGTTGATGCCTCTAGTCTAATTGCAGTCTCTTTACCAAAGTCATGGCATTATTTTATCTTGCAAATATTCACAGAAGATGTCCCCTAGATATTTCATTATAATTTTTAGGTGTAGGAGTTACTTTATAATCTTGGAGTTGTTCGTGTCCGAGATCTTTGTTGTGGATTTTCTTTGCGATGTGGTGAACATTGTGTTGAGGGTTTGCGGTTGTAGTGGGTTGAGAGAGTCATTTGATCTGCGTTCGCGATCCGAAGTTGCATGCCTTGGGAATAGCGTGCCAGTGGGTTTGCTATAATGGTTTTTGCCCGGCTTTTCGTGAATTAATTAAAAATTATCTCCTTCTTAATTAATAATTGGAGCAAATCTTTAACGTCCATTTAAAAAAATTGCTTGAAAGCAGTATACCTATAATTGTTGCAGGTAGAAATAAATTTATGAACGTTCTCAACAAAAGAATTATTTTGCTCATACATATGCAGGTTAGCAATGGTGCCCAACGTGCACTGCAAGGCCAACATATATAACTTGTACGGTTCATCGAGTCATGTAACCTAATGATGTGTAATGGTGAATTGATTGTGTGGGACACCAAAAGTCTAACTAGGTATCTACCAACATGGACTCTCATTCCTTATGTTTTTTCTATCTCCTCACTCTCTCCTTTGATTCTTGCGTGCATATCCAACACATCTCCCATTCTCCTCCACCCGCGCCAGCTGGATTGAGGATGGGGGAGGAGGCTGGGCCTCCACTGTACATAGTAGAAGTAGGTCTAGGTTTAGATTTCTATTTAACGTTCTGGAGTTTGGCCTCATGTAATTTTCCGGAAGACTCTTTGTGGCGAGTCGGAGCAACAACACAAAATTACTGGTGAGTTCCTTCGGGCTGCCTTCATGTAGAGGAGGTCAAGGGAGGAAAGCGAGGCTGGGTGCGGGCTTCATCATTAAGCTCAATAAAGCTCCTAACTTGGTTATTTGGGGATCCTTCTCTCCTTCTTGTCATCTCAGTGTTGGAAAATAGCGATGATGTGGGACGCTGCTCTGAATCGCCTGGATACAGAGTTTTGGCTCATCCTTGAAGCTACACCTGTTCGTTGAAGCATATCCACAACAACGCAACAATGACCGTGATACGTCATAAACGTATCCTTAATTTCTGATGTTCCAAGTTGTTTTCTTATTGTTTCCCACATGTTTGCTATACACTTTATGTCATTTTTATCGATTTTCCGTACTAACCTATTGACAAGATGCCACAGAGCCAGTTCCCTGTTTTCTGTTGTTTTTAGTTTCAGAAAAGTTGTTCTAGAAATATTCTCGGAATTGGAAAATTCGAAGCCCGGAAGTCTTTCCGTAGGTTCCACGGAGTCCCGAAGAGACCCGGAGGGGGGCCTCAGGGGGACCCCACCATAGGGTGGCCCCCTCGCCGTGACAAGGGGTGGTGTGGGGCCCCTAGGCCTCCACCGCCTCTACCCTTTCGCCTATATAATCCCCCCGAGACGTAAACACTAAAGATATCCCACTTTTACCTGAAAAACACCCGAGGCTGCCGTCACCGTCATTCCGAGATCGAAAGGGTTCTGGAGCTCTCCCCGGCACCCTGCCGAAGGGGGAAATCATCACCGGAGCGGTCTACACTACTATGCCCTCCTTCGAAGTGATGCGTGAGTAGTTCATCCCTGGACTACGGGTCCATAGCAGTAGCTAGATGGTTGTTCTCTCCACTTTGTACCTCATGTTTAGATCTTGTGAGCTGCCTAATATGATCAAGATCATCTTTATGTAATGCTACATATTTTGTTTGATGGGATCTGATGAATGTTGAATGCTATATCTTCTGATTATCAATCTATCATATTATCTCCATGCTTATGTTATTTATGATATTGCATGATCTCCGTTGTTAGTGGATGCTCTGGCCAAGTAGATGCTAGTAACTCCAAGAGGGAGTATTTATGCTTGATAGTGGGTTCATGGCTCCTTTTCATCTGTGCTCGAGTGACAGAAACGTGGCGGGTGGAGGATGTGTTGTTGCCACTTGGGAGAAAACAAAAATGCTTTGTCTAAGGATGATGTTATTGTTTACATTACACACTTTGCTTACTGCGATTATCTGATGCTTGCTACTTAATACCCAACGTTTGTTCGTATATTATTCGGAGGGTGGATTTTTAGTCATAGATGCAGTTGGATAACAGTCTATGTATCTTGTTGTAATGCACGCATGAATCACATAGTAATCTTTATGTCCTGCATATACACTACGGTGCAGGCTTCATTTCTGTCAATTGCCGAGCTACAATTTGTTCACCACACATGTTATTTATCTTTCTCGGACAGACACCACTAGTGAACTATGGACCCCGGTCCTTTTTCTAATATTGATCAAACACCTACGGCTTTCATATTGTTCCTATTGTTTTCCACACCATATGTTTAACCTCTTTGTTTTCAGCAAAACCGGTGAGATTGACAACCTCACTGCTTCGTTGGGCAAAGTGAATTGATTGTGTTGTGTAGGTTCCATGTTGTTGCTGCACCGGTAGTGCGCCCTGCCATATTAGCTGCATCAACCTTCATAAGTTCTTCTTCCTCCTACTGGTCGATTCAACCTTTGTTTTTTTTCGAAGGGAAAATTTGTTGCGGCACTCTTCACACCTTGCGCTTGGGGTCTCCCAACGAGCGTATGTCTACACTCCATCAAGCTTTTCTGGCACTGTTGCCGGGGAGGAAGAGTATTTCTGCAAGGAGAGTCTCTCACTTCCAATATCTTTACTTTGTTTTTGTTTTGCTTGGTTTATTTTATTTTGTCTTCTTTACTTCTCTTTATCAAAAACACAAAAAAAAAATAGTTCTTATACTAGCTGTTGTTTTATTCCTGTTTTTAGTCTTGTTAAAATGACTACTCCTGAGAACACTAAATTGTGTGACTTTACTAGCACCAACAACAATGATTTTATTAGCACACCTATTGCTCCACCTGCTCCTACTGCTGATTTTTATGAGATAAAACCTGCCCTGTTAAACCTTGTTATGAGAGAGAAATTTTCTGGTGTTAGGACTGATGATGCTGCTGCCCATCTTAATAATTTTATTGAACTATGTGGGATGCAAAAATATAAAGATGTTGATGGAGATATTATTAAACTTAAATTGTTTCCTTTCTCTTTGAGAGGAAGAGCTAAAGAATGGTTGTTGTCTTTGCCTAGAAATAGTACTGATTCTTGGACTAAGTGCAAAGATGCTTTCATTGGAAAATATTATCCTCTTGCTAAGATTATTTCTTTAAGAAGTAGCATCATGAATTTTAAGCAACTTGATAATGAGCATGTTGCTAAAGCTTGGGAAAGAATGAAATCTTTAGTAAAGAATTGTGCCACTCATGGACGGACTACTTGGATGATCATCCAAACCTTTTATGCAGGTCTGAATTTTTCTTCAAGAAACCTTCTGGATTCAGCTGCTGGAGGAACCTTTATGTCCATGACCTTGGGGTTAGCAACAAAACTTCTTGATGATATGATGGTAAATTATTATGAGTGGCACACTGAGAGATCTACAACTGGTAAGAAGGTAAATTCTGTTGAAGATACCTCCTCTTTGAATGAGAGACTTGATGCTATCATGTCTATGCTTGTGGATGGCCATGCTCCTATTGATCCAAATAATGTTCCTTTAGCCTCTTTGGTTTCTCAAGAAGAGCATGTTGATGTGAACTTTATAAAAACAATAATTTCAACACCAATGCTTATAGGAATAATTTTGGTAGCAACAATTATAGGCCATATCCTTTTATTAGTGGTAATAATGATAGAACTGGAATGTCTAATGAAAGAATTTTAGAACTTGAAAGAGCCACTAACGACTTTATGCAAAAACAATTTGAGCAAAATAAATTATTTACTAAAACCATGGAAGAACAATCTGCTATGCTAAGAAATATCAGCTGTCAACTAGAGAGTTTAAATAGAGAAATATCTGGGTTTCAAGTTAAAATTGCTCATGCTGAAACTTCAATTTCTTCCATGTCTGAAGCTCAATCTTCTTTGATTAATAGAATGACTGCGAAAACTGAAACCATAGATGAGAATCCTTTTGCTGCTACAAATGCTATCCAAATTCAAATTGATGACAATGTTAGAATGTTAGCTGAATTGCATGCTAGATGGGAAAGAGAAGATGAAATAGGTAGAAAGAATAATATAGCTAATGTTTGCACCATTACCACCACTAGTAAAACTGAAGCTTCTCATGCTAGAAAACCTTCTACTATCAATGGTAAAATAATTGGTGTTGGAAACACTCCCACTTCTGCTAGTAAAATTGCAAAATTGCCTGAAACTGCTAAAAATGCTCCTGATAAAAGTGTTGAAATTTTTAGAAACATGGGAGACAATGGTCCCATTATCTTTGATAAAAATGATCTTGACTTTGATGATTGCAATATAACTGAAGTGATTAAGTTCTTACAAAAGCTTGCTAGTTGTCCTAATGTTAGTGCTATGAATATGGTTTTCACAAAACATATTACAAATGCTCTCATGCAAATTAGAGAGGATGAATTAATATGTGAAGCCTCTATCCCTAGGAAGCTAGATGATGGTTCAGAGCCTATTATTAAAATGAAAGTGAATGATTTTGATTCCAATGCTCTATGTGATCTTGGTTCTAGTATCTCTATTATGCCGAAGAAACTCTATGATATTCTTGATTTACCACCATTGGAACCTTGTTATTTGGAAATTCGTCTTTTTGATAATGTTAGAAAGAAACCTTTGGGGAGAGTTGATGATGTTCTTATCATGGTTAATAATACTCTTATCCCTTTTGATTTTGTTTTCTTGAATATTGAATGCAATGCTTCTTGTCCAATTGTTTTGGGAAGACCTTTTCTTAGAATTATTGGTTCTGTTATTGATATGAAACAGCGGAATATTAAATTTCAGTTCCCACTCAAGAAAGGTATGGAACACTTTCCTATAAAGAGAATGAAGTTGTCTTTTGATTCCGTTATTCGAACAAGTTACAATTTGGACGCTTCTTCACTTGAAAATACTTGATTCCACTTTTCTGGGCCTAGCTAAAAGGCGTTAAAGAAAATCACTTCTTGGGAGATAACCCATGGTTTTATTTTTGTTTTGTTTTTCTCTGTTTTCTTTGAGACAAGGGGTTGTATACTTCTGTAGCAACTCCTTTGTATCTTTATTTTCATATTTTAGTAGTGCCAAGTAAGGTTTCTGACGAGAGTTGGAGTTGGTTTTCGGATTTTTGCGGAGGAAACAAATTTCTGTTGTCCACCGTAAAAATATCGTATAAAATCCTGGAACCTCAGAATAATATGACATTTTTTGTTCTTATTCCTCAGCTAATTCCGCAACTTTTTTGTTCTTTAATTTTTTCGATCTGAGCAACGTAAGTGTCTTGAAAAATTCGTCTTTACAGACAGTTCTGATTTTGACAGATTCTGCTATTTTTCTTACATTTGCTCTTTTGCGATGTCAAGTGGATTTCTTTGCTTCACGAAACATCAGTGGTTGTAGCTAATGTTTAAAAGTATCAATAGAACTTGTGCCATACATAACCAATAGATTTTTATTTGTTGCACTAACCCTCTAATGCGAATTACTATTTGAGTATGGTGTGAAGAAAGTTTTCAAGTGTCAAGAGAAGAGGTGATATATGTGATCAATAAGAGTGCAAGGTCAAAGCTTAGGGATGCCCCCGTGGTTCATCCAAGCATATTTTTAGAAGACTCACTCATCTAATCTTGGGAATGCCCAAGGCATCCCCTTCTTCATCAACTATCTATCGGGTCATTTCTCGTGAAACTATATTTTTATTCGGTCACATCTTATGAAGTTTACTTGGAGAGTCTGTTTGTTTTCCTTTTTTTATTTTGTTTTCCTTGCTGCAATAATATAGTTGAAACCTAGCATTCTTTTTTTGGGAGAGAGACATGCTCCACTTTTTCGTTTGAACACTTGCTATGCTAGTATTCTTAGTTTTTCTTCTAGTTGCTACAAAAATTCCCGTTTAGCTCTCGTTTTTATTGCATCTCTTATTCAGAGCTATTAGTTTTAGTATTTTTATGTGATTTCTCTCATGTTTGTTTGCTATAGAATGTATAGAATTTTTGTTAAAGCATGTTTTGTATGGTGCTTGTTGGGAAAAGAAACCGCTGCTTGAAGTAAAAAAATTAACGGTGCAAGTAGAAGCTTGTATAGACTGTGGCTAGACTTTTTCATATCATGATAGATGTTATTTTAGTCCTAAAGCCTTTTGGTTATTGAGTAGAATTATTATCCTCAAATAGCTGAGAGTGTTTAATGTGCCATTGAAAGAATCATGAGTTGTTCTTGTCATATTCAAGCATAAATTTGTGGTGTTCTCCTTTAGATGTTTTATTTGGTTGACTTGGCGCATGCTCACACCATGTTTATGACTATGAACCAGTCATGAATAGCATCTATGATCATTTAGTTTTTGAACTTGTGGTACCACTTATGCTTTGATTAATGATGTTTATGTCGCTATGCATGATTATGGCACTTATGCTCTCTTGATTTGTCGCTCCCAGTCTTTTGCTAGCCTCCACCTATAGTTAGTATGAGCTCTACTCGTGCATCCAACTCCCTAAAACCAAAGTTTTCCAATTATGTCCACCATACCTACCTATATGTGGTATTTAACCGCCACTCCAAAGGAAATTTCTCATGTGTTACCTTTAAAACTTTCAAAATTACTCCTGTTTTGTGCTCCTGTTTTAGCTCATGAAGACGTAAATAGAGAATATTTATCTCACTTGTTGATTGGACTTTCACACACTGGACTAGTGGCTTCATCTGCTTATCCAATGATAGAAGAGCTGGCAGCGGGGTGCCCAGCCCCAAATAAATAACACAAATTATCTTCACTATTTTTGCCCCTGATTTATCAGTCAAAGCATAATTGTGTAAAAAAGAGAAAGGGGGATGACCTTATACCCAGATGTGTCCTTCTATGGGATCCGCTCTTGTGAAGTCTAGTTGACTTGTGACGTACTGTATTTTCTGTTTACCATTCGTTGACATAAGCATACATCTCTCTTAAAATATAGACACTCCTCCATGGTATGTGATTGTTGGCAGGCACCCGAGGATTCGGTTAGCCATGGCTGTGAAAGATGGTTGGGAGGAGTGTCAAGTTTTCATACCTTTGTTTAATAAAATAAAAGCTCTAGCACATGAGTGATCCATGATTCCCTCTTCAAAGGACCTTTCTTTTACTTTCATGTTGAGTCTCCACGTTCTAACTTTATGCACAGTTGAGAGAGCACTTTTGCCATTATAAGTTTTATGTGCATTTGTCCCAGAAACATTATTAGTTGATTCATGATGTGTTATTGCTTGTTCTCTAATTATTTGTTCTAGTCTTCCTCATGAACTTTGAAGGTGTCCTGGCATTTATGTTTTTCCCCACTCTTAAGGACTAGCGAAATATCACTTTGACATGCTTTCTCTATACTTGAAACAAACGTATATATTTCTTTGCATTGTTATTCATGATCTTTTATTTGAGTTACTTCTCATGATGCAAAATGATTACTATGCTTTATTATTAAAGTTTTATTTATCATGTTTGTGTTTAGGTTCTATGATCTCAGCTTACTTATGCTTTTACATTATTCATGATCAAGTTTATGTTGGTAGCATGTCACCTCAGAAATTATTATGTTTTTATCGTTTACCTACTCAAGGACGAGTAGGTACTAAGCTTGGGGATGTTGATACGTCATAAACGTATCCTTAATTTCTGACGTTCCATGTTGTTTTCTTATTGTTTATCACATGTTTACTATACACATTATGTCATTTTTATCGATTTTCCAGACTAACCTATTGACAAGATGCCACAGAGCCAGTTCCCTGTTTTCTGCTGTTTTTAGTTTCAGAAAAGTTGTTCTAGAAATATTCTCGGAATTGGAAAATTCGAAGCCCGGAAGTCTTCGAAATCCCGGAGGTTCCACGGAGTCCTAAAGAGACCCGGAGGGGGGCCTCAAGGGGACCACACCATAGGGTGGCCCCCTGGCCGTGCCAAGGGGTGGTGCGGGGCCCCTAGGCCTCCACCGCCTCTGCCCTTTCGCCTATATAATCCCCCCGAGACGTAAACCCTAAAGATATCCCACTTTTACCCGAGAAACACCCGAGGCCATAGTCACCGTCATCCCGATATCCGGAGGGTTCTCGAGCTCTCCCCGGCACCCTGTCGGAGGGAAAATCATCATCGGAGGGGTCTACACCATCATGCCCTCCTCCAAAATGATGCGTGAGTAGTTCATCCCTGTACTACGGGTCCATAGTAGTAGCTAGATGGTTGTTCTCTCCACTTTGTTCCTCATGTTTAGATCTTGTGAGCTGCCTAACATGATCAAGATCATCTTTATGTAATGCTACATGTTGTGTTTGCTGGGATCTGATGAATGTTGAATCCTATGTCTTCTGATTATCAATCTATCATGTTATCTTCATGCTTATGTTATTTATGATCTTGCATGCTCTCCGTTGTTAGTAGATGCTCTGGCCAAGTAGATGCTAGTAACTCCAAGAGGGATTATTTATGATCGATAGTGGGTTCATGCCTCCTTTTCATCTGTGCTCGAGTGACAGAAACGTGACGGATGGAGGATGTGTTGTTGCCATTAGGGAGAAAACAAAATGTTTTGTCTAAGGATGATGTTATTGATTACATTACACACTTTGCTTACTGTGATTATCTGTTGCTTGCAACTTAATACCCAACATTTGTTCAGATGATATTTGGAGGGTGGATTTTTAGTCATAGATGCAGTTGGATAATGGTCTATTTATGTTGTTGTAATGCCCGCATGAATCACATAGTAATCTTTATGTCTTGCATATGCACTACGGTGCAACCTTCATTTCTTTCAATTGCACAGCCGTAATTTGTTCACCGCACATGTTATTTATCTTCCTCGGAGAGACACCACTAGTGAACTGTGGACCCCGGTCCTTTTTCCTCATACTGATAAAACACCTGCTACTTTCATACTGATATCATACTGTTCCTACTGTTTTCCACACCATACGTTTAACCTCTTTGTTTTCAGCAAAACCAGTGAGATTGACAACCTCACTGCTTCGTTGGGGCAAAGTGAATTGATTGTGTTGTTTAGGTTCCTCGTTGCTGCTGCACCGGTAGTGTGCCCTGCCCTCTCAGCTGCATCAACCTTCAGAAGTTCTTCTCCCTCCTACTGGTCGATTCAACCTTGGTTTCTTTTCTGAGGGAAAACTTGTTGTTGTACTCTTCACACCTTGCGCTTGGGGTCTCCCAACGAGCGTGTATCTACACTCCATCAGACCGCTACCATAAAGATATTGTATGTTTTCTCCGACATGGAATCTGTAGCAGGTGTTGGCATCCCATTTTGTTCTTCAGTACTTTACTCTACACCGGTGTTTCGTTAAACTCTAGGCCGGCTAGCCGATGCAGAAGCCCTCCAAATGCAACGTGGTTTTCTTGAGTTGTTCTCATCCTAAGGGGATATGTCCCCGATGGTGATGATGTATTTAGTCACCGTTCGAAGATCTAGTGCAATCTTGATGGAGAAGAAGTCAATCGTGATCTACATCTTAAATTTGATGTTCTTATTGTAAATTTTAAGGACTATGATAAATTCTCTATTGCTTCTAAAGTCGTCCCTGTAATTTGTATGCCACCGACAATATTGAATGCAGTCTCCGTCCCTTCCATACGTCCAATCAATAGTGCAAACTGAACAGATAAATGACACTTTAGGCAGTCCACGGGTTGTCATCTACTCACTACATAAACCTACCTATATGATGTTGGATGTATGCGCAAGAGACAATAAAATACATCAATTTCATGATCAATGTATTATGTTTCTATGATATAACTGCTATGGTCACTGAATATGAGATTGGGAGGAAAACACATACGCACGTGTAGAAACATAAGCACACGATAATAACCCTTTGTCATGTCTCATAGACAAACTCGTTAATATTAGGTGACCACGTTTTTATGGTCATGGCCGTTTGTTGTGTCAATATTAATGGGGGCACGTTGTCATTTCAACATTGAGGTAGGGTAGACCCACGTAGTTGAGATACTACGAGATATATTTCAGCGTTTCTACAAATAGTATCATCATAGTATGGTTATTTTTTTTTTGCTTCCTTTGACCATGAAAATATACGGTGGTGTTCGCTGGAAATTTATTTCTGTGTAGTCAAGTATCACACGGTAAGCTGGGCGATCAAAAATCCTATTACTAGATATTTTTGAAGGTGTTCATTGAATTGTGCTAGTTTAAGACTTGGGATTACTCCTCTAGTTAATAGAGAGATACATCTAGGATCCACTTGGTGTAATAGTATTGGATAATAAGTCTGCGCAGACAAAGGCCTAACATTAGTCATGGTGATACTATAAAACGGTAACGAGTAAAAGGAATCATACCGGACACTGAAAATAATGTGATATAGTGATTAAAGAGTTTAATCATGGTTTCATCATTCATCTCGTATCAAAGAATTGAGTGGTATCATGAAGTAATGACAACTTACTTAATAACCAACATATTCTGTAGAGTTTATTCGTAACTCGTAGGAATCAATATGGACGTGCACAGTCGCAATGTTTATTGACTACGAAAATGGGTTCCCGATCATGTATATTGCTATCGACTTTTATGGCTCACACACTTAAGGCGTCAAAGGCAGTTGTTCACATTGGATGGTCCTAAGAAGAAAGCGGGTATCATCCGGATAGTTCTGGTGTGATAGAATTAATTTTAGGAGAGATTGCGAAGGACATGAAATGTCCCTGGATGTTGGAAATATGTTTTGTACATCAGTATATAAGTTCGATGATTTTATCTATAGGGGTCACATGGCCCCGTAAGAGTTCCGGGCAATACCCAAATAAGGGGGAGTGCTGGAGGGGGCCAGAATTTCCCCCATGGCCTCATAGGTTCATTGGGGGCTGGAGGGTGGGATCTAGGGCTCCAAACAAGGCGCACAATCTCCCTGGTTCCTTCCTTATTTGGTTCGAAAGATAAAAGAAAAAGATCAAAGGAAAAAGGAGGACAACGGAAAAGGGAAAGGGGGGAGTTGGACTCCAACTTGGAGTCCAATCCGATTCGTCCTAGGAGAGGGGTGCTGCCAGCCTTAGGGCCCTTCCTCCATGGTATGTTCCCCTTGTTCCATCTATAAACGGACAACAAGACCATCAGGCAAAAACATCAATTTTCCTTGTGACTCTCTCTCTTTCTAGTTGAATTATAGGATCTAACTAGACCTTCTAATTAGAGTTACTCTAATTGAATTAAAACTTCTTCTAATTGGGTTTTGAGGTGTCCTTGCCCGAATAGATCTAGCTCTAATCTCTCTCTCACACATGTTTTGGGATCTCTCCACCTCAATAAGCACATGTTGTTCCTTGTTCTGGACGACGAAACGATGTAGGACTATGATGGACGTAGGTGTGCAAACTCTCGGAGGGGTAACATGTGATACCCTTAATCTGCTGGATCCGGAAGGCAAGATACGGGTAGATGAAAATATTCCCACCGATAGGCTTAGCCGTGGGACTCTTCATGAGGCATCACCGATATCGTCATCAACACATGTTTCGCACTCCTTGTCGATAAAAATTCAGATCTATCTTCGCCCGTGCGTTCATAGTAGATCTTGCGTGTTGCGTAAGAAGGAAGATTTTAAATTCCTCCACACGAACAATAGTGGTATCATAGCGGCCTATGCGTAGGTACAGGTACGATCTAGAGCACCGGTGTGTGCAGGTATTGCATAAATTTGTGCAAGTATAGTAGAAAGTTCTCGAATATTCAATTGTTTGTGACTGCTTCCCAATAAGTTATGTCGTTTTTGTTTTCAACGACATAGTGAGATTTTCCACAAAATTCTGGCAATCCTAGGGTGTTTGAGTTTCCCTTGGCATATCTTGTCTAGTCTGAAATCAGTTCTTCACTATCTTTGGATCTTGGTATAGTTAGATTCGTGGACGGCATAATGGTCGGGGCATGTGAATTGGATCCACACGAGGGTCATCGTAATGAATAAGTTTATATTGACGCTCAAGATTTTTTTTTCGTAATTTATGTGTTCCATTCATCCCGAAATGTCAATCTAGTAACATGAACAATCATGCCTTATTTTGATCGTAGGTAGTAACGGTTCACTCCATCGATCCTACAGCCACGTAAAATTTGCAGACTCAAGCGTTAGATCTGTCTCACTAGTTTTTGCAGAGCATGTGATGTGGTATAGTCCATTCTCATTCAAGAGTTGTATGAAATGCTATCCATTATATTTATTTTGACATGCGAGTCAATTTAAAACATGATGGTTGGAAACTATGCGAATTCTATCTTTGGCATGCATGCCCCATGTTTCATTAAGTAACTTGGAGATAGTAGAAGGACATGGAGATGGTGATCAAAATGTCGTAGACCTCCACAATTATCCATGGAGTCCGGAGTTCTAAGCCCAAAAGAAGAAGAGGACAATATTGCATCACTATTAATTGCATGTGATGGTTAATCCTTTTTATGCACTCTTTTGGTTGTGAAGTAGTCGTAATTATTAGGGTGGTTCCAGATACGTCCCAAACATATCTATAATTTTTGATGCTCCATGCTTGTTTTCTTTATGTTATTGCATGTTTTCTACATGTTTTACTTTGTTTTACGGATGTTTTTCTGGACAAACCTATTAACAAGATGCCTAGAGCCAATTTATGTTTTCTGCTGTTTGTATGTTTGATGCGTGTGAACACACGTTCGTTGGGAGACCCCAAGAGGAAGTTATGAAGAGTACAACAACAAATTTCGCTCAGAATGAAACCAAGGTTGAATTGACCAGTAGGAGAAAGAAGCAACTTTTGAAGGTTGATGCAGCTGAGATGGCACGGCGCACTACCGGTTCAGCAGCAACGTGGCAAAACATAAATGCCAGGACACATTCAAAGTTCAAGTGGATGACTAGGACAAATAATTTGAGAGCAAATAAAACTCGTAATGAATCAATTAATAATGTTTCTGGGACAAATTCACATTAAACTCGGAATGGCAACTATGCTCTCTCAACTATGCATAAAGTTAGAAGATGGAGACTCAACATAAAAGTAAAAGAAAGGCCCTTCGTAGAGGGAAGAAGGGATTAACTCATGTGCTAGAGATTTTTATTTTATTAAACATAGGTATAAAATGTTTGACACTCCTCCCAACCATCTTACACAAACCATGGCTAAACGAATCCTCGGGTGCCTTCCAACAATCACATACCGTGGATGAGTGTCAATTTTTTAGAGAGGTGTATGCTTATGTCAACGAATGGTAAACAGAAAATATAGTACGTCACAAGCCAACTAGACTTCACAAGAGCGGCTCATCTCTCTTTCTCTTTTGTTTACACAATTATGCTTTGACTGATAAATCAGGGGTAAAAATAGTGAACATAATTTTTTTGTATTAAGTTGGGGCTTGGCACCCCGCTGCCAGCTCTTCTATCAATTGGATAAGCGGATGAAGCCACTAGTACATGATGTGAAAGTCCAATCAATAAGTGAGATAAATATTCTCTATTTACGTCCTCATGAGCTAAAACAGGAGTAATTTTGAAAGTTTTAAAGGTAACACATGAGCAATTTACTTTGAAGTGACGGTTAAATACCACATGTAGGTAGGTATGGTGGACACATTTGACATACTTTGGTTTTTGGGAGTTGTATTCACAAGTAGAGCTCATACTCAATACAAGTGGAGGCTAGCAAAAGACTGGGAGCGACAAATCAAGAGACCAATAATGGCCATAATCATGCATAGCGACAAAAACATCATTAATCAATGCATAAGTGGCACCACAAGTTCAACAACTAAAAGACCATAGAGTCTATAAGTGACCGGTTTGTAGTCATAAACATGGTGTAAGCATGCGCCAAGTCAACCAATTAAAATATTCAAAGGAGAACACCACAAATTTATGCTTCAATAAGACAAGAACAACTCATGATTCTTTCAATGACACATTAAACGCTCTCGGCTATTTTAGACAAATCATGATACTAAATAACCACTAGGATTTAGAATTAAAATAACATGTAGCATGATAATAAAAACTCTAGACACAGTCTATACAATCTTCTATTTGCATTGTTATAAATTCTAATACATGCAGCAGTTTCTTTTCCCAACAAGCACCAAACAAAATATGTTTTAACGAAAACTCTCTAAATGATACAACAAGCAAACATGAGATTTCTCACATAAATCTACCAAAACTAACATCTCTGAATAAGAGATGAAATGAAAACACGAGCTAAACAGGAATTTTAGCAGCAACTAGTCGAAAAACAAACAATACGAGCATAACGAGTATTCAAATGAAAAAGCGGAGCGTGTCTCGATCCCAAACAAGGATTCTAGGTTCCAATTATGTTTATTGAATCAAGGAAAACAAAATAAAATAAAATAAAACAGAACGAAAAATAAAAATACGCTCCAAGTAAATTTCATATGATGTGACCGAATAAAAATATAGTTTCATTAGAAGTGACCTGATAAATTGTTGATGAAGAAGGGGATGCCTTGCGCATTCCCAAGCTTAGATGCTTGAGTCTTCTTATAATTTTCTGGGATGAACCACGGGGGCATCCGCAAGATTTGACCTTGCACTTTTCTTGATCACATTATATCACCCTCTTCTCTTGACCCTTGAAAACTTCCCTCACACCAAACTCAAAGAGTAGTTCGCATTAGAGGGTTAGTGCAACAATAAAAAATCCATGGGTTCTATATGGTCACAAGTGTTATTGATACTTTTAAACATTAGCTACATCCACTGATGTTTCATGAAGCAAAGAAATCCACTTGACATCGTAAAAGAGCAAATGCAAGAAAAATGGCAGAATCTGCCCAAACCAGAACAGTCTGTAAAGAAGAATTTTTTCGGGGAACTTACGCTACTCAAATCGAAACACTTAAAGAACGAACCAGTTGCGTAATTAGCTAAGGAAGAAGCAAAAAAAATCAGGTCATTCTGATCTTTCTGGATTTTTCACGATTTTTTACAGTGGACAGCAGAAATATGTTTCCTGCTCAGAAATCCAAAACCAACTCCAACTCTCGTCGGAAACTTTACCTGGCAAAACTAAAACATGAAAACAAAGATACAAAGAAGTTTCTACAGAATTATACAACCCCGTGACTCAAGGAAAACATAGAAAAACAAAGCAAAAAATAAAACCATGGGTTATCTCCCAAGAATTGCTTTTCTTTAACGCCTTTTAGCAGGGCCCAAAAAAATGGATTCACGTGTTTTCAAGTGAAGAAGATGCTCACATAGGAAATATGAATAAAATAAAAATAGAACATCAAGAAGCAATTATAAAACAAATTTAAGTCTAACCCACTTCCTATGCATAGGAATCTTGTAAAGAAATAAATTAAAGATGCTCAAACTAGAAATCATGGGAAGGTAGAACAAAAGCTTCAAAACTTTCAACAAAAAGAGAGGTGTTTTAGTAATGTGAAAATTCCTACAACCATATTTTTATCTCTCATAATAATTTTCAGTAGCATCATGAAGAAACTCAACAACATAATTATCACATAAAGTATTTTTGTCATGGTCTAAAAGCACACAATTCATATCAAGCTCCAAAAAAGTTGGATCAAAGTTTAAAATCAGCTCCTCTTTTTCCCCACTCTTAGCAATAGAAAAACAATATGATTGGTCTCTTAAAAGGTATGGGACACATTATAGCAATACTATTTCCAGTAGCATTATAATTTATAACATCAAGTAACATACGACCATCATCTAGAGCATTATCATATATATTTTCTAAGCAAACTTCCTCACTATCATGCATATCAATATTAGGAATAAATAGAGGATTATCATAGGATTTATCAAAGTAGCATGGATTATCATAAATAACAGTAGCAATATTATTCTCACAACTTTCATTCATAGTAGTATCAAGGTCACAAGTATAGAAAGTATCAATTTCATCAAGGTCACAAGTATAGAAAGAATCAATAGGATCATCACAACTATGAGTAAAAGAGTTACTCACATTTGGAGGTAGACATGGGTAGCTCCATTCTTCCTCCTCTTGATCATCACTCTCCTCCTCTTTTTCATACAATGAGATTCCAGATTCAGAAATAGACTCCTGCAAGGCATCAGTCACTTCCTTTGGTGGAGAGCATCTATTAAGATATTCAATTATGTAGTAATTACAATCCTTGTAATTACCAAAGAAATATTCAAGTATAGAATAGATCTCGTATTTATAAGGTGCATCATCAATACTTGCAAGCAAATAGGCAATTTCGAATGCACCCTTCCAAGCAATAAATTCTTCAATTTGTTCCACATCATAAAATTCATAATTTCCCTTAACATAAGAAGATATGGTAACATTATCATTATACTCACATTGAAAAGGGAGGTTTTTATACCTCCTACAGTAACAGATTTATCAAAGCAATAAGTAACATTATAAGTGGAGCACAAGTTTCTATCAATGATATGCAATTTATTAATTTGTTCCCATAAGTGTTTCCCTTTTTGTGAAAAGCGGTGTTCCTTATAATATTTTTGTTGGTCTTCCGTGAACCCATATTGCCAATAAGATCTAGTTTCAAATACATCAAACATTGATAGCAAGAATGATAAAGCAAAAAATAACAACAAGAATAAGAACTATTTTTTGTGTTTTTGATTAAAAAAAGCAAACAAGACAAAATAAAATAAACTAAACTAAACAAAAACAAAGTAAAGAGATTTGAAGTGGGAGACTCCCCTTTCAAAAATTCTCTTCCTCCCCAGCAACGGCACCGGAAATTATGCTTGATGCGTGTGAACACACGTTCGTTGGGAGACCCCAAGAGGAAGGTGTGTAGAGTGCAGCAGCAAGTTTCCCTCAGAAAGAAACCAAGGTTGAATCGACCAGTAGGAGAAAGAAGCAACTTCCGAAGGTTGATGCAGCTGAGATGGCAGGGCGCACTACCGGTTCAGCAGCAACGTGGAATCTACACAACACAATCAATTCACTTTGCCCCAACGAAGCAGTGAGGTTGTCAATCTCAATGGTTTTGCTGAACACAAAGAGGTTAAACATATGGTGTGGAAAACAGTATGAGAACAATATGAAAACAGTAGGAGCAGTGTGAAAGCATTGTGTGTATTATCAGTATGAGAAAAGGACCGGGTCCACAGTTCACTAGTGGTGTCTCTCCATAGAAGATAAATAACATGTGTGGTGAACAAATTACAACTGGGAAATTGACAGAAATGAAGGATGCACCGTAGTGCATATGCAAGACATAGAGATTACTATATGATTCATGCGGCCATTACAACAAGATACATAGACCGTCATCCAACTGCATCTATGACTAATAATCCACCCTACGAATATCATCCAAACAAACGTTGGGTATTAAGTTGCAAGCAAAAGATAATCATAGTAAGCAAAGTGTCTAATGTAAACAATGTAAACGAAGTAAACAACGTCGTTCTCTCCCTAATGGCAACAACATATCTTCCATCCGTCACATTTCTGTCACTCGAACACAGATGCAAAGGAGGCATGAACCCACTATCGAGCATAAATACTCCCTCTTGGAGTCACGAGCATCTACTTGGCCAGAGCATCTACTAATAAAGGAGAGCATGCAAAATCATAAATAACATATGCATAAAGATAACATTATAGATTGATAATTAGAATACATAGCATTCAACATTCATCGGATCCCAGCAAACACAACATGTAGCATTACAAATAGATGATCTCGATGAGGTAGGGAAGCTCACGAGATCTAAACATGAGGAATAAAGTGGAGAAGACAACCATCTAGGTACTTCTATGGACCCGTAGTCCAGGGATGAACTACTCACGCATCACTTCGGAGGAGGGCATGGTGGTGTAGAACCCTCCGGTGATGAATTTCCCTCCCGGCAGGGTGCCGGGGAGAGCTCCAGAACCCTCCCGATCTCGGGACGACGATGACGGCAGCCTCGGGTGTTTCTCGGAAAAAAGTGGGATATATCTAGGGTTCACGTATCGGGGGGATTATATAGGCGAAAGGGCGATGGCGGTGGACGCCCGAGGGGCCCACACCACCCCTAGGTGCAGCCAGGGGCACGCCGCCCTATGGTGTGGCCCCTCTCCGGGCCTCTTCGGGACTCCATGGAACCTTCGAGAATTCTAAGCCTTTCGGGCTTCGAATTTTCCATTCCGCGAATATTTCAAGAACAACTTTTCTGAAACTAAAAACAGCAGAAACTTAGGGAACTCGCTCTGTGGCATCTTGTCAATAGGTTAGTCCCGTAAATCAATAAAAATTACATAAAGTGTATAGCAAAAATGTAGGAAATAACATGAAAACAACATGGAACATCAGAAATTAAGGATACGTTTATGATGTATCAATGTTTCAAAAAGTTCTAAAGAAAATATGTGTCAAAGCTCATGAAAATTTTTACTTGGAACGAAGACGGAGTCTAAAGGAGAGTCGGAGGGCAGCAAGGAGGCTACCAGGCACCCCCAGGCGCTGGTCCCTCTAGGCCGCGCCGCGGGGTCACCCTGCGGCCCTAGCCACTGCCTCACGCCTCCTCTTCACTTATAAGTTTCCCCTAACCTTAAAATTTTGGTAACAGAGAGATTTTTCATGAAACACGTATAGAGGTGCCGTCACTTTGAAAGTCCATTCCAATGTTTCTAGAGTCTTGCTCGGGCACCCTGCTGGAGGGGATCCTCACCGGGGGCCTCTACATTGCCATGATTGCTCCGTACATAAGTGTGAGTAATTCATCCTAGGACTACGGGTCCATAGAAGTAGCTAGATTGTTTTTTCTTTCCCTTGTGCCTCCATGTTTAGATCTTGGGAGCTACGTAACATGATCAAGATCACCGTTATGTAATTTCTACATGTTGTATTTGCTAGGATCTGAAGAACCATGGATCCATGATTACTTTCTTCAAGAGGGATATCTTTAGAGTGTTTTAATCTTGTCTTGAAATGCTCTCCGGTGTGTATGATTGTGGCCAAGTTATTGTATGAACCTTTAAGAGAGGATTTATATGCTAGATAGTGGGTTAATGTCTCCTTTGCATCTGCGCTCGAGTGACAGAAACGTGTAAGACGGAGGATGTGTTGCTGCCACTAGGGAGAAAACAACGATGTTCTTGTCTACAGACGGGAATTATTTCTTACATTAAGTATTATTCTTAATGCATTTGTTTGTTGCACACAAGCACTCACTTCATTGTTGCAACATAATACCAGCGAGATTTGATGATCTTCTGTCTCAAGGTGGAATCTTAGTAATAGATGTTGTAGGATGGTGGTCTGTTTACTCTGACATAAAGCCTATAATGTTAGAACTCTTGAACTATATTTCTTCATAATAGTATTGTTATACGTTCATGATTTTTCAATTTCCCATCTATAATCTGTTCACCCATCATGTTAATTGTTCTTAGGAGAGACACCACTAGTGAAACTATGTCCCTCGGTCCTATTTTCCTTACAACCTTGTTTACTTGCTTTCATCATTATTTTCTCGTTGTTCCATTTATATTTAATATTCTCCAACCATATGATATAATTAATTCTCTAGTTTTCAGCAAGACGGGAAGATTGACAACCTTCTCGGAAATTTTGGAGCAAGAGAGGGTTTGTGTTTGTGTGCAGGTCCACGCTTGGCCAATAAAGTTAAACGGCATCGTTGACACAAGCAACATACCGATAGACTTCGAAAACCTACTGAATTGATTACCATGTTTCCTTAACCGGAGGAAAAATTTTGATGGACTAGATCTTACCTTCCTCTTGGGATTTCCTAACGGGTGTGTTCCTACGACATCCATTTTTTCACTTGAAAATATCAAATGACCGTGCTCCTCCAAACCATGCACCATCAAACTGGTTCGGGTTCGCGTCCATTACTCAGATACGGGGATCAATGTGTTCATGGAACCTTAGAGGCAGGTATGGATTGATCACTTGGATGCGAAGTTCAATCTCATACAGGAAGGATCAGTGGTTGGTTGTGCTGCGTTCTGTCATGATATTCATGAGATCGGAGCACATACATCAAAATATGAACGAGAATCACATGAGATGTGATTGGCATGTTGACCTATCCTTTAGGGTTATGATTAGTGGCATAGAAAGATACGTACTCATAAATATAATTCTAATGTGGGTCTCAAGTAATTGAATATCGATTTTGAGAAATATCAATTTCAGCAGGAGCACACTTTTAGCTAAATATTTGGTTTTAACTAAAGTTCAATTAATCAGGATAATAACTATTGTAATATTTATATATTGTTATAGTACTGGCATGTATTTCCCACCTACACATTTAGTTTCTTTATTGAATTAAATAGATATCAACTTTACGGACTTGTTTCGCAGTTTGAGGATTGCCATCGAAATGTCAAGAAAATGTCATATTGCAATATTTAGGTAGACTTGCTAGCTCAACGTGTGTCAATGAATGAGATTCACGACATGCATCAATGTAATCCGAAGAGAAGTGATTTATATTAAGCTTGTCACCATGAGAATATCCCAGTTGAAGCACCATAAATATATTAACGTTTCGAAGAGTGACATGCACTTGTTGACATAAGGACGGGTGGTGTATATTTTTATACACACATGCAGACAATTGAAGAATAAATGTTTATTGAATGACAAGGAGCTGAAAAAGTTATTTCAGATACAAACATAATATGTGATATCTCAAGAACCAGTTTGTAAGCAAGAGAAACGAGTCGTGGCACTACCGGTTAAGTGATATTGCAATGTGATGCCTCCCCTTTTGTGGGTTCACTACTAGGAAAAGGCCTATAGCCGCATGGCTTAGCAACGGCGCTCACGTATTTCCCTCCACCATCGATAGATAGCGCCGTCGCGCAGTATGAGCAGGCGCCGGTGCTACGAAAATACCCTCGGCGCACACCTAAGCTATCACGCCGGCGCTAAAGGCAAGCCAGGCCGCCCCACCTCTGTCAAACTTATCCCCGATGCGCTGCGTCCTCGCCTTTTCTGTTTTGTAAGAAATAAACAAAGATGATAAAACTTCAAAAAAATAAAATCCTTTGATATGTAAGTAGGGTCTAGTTGATGTAGAAAATTTGAAATATGAAGTTTGATCTTTTTTGCAAAATCCCCCAAAACAAGTAAAACGGTCATTACTTTTGCATACAACGTCGAAAAAATGCATTTAATATACCAAAACAATCGTGAGAAAATTTCCAATCCAACCTCAAGCTCATCCTCAGAATAGTGAAATTCAAAAAGGAAAAACAAATTATTCTAAAAAGAAGAAAAATTCCTACAAAATAAAAAAAAATTAAAAAAAATTAAACTACTTATTCAATAAAGATTATTGTTACTAAATAGTTATATTATTTTAGAATAATGATTTTAAACTCAAAGGGTAAACATGTGTGACATCGTTCTCAAGAGCTTAATAAGATTGATATATATCAATAAATTATAACTTCTCTCCGGGAATTTGACCAAAGCTAAGTGTGATCAGTTAAAAAATCCGAATATACATTTTAAATTTATTTGAAAAAATAACATTTAAAAAATTAAAATTTTCTAGAAAAATATGAAAGTTACCGCCGGCGGACGGGAATGTTGGTGCTGCACAAAGTATTTACCGTTGGCATGAGCATCACGTCATTTATGCGCGCCGGTGGTAAGCCTTTTCTAGTAGTGGTTGCTGAAGTCAATTGACATGAATCTTTTGACACATGCAAAACTTGTCCAAAAGAAAATGACTAAGAGTCCGTTCACATGCCATGATGAACATGCAGCTAACTTATTGGCAATCATACCCATGGTTGCACAATTTGTAGAGCCGTGGGTGGTAGATTTACTTCATATCCTCGTTGGATAGTTTAGTGGAAATACATATTTCTATTAAAAAAGACATAAGACTGAGAAAATTTGAGTTGTCAAAGAATCTCAGCATGATTGAAAAATCATTTGTAAGAAGATATATTCCGGACTCGGGCATGGAGAGTCACAAGATTTAGCAAGCTTCTAGAAAGGTTAAGGAATTATTGTACAACTCTGGTCACATGGAACACCATGAGATTATGGATTGTGCAAGTGACATAATCCAATCTTGTTCCATAGGATGTATTAAGTATGCTAACATTTTATTATATCTTTCATAGTTATGCTTTAAAGACTACTACTTTACACTGAAAATAAATTCATCTGGAATTCCTTTTGTGATGTAAAGTGTTCATAGGAAATCACAAAATGAATTTATGCGTATGTAATTGTTATCCTAAGTATTGGGAATTCTTACCACCACCAATGACAAATCATTTGTCAATGGTATTGTGGAAAATTATTTCTTACAGAAAGTAAGTGCTAGGCAGTACAAGCTCGACATATTAGATCTTCGTAATCATGTGAGAGTGGCATAACACCGAAAGTAATTTTGTTGATTGTCATCTTGAATGATACGGAAGTGTTTACATGTCATGTAAGACTTCGATCGATCTTAGTGACTGAAGCAAATATATCATAATATCATTGTTTCACAATGATGACACTATGATCTAAGTGAAGCAATGGTGGACCCTAACTCCGAAGGGATGGCTAGACGCCATAAAATTCGGGATATATTCTGTAAACGAAAGTGAATTTTGAAACTTGGTATCAAGTTTAATATACTCTTTGAAAGGGATTTAATCTTAACATTCGTTAATGTATCTATAAACAAATATGGATAGAAACATCCATGAAGGCTTGACTTGTTGACAAGTTCAAGGAAAATGACCATGATGAGATTTATTCTCCCGTAGTAAAGTTTTAATGTTTACATGGATTATTCCAGCAAATGTTGCATAACTTGTCTTAAAGTTAATCTAAATGAATATTAAATCATGAATATGTTAGAAGGGAATGAGAGTTTTAGTTGTCCACTCGTGGAACTAAATAAAACCTTAAGAAGTTGGGATCTTCACCTAGATGATATGATCAAAGTGTTTGACATCATCAAGTACGTTGAATATGTTTGTGGACTAAAAAAGTTAGTGTGAGCGCTAAACAATATTTCTAATACTTTATGTGAACAATGTACCTTTGATTGGAAACATTGTTGACATAGTAAAATATTTTGTTGAAACAGTATTTCAATGAAATGACTAAAGACAATGCACTATAAGTATTTCCACTTTGGAAGTGGGAAAGGTGATACACGTTTTGATGGAAAGTTCATGATAGAACTTGCCTCCATGGAACAGAGTATGGTTATCGTTTTCCATTACTTGTCTCTGTTGGATCAAACTTGTTAAAATCATGGAGCAAAGTTGTTGGAAACAACAATTAACATCTTGGTACAAACCAGGGGAAGGATATCTTCAGAGATCAAATATTATAGAAATCATATCTATTTCATTATGAATGAATAGAAAAGGAGACATATGATGGGCGATACATATGCATGATTAGATCAGTCATGTACGACATAATATGTACAAAAACCATATATGCCTTATGTTCTAAATGTTATGAACATAAACAAAAACTGATCATGTATATGACCAAGGAGAAGATAACCTTATGAGAAATATAAGGTGTACTTCATATTTGTAATAAGTGCAAAAACAACTTAGTGTAAATTATTACACTAATAAAGGGTTTATTGAATAATTAGAAAGGCAATCAACTTAGTTAAGGTGGCATAGTTAGATGGAAGAAATTCCATCTTAAATTTGGAGAAAAATTCTAAAGTTTAACTCTATGATAGAAACTATAACAATAGCGGTAAGATGAGATACACTTTGAAAGTATAAAGATAAAATATTTGGATCTAAGTTCTTCACAAAACTAGATAGGGTTCTATACATAAATATGAAGCAATGTTGTGAACAATAGAGTGTCTTCTTGGTTAAAGAAACAAACGTTTAAACTGCAAGGATCATTTATGATTAAGGGGAGAAGTGATTCTCGAGGAGATGAAAATACACATGAACCTGAAGTTTTAGATCGAAGGAAGGAGTCTACACCGTAATTAACACCGCAATTCCATTGGGTGCTGAGCTAAGAAACTAGATTTTTGTTTCTTGTGCAAGTTGGAGGTTGTTGGATGTATGCCCATGAGACAATAAAGTACATCAGTTTCATGATTAATGTATTATATGTTTATGCTATAACTGCTATGGTCATTGTTTGATTCAGAGGAAAACCCATACGCAAGTGTAGAAATATAATCACACCATAATAACCCTAATTAAGCGGTAATCACGAATTTTTGTGAGATTTGTTCAAGGGTGTAGGATTAGGTCCACCACAGGGTCGCAACGCACGTGGTCGTATAGGATTTTCTTTCCTTTACGTGGGGGAAACTCGGTTACCTATCGGTAACCAGAATTACTGACCAGTAAGCAAAACCCTGGTATTGGTAGTGAATTGTTCTCTCTCTTTTAGGTTTGTAGAGAACTTTGTTATGTTTTCGATCAAAATCTAATTGATGCTTCCGGTTCAAAATTTTGTGTTGTTTTACTCCCTCCGTTTCAAATTAAGTGTCACAAACTTGGACAAAAATAGATGTGTAACTAATACTAAACTATGTCTAGATACATCCACTTTTGTCCATTTTTGTGACGGTTTATTTGAGACGGAGGGAGTACAAAAGGTGGAAAGTTAGAAGGTGCGTTGCACGTGCACGTTTAGTGGTTTGTACAGCAGGTGTAGGAGTGTAGGAACCGGGATCCATTTCATAGAGGTTTAAACGATGATGACTGGAAGGTTCTTTCGATAGATGCATGCAAAGGCTAAGTAAACACAAGCAGTTAAATCAAGCCTGCGGTTTTATTATTCCAATGTTCGCCGAAAATTGTACATGTTTCACACACGAGATCTATGTACTCCCGCGGACACTCGCAAGGCCTCTCTCGTGCACATACGCAATTGATTTCCTAGACATGAAAATTATAATTACCAACGGTAAAAGTGCGGCAAATTTGGCAGATCCATGTCCTGTTGATGGATCAGGCGAGGCCGACGAGCTTCTCGCTGAGCTCCCACACCTTGCGCGCCTTCTCGGGGTCGCTGGCCTCCTGCGAGAGCTGGTTCTCGAACGACGCCGAGTCCTTGTTCCAGCTCCAGTACACGCCGGACTTGGTCAGGCTGGGCTCGCCGACCACCTGCGCGAGCCTCTTACCGGACTCGGCCTCCGACACGAACCCCTTGGTCACGAACTTCTGGAACGGCGGGAACAGCGTCCGGAAGAGCGGGATGTGCTCCCTGAACAGCCCGGTGGTGGCGATGCACCCGGGGTAGAGCGAGGAGAAGGTGATCCCGGTCTCCTCGTGGTACCTCCGGTGGAACTCCTGCATGGTGAGCATGTTGCACACCTTGCTGTCCTTGTACGCCTTGGCGCCGTCGAAGCTCTCGTCGCCGTCGATCATGGCGGATCCGGATGCGCCAGTGAGCCCCCCGGCGAGCCCACGGAGGTCGCCGAGGTTAGCCTTGGGCGGCACGTTGCCCGCGAGGGTGTTGTCGTTGCCGGTGATGGAGCCGACGATGACCATGCGGCGGGACGGGTAGTCGGACTTGTTGAGGTCCTCCAAGAGGAGGCGGGCGAGGAGGAAGTGGCCGAGGTGGTTGACGCCGACGCTCATCTCGAGCCCGTCGGCGGTGAACGTCGGCTTGCGTGCCGTGGGGCGGTAGATGGCGGCGTTGCACACCAGCACGTCGAGCGGCATCTCGGCGCGGCGGAACGCGTCCACGAACTGCCGGACGCTGTCGAGCGAGGCGAGGTCGAGGTGCATGACGGTGTAGCTGCCGTCGGCCATGCCCGCCGCCTTGGCGGCCTTGGACGCCTTGAGGAAGTCGCGGCACGCCATGACCACGTGCCACTTGCCCGTCTCCGCCAGCGCCTTGGCCGTCGCGAGGCCGAGGCCGGAGGACGCGCCCGTGATCACCACCACGCCCTGCCGCAGCGTCTTCTTGCTGCTCGGCGACGAGGTGGTCGAGCCCGGGCTGGTGGACACCGGCGTCGGCGCCGTGGCCACCTGCGTCCTCACCGCTAGCGCCTTCTTGTGGGCCTTGCTGCTCACGCCGAGGAACGCCGCCGTGTCCTTGGCCACCGCACCAAAGCTGCTGCCCTGAATCCACCAAAAAACAGCAACAAAAAAAATCTATGAATTTCACAATCGGCGCCAAATGCAGCCACAGTGTGCATTGGTGCTGAATTGCTGATGGTCTTTGGCAACTGAGTTTACCTTCTTGGGGACGGAGAGCGTGGAAGGGAGGAGCTGGAGAGCCATGGTTGATGTTTGGACTGTGGCTAGCTAGCTCACACTGCAAAAGTTCAGCGAACTCGAGGGCGTGCTGCGAGTGCACTGTACTTTACCAGTGAGTTGGTGAGTGAGTGAGCTCGCCGCCGGCGGGGGCCGTATTTATACACGGGAGGAGCGCCACGCGCTGAGGATAACGGTGCGGGCCCGGCGCCACGGTGGCGCCTCCACGGCCAATCACAGCGCGTGGACGGGATTTCCTGGGACGGATTTGTCCCATCGATGCGACGCTACTGGATATTTGTCGCCGCTTTTCGCCCATCGGCCGACGGCGACGCCCCAGGATCTTTTGCTCCGGCCGGCGCGACGCAGTTCTGTCGTGGCAGTGGATCTGTCTCCTCGGTGATGTTTGGGGTGGAGCACGGGATGGAATTGCCGGCAAATCTGGAAATAATGCAGCATGGCCTGCATGGCGATTGGGGAAGGACCAGTTCGTGCAGATCTGTTGTTTTGCACTGCACCATGACGCCACCTCGGCACCGGAAAAGCCCATGTGAACGTGCGCCAAGGGACTGGCTGTGGCCGTGACACGTAGGATCGACCCATTGGGTCAAGGTTGACGTGGCGCCTGACATGGCATCATGTGTGCCCCTTGCAAGTGGAAGGAAGCCTGCAACTGCAAAAGAGTGAGACCAACAGATACTTGTAGATGTCAGAGTAATTCAGACGCGAAAATACTCTTTCACATGTTACTCACTTATTTGTTCCCCTGCATTCCCATTAGTACAAGTGACCAGTAAAGCCAACCATTACTAGCTTACTCTACAGAGCATTCTCAAATCTGTTAAGTATTTCAGTAAAAAAAAAGTTGTTACAAGAGAAGAGGAAGCCATATCTCATACATTTTTTTTACAACTTTGTACTAGTAAAATAGAGATACCAAATAGTTCCCCTCCCGCAAAGGTCACTGTTGGGAGTTTCGCAGGGTCGGGGCTGCGAGACATCAGAATAAAGGAGGTGGTCCTTGGATTTCCCATCGCGCGAAGATGAAGATCCTGATGTAGGTTCTCTTTGATCAAGCCGGGGTGTCGACCGGAAAGACTCCGCCGGCGAACTCCCATGGGCGACGCCTAGAGATTGCTGGATCGGTGGAATTCGGTCACAATGCTCAGTCATCGAAGGTGAGATTGGAGAACTAGCAACGGTGTTCGGAGTCTTTGCATCGATGGGGAACTGGCTTGGAGTTACAAGATTCGTGGCAGCCGTATGTAAGAGGAGGCGACAGCATGCGTGAACTCCAAAGTCCTACCTTTCAGGGTGAAAGCCCAAGGTCTGGCCTTAATTGGTTGTGCCTGGCACTGGTCTTCTTGGAGCCGTTGTTTTGAGAGCGAGGATTATCTTCAGGGTGAAAACCCAAGGTCTGGCCTTACTTGGTTGTGCCTGGCACCGTTCTTTTTGGAGACGTTGTTTTCGAAGAGATGGACATGAGCTGTTGTTTAGGTGGTGGTTGTGCGGATACCGCGAGGACTGTAACTCTGTAGTGGGACTTCTCTTTTTATTTCTTCTTTTTATTGTCTTTTAGCTTTGTGCATCCGTAATGACTATGGTTATTGCGTTGTTTGCAGAGGCCGGATGTAATTTGTATCTTCGCGATATTAATATACTTCCCTTTATAAAAAAAACATAATTTATTTCAGAAAAATGTTGCAAACTAATACTTAAAACATTAATGTATTCTTTCTTCACAATAACTTGTTGCTCTACATTAGCATGTCGAATATATTTTCACCGGCTTTAATTCCACTATGAAAGAACAACGACCGTATAGTTAATTTTGTCAGGTTACAGTTAAAATGCTAGGTTTGTATCAATAAAATAACATTGTAAGGTTTCGTGATAGATTTATTTATGACAAAGTAAAAAACATTATTATAAATAATTTATTGGTGATATGGTTTTTAGGAAGTTTCTACAAAATAAAATTAAAATAATTTTAGAGATAGGCAACCACATTCCTAAATACCAAATAGTTCACATTAATACTGATTTTGCATTGAGTTAATAAGCATCCAGTCCCACAACTTGCACGCCCCGACGATTTAGTCCCAGAAGTTGTGAAGCGGACGCTCTTAGTACCAAATCTTGTATGTCATGGATTAATTAGTCCATTTAATCCAAAACGGGTCACTGTTACAAAAAAATTGCATTTGCGTCCACAAGAGCGGAAAGAAATCGATTTCCACTCCTTCCACGCGTGGCAGTTGTAGTTTTTACCGAAAGATTCTCGTGGTTTGAGCTATTAAACTATATATATTTACCTATTCACTCTATCGCGTAGAATGATAAGGCAACACGGCGTAGCAGCCTCGGCTTGTGCGGCAACGGCGAGGACGGCGGCGACGGGTCGTTTCCGAGGAGAAGCCGCCGGAGATGCCGTACCGAGAGCAGAATGGAGACCAGCCGGCGTCTAGGAAGCCAAATCTGCGCTTCGGCGTCCACTCTCTTAGTTGCTTGCCGTTGGTTTTCGTAGGGATGAAGTGTGCGTCTGATCGGGACTGATCTAGGCCTTTTTAGAGGAAAAAATCAGTGGGAATCATATTCTTACTACTTGAACAAGGTTGTGGTAGGTTTAATTCGTAGTAAAGGTACCCAGAAGAAAGATCTACTTCTTTGTTTCCATGTTGCAATGTGGCTGTTCTTGAGTGACATCAACAATTAAAGTTCTTAATTTTAGCCATAATTGTGTTGATGAAGGCAGTTTGAATCGATTATATGTCTATTTTGCAGCTTGAACTTAATATATGGTAATCAATTTTGCATTAATGTGTTGGTTAATGCGAATTCTTCATTTTTCTAAACAGTGTATTCTTGCTACAGTAATTGAATTCCTACATCTGCAAGGTTTACAAAGTTTTGGCACTGATGTTATTTTTGGGTGATCCAAATTCACTTAAGTTGATAAAAGGCCGAACTTCTGACGAGTAGAGTGCAGCGCCTCAAGTTTGAAGTTGGCCAATCGCGTTTGCACGACAAACATGGCCCGTACGGTACGAGTTGTTACCGAGTTGGAGTTGGATTCACCGTTACCGACCTATTTAGGTCAGGACCGCCTTTATATACCTCTTTTAAGCCGTCGCACGAGATAAGCCACACATTGTAAATCCCGGCGCATTTCTAACCTCACCCAAAATAGTGAAGTATTGCTGGCTGGCTCCCATGGTTTTTTCTCTTCCTTGTTGGAAGGGTTTTCCACGTTAAAATCTCGTGTCCCCGTTGGTTAGATCTTGCTTAATTTCATCGTTGTTTTGCTATTGCGTGTAACAAGTGGTATCAGAGACCTGTTTCAGATTAGGCTTTCGTGATGACATCGATGAAGTTTGATCTACCGTTGCTGGACTATAAGACGAGGTTTTCTGTGTGGTAAGTAAAGATGCGTGCAGTTCTATCGCAAGCATCGGATCTTGATGATGCGCTGGATGCGTTCAGGAATAAGAACGAGAAGGAGTGGAATCCCGAGGAGAAGCGCAAAGATTGTAAGGCTTTATCGTTGATTCAACTCCATCTATCTAATGATATCTTGCAAGAGGTGCTGCAAGAGAAATCCGCGGCAGCGTTATGGCTCAAGCTGGAATCGATCTGCATGTCAAAGGATCTAACCAGCAAGATGCGCGTAAAGATGAAGTTTCTCTCGCTCAAGATGCAAGATGGTGGTTCTGTGATGAACCACGTTTCGATCTTTAAGGAGATCGTGGACGACCTAGTGTCGATGGAGGTAAAATATGTGGATGAAGATTTAGCTCTTCTGTTATTATGTTCACTGCCTAGTTCCTTTACGAATCTGCGTGATACCATATTGTTAAGTCGCAATGAACTAATCCTCGCGGAAGTTTGTGAGGCCCTGCAGACTAGGGAAAAGATGAAATTTATGGTGCAGTCTAACGCATCATCATCCAAAGGAGATGCATTGCAGGTACGAGGCAGGCCAGAGCGGCGAGATAACAACTATAACAACAACAAAGATAAGATCAGAGACCGTTCAAAGTCCAAAGGACGAGACAAGTTCTGCAGGTACTGTAAGAAAACCAATCACACCACCGATGATTGCTGGAAGGTGCAGAACAAGGAGAAAAGGAACGATACTTACCAACCAAAGAATAAATCTGACGGTAATGGTAATGGTAATGGTAAGGCTGCTGTTGTTGTTGGTGATAATAGTTCGGATGGTCAATGCTTAGCTGTTTTTGCTGCATGTGTTACCCGTGATGATGAGTGGATTCTTGATACTGCTTGTTCGTTTCATATTTTTTGTAATAAAGATTGGTTCAGTTCTTATGAGGTTGTGCAGACTGGAGATTTTGTGCGTGTGGGGAACGACAACAAATGTCACATTGTTGGTGTTGGATTTGTTCAGATCAAGACCCATGGTGGGATGACACGTACATTGACGGGAGTGAAACACATACCATCCATGGCGAGAAATTTGATGGAGTACCCTTGACTTCGAGGGGTACAAGTACGCCAGAGGGGATAAATGCCTGAAGGTATCAAAAGGTTTCCTTATTGTTATGATTGGTGATATGAATTCTGCCAAGTTATATATTCTTAGAGGTAGCACTTTGTCTGGTACTGTTGTTGTTATTACTAATGATGATCCAAGTACAACTAACCTTTGGCATAAGCGACTTGGACAAATGAGTGAACATGGTATGGCAGAATTGTTGAAGAGAGAACTTCTGAAGAACTGCAATATGAGTAAGTTGCCGTTCTGTGAACACTGCGTGTTTAGTAAGCATAAGAGAGTTAAGTTCAATGCTTCCGTTCATACCACTAAAGGTACATTGGATTATGTACATGCTGATTTGTGGGGGCCTTCACATAAGCCCTCTTATGGTGGTGCTCGTTATATGCTTACTATCATTGATGATTACTCTAGAAGAGTTTGGCCTTATTTCCTGAAAACTAAGGATGATACTTTTGCTGCTTTTAAAGAGCGGAAAGTTATTATTAAAAAGCAAACTGAGAGAAAGGTGAATGATGAGGTGTTGACCTCTAAGTTGGCCCGATCTTCACGAATCGACAAGAACAAACGAAGAACGCACGAAGAACGCGATGAACACGATGAACACGAGAGGGGGAATCGAGGGGAAATCGAGGGCAAACGCGCGGAAACACAAAAGGGGGAAGATAACTCGTGAAGCCTACGAGGGATCGCAAACCCAAGTCAACAACACGCTAATTGAAACCGTTTCTCTTACCGGCCGGTCCACCGATCCAACAGAAGCCCAAAAGGGGAAGGTTGGCAAGCGCTACTAGAATCACTATGTGAGAGAGTAGCTCCTTGGAGAGATCTTGATACAATCCTAGATGAACATCATCAACATAGGAGTGGCCTCATAAGAGGAGTCACCTCAAAAGAGGGATACAAGGGCAAAGCCCGAAACTCTCGAAAACAATGCTCAAAACTATTCCTAACCCTAGATCTAGCCACCGGAGTCCTTTATATAGTCGGGGTCGAAACGGGGGTCGAAACGGTGCCAAAACGGTCAATTCCCGTGCAATTCGGGGCCACCCCGGCCTGGGAGCCGGCCTGGCCGGCCTGGAACCCGGCCTGGGGCCAGGGTGGGGCGCAGAGGCCTGGTGCCCGGCCCCCTCGGGCTGGTGCCCGGCCTGGTGCCCGGCCTGGGGCCAGGGTGGGATGAGGAGGCCGGCCTGGGGCCAGGGTAGGCCGGCCTGGGGCCCGGCCTGGGGCCAGGGTGAGGCCGGGAGCCTCCTTTTCCCTCCGTTCTTCCTCCTCGGAACTCCGATCTTGACGCCGTCTTCACCCACGTTCTTCCTAGCTTCATGCGCACCTTCTTGGATGTGTTCTTGAGCATCTTGGGCACCATCTTGGGTCTCCATGTGGTGATCCCACCTATGCATGTAGAGGGGTATTTCATGAGGTAGAGCACCATTCACCAAGTCACCGGAAACGTACGGAGGTAGGAGTGAGTTCACCTTGTTGCGTATCGATGTTGTGCTTGGTGGAATACGGTGGGATACATCATCTCCCCCCCCCCTTGAAAAAGAGTCGTCCTCGACTCTCGTTCCATCCATATGTGAGTGGGAGAAGGAATCTTGACGACGAAGATGTCGTTGAAGTTGAGCCGCTTGTCGAAGTCCATGTGACGGTAGGCTCGTAGTGGGGGCGGTCCAAAGGTGATGAAGATCATGAAATGGCCCCCCGTGGATGGTTGAGGAAGATCTTGCGAAGCGGTGTAGTCGTTGAAGTTGAGCCTCTTATCGAAGATCATGCCAAGGTATGCTCGTGGAGGGTGTAGTCCAAAGACGATGACGATCTTGACATGATCCTCCATGGGTGGATGAGGATGAGCTTGCGGAAGCGGTAGAGTGTAGTCGTGGCAATCATTGTCGTTGACGCGCTTGTCGAACTCCAAGTGCATCTCGACGAAGGGGATGTAGACGTGGTAGTCATTGTCGTTGACGCGCTTGTCGAACTCCAAGTACATCTTGACGTAGGGGATGTAGATGGAGAAGTCGTTGATGTCGAAGTGCTTGTGACGCGCCGTGTAGATCTTGACTTGAGGAGTGTGGATGGAGGATGCTTTGTCGTAGAAGCTCTTGTCAATCTCCATGTGGATCATGATGAGCGGAATGTGCTCCTTCCAACCCTTCAAGTCGGTGTCGATGTTCACGCGATGTGGAGAGCCTTGTATGTGGAGAAGGCGAGGATGTCGAGGATGCTTGATAGGGTCACCAAATCTCTGCAAAATAGACAACAAAGATGGAGAGAAAGTTGGTAAGCCGTTAGTGTCGATAAGCACACATGGGGTTTTGCTCTCAACTCTCATCTCACTTTTGGTGGCTAACAAGGCGAGGCCTCTATGAACACTCATGCTTTTTCCACTCATTATGGGCTTGTGGCTCTCACTCACGTGATGGTGGATCTCTCTCTCACCACTCATCTCACTAGAAGCTTGATAGGGGACACTAGAAGGCTCCAAAGTCTTGGCACAAGAGGTGTGCGGGTTTGTCGAGGCCGTTGCATTGCTTGGAGTCGGTAGTGTCATAGCATGTGGCGAGGAGGACTCGATCATCTCATCTCTTGGGTTGATCTCCAAGTGTGGAAAGGGTGGCTTTCGTGGAGGAGGAGGTAGGGTCATGGCTTGTGTCGAAGGAAGCTCCAACATCTCCGTGATGTGGTAGTGTAAGCCATGCCTTGTAGCATCCTCAAATGGTCGATGATGATGATGATGAAGATTTCCTTGGCTAGAATGGTGGCTTGAGCGTGGCCTTGTGGAGGTTGGCATGAGATGCGTTGAAGTCAAGCGGAGAGTGTCACCCAATTCGTCATTACCTCCATCAATGATAGATGGGACATTGATGCCGACTCTAGAGAGGTTGCATCGTTGGTCCTTATCTTGAGGATAGGCTTGAAGAACTCGTGTCAACACTCGCGATGAGTTCGCGGCCTCATTGCAGTAGACGCTTTCGTCACCATTGGTCGGCATGTCCAAGGAATTGAGAGCTAGTTGGTGCAAGGCATAGTATTGGCCTTCACTCATGTATGCATGGTCACCATTTTGGTTGGCAACCAAGATCATATCATTGGTAGCATTGGGAGCTCTCTTGTCGATGGTCGGAGTTGTCACTTGTGTCATTGGAGACGAAGAAGAAGAATGCCTTAGAGATGATGGCAAGGGATGAGCCTCTTTGACAATGTCACATGCATCAACGTCTTCATCATAGAGTGGTAGAGGGGTTTCCTCATGCATATGGTGATGTAGATCTTGTGTCATGGGAGGAATAGCTTCACACTCTTGATGTTGGTGTTGCGCTTGTGGCGATGATGGAAGCTCATGCTCTTGATCATGAAGGTCATTGTACTTCCTCAAAGTTGGTTGCTCATGGAAGTTGTGGTTGGGTGTTGGTGGAGAAGTATCTCTCGCCTCTTGCCTTGACGAGGTAGTGGTATCATAGTGTCCATGGCGAGGATGTTCTTGATCCTTGTCGAAGGCGGGGTGCGAGTAGAAAGCACAATCTTGGTGAAGATGCGGTGGAGGCTCCCATTCCTCATATGGATGGTGACGCTCATGGTCCTTGCACCTTGTAACATTGAGGCAAACGGCGCTCAAGTTATTGTCTTCATGGCCTAGGTGATGTGGTGCTTCATCCAATATGGGAGAAGAAGCATGATGGATAGCATCTCCATTGGACACACCATCTTGGTCGCCGCCTTGGCAATCCCACATTATGTGACCATGGCCCTTGCAAATGGGGCATAAGAGGTCTTCATCTTGAAGGAGAGGGGAAAGTAGGCTCATCGCATCCTTGCCTAGTGGTGGTCGAAGTGGGCGCTCATAGGGGTCATCATCAAAGATGGGAAGTGAAGTAGCATGTTGAGCAATCCCACTTGATTGTTGTCGATGGTGGCGCTCAATGGGGTCTTCCTCGAAGATGGGGAAAAACAAGCCATAGGGAGCATTCGCACTCGCTTGATGTTGAGAAGGGCTCTCATTTGGGTCTTCATCAAAGATGGGCGGTGGAAGCTCATGTGGAACATCCTCATTGGTTTGGTGATGGCGATCATGATGGAGAGGATGGCGCCGATGGTCATTGTGGTGGAATCGAGGGAGGCATTCACTAGAAGCCATGTAGGGAGCACCTTCTTGATAATGGCCTTGGTCTTGGTGGTCATTGTGGTGGTGACACACATTTTGCCTTGGAAGCCTTGAATGTGGGCAAGCACCATCCACGAAGCCATTTAGACCAATGTCATGAGTCGAGCTTGGAGAAGGTGGGTGGTGAAGAATATCCTATCGTAGAGGGTGATCTTGAAGAGGGTCACCACGGCCTTGTCGGTGTCGAGGTCGAGGTAGTGGTGATGGCGAGCGATGCTCAAACCAATGTCGTCGCGGAGCTTGTGGTGGAAGATGTGGTGAGGTGGGTGTACCACTCTCTTCCATATGTCGATGATGATCATGGCGGCGATCTTGGTGATGAGCTTGGTGATGATGGCGTGGTTGATGACGAAGCTTGCGGCGCTCCCGCACTTCATGTGTGGGATGACTCCGCAAGTCATTCGGATGCCTTGGCTTCTTGGCCTTCTCGCTTGATGGAGCCTCGATGATGTCCTTCTTATGGCGCCGTCTTGATGTTGAAGGAGACCATCTTGACGTTGCCAACTTGTCGGATTTCTTGTCGTTGCGCCATCTTGAGGTTGAAGGTCGTTGTCGTGTCTTGGCCTTGGCAATCTCCTTGGAGTTCCTTGGTGGCGAGCATGAACCATCGGAGTTTCTTGACAATCGAAGCTTGGCGAGGAAGTTCTTGTAAGTGAGCTCATCCATGTCGGAGTCGAAGTAGCTTGGGGAGCCGTTGTTGGTGTCGTACTCCGTCATGGTTGTGGATGCGTTGTCGGTATAGCATGGCTCTATCTCGTCATCCAAGCTTGCGATGTCGTAGTTGTAGTAGTGGTTCATGTCGGTGGAGCTCATGGAGTCGAAGTCGGCGTGGTGGTTGTGGTACTCCTCCATGTCGATGATGCTCGGGGAGGAGTAGTCGGTGTAGAGCTCGACGTCGTGGTCGTAGTGGTGGTGGTGATCCACCATGTCATGCTCGTAGTAGTGGTCATCCACGATGTCGTGCTCGGAGTAGTGGTCGTCCACAACGTCGTGCTCATAGGAGTGGAGGTCCATGTCTAGCTCGTTGTAGTCGTAGTGGTCCATCATGGACTCATCATGATCATCATGGCCTCCAAATTCTTCGCTCTCGCTATACATGGTTAGTGACAAGCGCAAGTGTATATATAGAGTGTGAGGACCTAAGAGCTCAACCCTCACCTTTTAGCAAATGTTGGAAACTAGTGGACCAAGCCAAGAGAAACCGATAGCAAAAAGAATGAAGTGACTTGAGTTCGAAAAATCCCAAAAACACGCTCCACAACACACACGGCTTATGGGTGGATGGCAATGGGTTAGAAATGTGGCGAGAAAACGACAAATCCAAAGAGAAGTTTGTTGTCAAACGTGGAGAAGAATCAAAGAAAAGTTAGCACGAAAACCAAACCTAGTGGAGGAAAATGATATGGTGGAAACAAAAAACACACACACACAAGTGATAAATGGGGTTAGTGCGGCCAATGGACGAGCGGAGACGAAATGTACCTATCGAAGACTAAGCTCAATGCCACACCAACGCAAGGAGGACGCTAGCTCGAACCGCAATTAACAAGAGGCAACAAGATTCGCAATGTGGCAACCGGTCACTCTCTTCTCTCTTGCAACTCAAAGCTAGGCGTTCCTACAAATGATAGCAATTGGCATCGATCTTTGCTTCTTTTGGCTCTTTTTGCTTCTTGCTCTTTCTCCTCTCTTTTTTTTTGATTTTTGATGATGATGATGCGGAGATGATTCCCAAATGCCAATGCCTACTCGTAGCTAGTCTCTCATAAGCGCAAAACTCGCACTCTCGGTGCCACAATGCGATGCCAAGCGATGTAAAAGAGCTAGTCCGAATAGGTAAGGTACACAAAGGAAAGGGTTAGTTCAAGCGGAAGCAAGGTTATACCTATGCGGTGGATGATCTCGGACTTGCGGCCGGTGGATGTCGATGTCGTGTGGATCCGATGATGTAGATGCGTAGGCGATGTCGATGGCGACGCGTAGGAACTTGCCTCACTCAAATCGGAGCAACGACGACAAAGAAAAACAAGATACAAAATCTGTCCAAGAATCGAAGAGCAGGAATTTTCTGAAATTTTTGCTCAAATTCGAAATTTCTCCCAAATCAAGAAATTTTTGGACAAATTCAAGAATTGTGGCTGAATAGAAAGGTGGGGAATGGTTTTTGGCAACAAATCTATGAAACAAAACCACGAAAAACTCAACGAATCAAGAGATCGGTCGAAATCCCTTTCGGCTATTTTTTGTCAAATTTTCGAATTTATGGTGGATAGAAGAAAAATTGGTGGTAGGGGAGGGGGTGGGGTGTCGGATTCGTGTCAATCTAGCTCTGGATACCAGATGATGAGGTGTTGACCTCTAAGTTGGCCCGATCTTCACGAATCGACAAGAACAAACGAAGAACGCACGAAGAACGCGATGAACACGATGAACACGAGAGGGGAAATCGAGGGCAAACGCGCGGAAACACAAAAGGGGGAAGATAACTCGTGAAGCCTACGAGGGATCGCAAACCCAAGTCAACAACACGCTAATTGAAACCGTTTCTCTTACCGGCCGGTCCACCGATCCAACAGAAGCCCAAAAGGGGAAGGTTGGCAAGCGCTACTAGAATCACTATGTGAGAGAGTAGCTCCTTGGAGAGATCTTGATACAATCCTAGATGAACATCATCAACATAGGAGTGGCCTCATAAGAGGAGTCACCTCAAAAGAGGGATACAAGGGCAAAGCCCGAAACTCTCGAAAACAATGCTCAAAACTATTCCTAACCCTAGATCTAGCCACCGGAGTCCTTTATATAGTCGGGGTCGAAACGGGGGTTGAAACGGTGCCAAAACGGTCAATTCCCGTGCAATTCGGGGCCACCCCGGCCTGGGAGCCGGCCTGGCCGGCCTGGAACCCGGCCTGGGGCCAGGGTGGGGCGCAGAGGCCTGGTGCCCGGCCTGGGGCCAGGGTGGGAGGCCGGCCCCCTCGGGCTGGTGCCCGGCCTGGTGCCCGGCCTGGGGCCAGGGTGGGATGAGGAGGCCGGCCTGGGGCCAGGGTAGGCCGGCCTAGGGCCCGGCCTGGGGCCAGGGTGAGGCCGGGAGCCTCCTTTTCCCTTCGTTCTTCCTCCTCGGAACTCCGATCTTGACGCCGTCTTCACCCACGTTCTTCCTAGCTTCATGCGCACCTTCTTGGATGTGTTCTTGAGCATCTTGGGCACCATCTTGGGTCTCCATGTGGTGATCCCACCTATGCATGTAGAGGGGTATTTCATGAGGTAGAGCACCGTTCACCAAGTCACCGGAAACGTACGGAGGTAGGAGTGAGTTCACCTTGTTGCGTATCGATGTTGTGCTTGGTGGAATACGGTGGGCTACATCAGTGAAGTTGCTTCTCACTGACAATGGTGGAGAATTTTGTTCCCATGCTTTTGATGATTATTGTGTGTAGAAAGGCATTGTTAGGCATCACACCATCCCATACACATCTCAGCAGAATGGTGTAGCCGAGCGGATGAACAGGTTGATCATCTCCAAGCCTCGGTGCATGTTGTCTAACACCCGTATGAACATGCATTTTTGGGCTGAGGCTGCCAACACTGCCTGCTACTTGATCAACAGGTCACCGTCCATCCCTCTTGACAAGAAAACTATTATTGAGGTATGGTCTGATGAGTCAGCTGATTATTCACAACTGAAAGTTTTTGGTTGCACTGCCTATGGTCATGTTGATAATGGAAAATTAGAGCCTAGAGTTGTTAAGTGCTTATTACTTGGTTATGGTTCTGGAGTAAAAGGATATAAGTTGTGGAACCCAGAAACCAAAAGGACTTTATTTAGCAAGAGTGTTGTGTTTAATGAATCTGTTATGTATGAGAACAGTTTGTCAACTGATGTTATGCCAGATTCTTATGATGAGGACGAACCACGAGTTCGTTTGCAGGTGGATCTAGTACACCTAGATGAGGAGGAAACTAAAATTGATGAGGAGGATAGTGTGCCACCCTCACCTCCTATTGTGCAACCAGAAAATTTGTATATTGCAGAGCATAGAGAGAAGAGGAATACAGGACCTCGTACTCATTTAATTGAAGAATGTGATGTTGTTTATTTTACTCTAAGTTATGCTGAATAGGTGGAGAATGATGCTGAACCAGCTACATACAATGAAGCTATTGCTTCGGTTGATCGTGACAAGTGGATTGGTGCAATGCACGAGGAGATGCAATCACTTGAGAAGAACGGCTCATGGGATGTTGTGCGGTTGCCTAACCAAAGAAGACCGTCCACTGTAAGTGGATCCTCAAGAGAAAGGAGGGTTTATCTTCAAGTGAGCCTCCAAGGTTTAAGGCAAGGTTAGTAGCAAAAGGTTTCAGCTAGATTCCAAAACTGGATTATAATGATGTGTTCTCCCTAGTTGTCAAGCATAGTTCTATTCGTACTTTCTTTAGTATTGTTGCGATGCATAATCTTGAGCTTGAGAAGTTAGATGTGAAGACTACGTTCTTGCATGGAGAATTTGAGGAGAAGATATAAATGGACCAACCTGAAGGGTTCATAGTGCCTGGTAAGGAGGATTTCGTGTGCAAGCTAAAGAAGTCTATTTACGGTTTGAAACAGTCTCCTCGACAGTGGTATAAAAGGTTTGATACTTTTATGATGTTGCATGGCTTTAAGAGGTCTGAATATGATAGCTGTGTGTACATTAAATTTGTTGATGAATCGCTTATATACTTGTTCCTATATGTTGATGATATGCTAATTGCTGCCAAGAGCATGAAAGAAATCAGTACATTGAAGAAACAGTTGAGTAGTGAGTTTGAGATGAAGGATCTTAGTCCTGCTAAGAAAATTCTAGGTATGGAAATTTCAAGAGATAGAAAATCTAGATTGTTATTTTTTAAGTCAGGAAAATTGCATTAAGAAAGTTCTTCATGGTTTCAATATGCATGATGCAAAGTATGTCGGTACCCCTATTGCTTCACACTTCAAGTTGTCAGCATTGCAATGTCCTACTACTGACAAAGATATTGAGTACATGTCATGAGTTCCTTATTCAAGTGATGTTGGTTCCTTAATGTATGCCATGGTGTGTTCTCGACCTGATTTTTCTTATGCTATGAGTTTAGTCAGTCTATACATGGCTAATCCTGGTAAAGAACATTGGAAAGTTGTTCACTGGAGTTTCAGGTACCTTTGCGGCACATCCAAAGCTTTCTTGAATTTTGGCAAGACTGTTGAGGTACTCACAAGCTATGTGGATTCATATTTTGCTGCCGACTTGGATAAGAAGAAGTCCCTCACAGGTTATGTGTTTACTGTGAGTGGATGTTTTGTTAGCTGGAAGGCTACCTTACAGGGTGTTGTTGCACAATCTACTACTGAGCCTGAGTACATGGCTATTGCTAAAGCATGCAAAGAGTCGGTTTGGTTGAAAGGTCTGTTTGCTGAGCTTTGTGGAGATGATACTTGCATTAACCTGTTTTGTGACAGTCAGAGTGCTATTTACCTTACTAAGGATCAGATGTTCCATGAGAGAACAAAGCACATTGATGTCAAGTACCATTATGTGTGTGATGTTGTTGCACAAGGTAAACTGAAGGTATGCAAGATTAGTACTCATGATAATCCTGCTGATATGATGACAAAGCAGTTCATGTTACTAAGTTTGAGCTTTGCTAAAGCTTAGTTAGTATCTCTGTTTACCCGAAGAGGCTATTTGGCGCCGAAGGTGTTTTATTTGTTGTTTCAGGGTGTTGTTATCGAGTTGGAGTTGGATTCACCGTTAACGACCTAGTTAGGTCAGGATCGCCTTTATATACCTCTTGTAAGCCTCCACATGGGATAAGCCACACATTATAAATCCCGACGCGTTTGTAACCTCACCCGAAATAGTCAAGTATTGCTAGCTGGCGCCTGTGGTTTTTTCTCTTCCTTGTTGGAAGAGTTTTCCACGTTAAAATCTCATATCCCCGTTGGTTCGATCTTGCTTAATTTCATTGTTGTTTTTCTATTGCGTGTAATAACTGATGCATTGTGTATTGATCTTCCGAGTCACACTGAAAATTATACAAATTGTTGAACTACAAAACTACTTCAGGATTCTACTTACACAATAATATATACTCTAGCTTGGTTATCTTTTTGTATCATGAGTCTGATACATACTGCTGCCTTTTACCAATCTCAGGTTGTTACTAACTATTGATTGACTGGTTCTGAAAAAATTATATGCTCATCTAGCAGAGTAAACAGTACAATTTTTTGTATTGAGACATTTGTGCTAATATGAATGCTTAAGATTGGACATACACCAAAATTTGGTGGTACTGTAGTACTTGCTTCGTTCACTGGAGCTTTCCCAAGGAAATAGTTAGGTGAGGTGCAAGAGCCGCAGTAAATCGTTTAGCTTTAAATCATACGTATCAACATTTTTTTTGAATACGTACGGTACGGGAAACCCCCACGGCTCTTTATTGATGAAAAAAAGGGTAAAGAATTTACAAAACTATGAACAAGGCTATGTAAAGAGACAACAAGTTAGCAAAGGGAGCTAAGCCAAGAAACTAGGTTAGGTACATCAGATTTTTCTTCACCCTATGCTTAAGCAGGGTGACATCCAGAACAAAAGCAGCTTTCCAAGCCCTAAATGATGACCGAATGTTCTTGAAAATCCAACCATTGCGTTTCTTCCAAATATTCTAGCATGCCAGAAGCACAATCTCAGTGAAATAGGGGCCAGATTCAGCAAACAAACTCCCAAAGAGTTACCCTCTCAATGTATTTGCAGGTATGTCCATATCCTAGAGCTGAACATACATGTGAAAAATAGATCAAACCTGTCTTCAAGTGTATGAGAGTGACATAAGACACAATCATTATTCTCAGTAACTTTCCAATGTCTTTTGATCATCATATCTTTGGTATCTAATTCGTCATGCAAAACTAGCCAGCCAAAACTTTGTGTTTGGACATGCATTTGGGTTTCCAGATCCATTTGGTAGGACCATCTGACTGTATTCCAGAGAAAGAATGAGTACAGTAAGATTTTGTAGAATAGGAATCCTTTATAAAATTGAAGAGTCATTTATCATTCAATCAAGTAAACATCAGCAATTAACGATTGCAGCTCATTATACTCCAGAAAAGCTTCAGCAGAGAGAGGCAAATGAAAAGCCTGAGCTAATGACTCAAGAAGCATAATATCCTTTACATATGCCAATTTATCCTTGACAAAGGAAAACAATATTGGCAATTTGTGAGCCAAAATGGTAAATTGCCAATGGTCTTCCCAGAAGAGCACAGAAGAACAAGAAGCAATCTTGCAAGCTGTTACTGCCCTCCAGCTATCAGACAATTTACAAATGGGTATCCACCAAAAGGAACCACTATTGACCATAGCATGAGGAACTGCCTGATGGCAATAAGAGTCCCTAATCAACTTGACCCAAGGAACATCCTAGTCATTATAAGAACTGTCCAGGTGTTCCAATAGAAGAGCTCTAATTTAGTCCACCCTTATCTTTTGGCCTGCAAACCATATCCAAGCTGCTAAGAAATTTACTATGTGTTTGTTTTTATCCTTTCTCCAAAGACATCTTCTTCTGGCCTTACCAATAACATCAACTACCCCCTTTAGAATCACTAGAGAGCACATATAATAAGTTGGAAGGGAGGATAGCACTGAATTGACCAAAACAAGACTATCCCCCATAAGACAGGAAAGAGATTGTAGCAGATAATCTCCTTTCAATCCTATCAACTACAGGAGCAAAATCCTTTGAAGTAGGTCTGGTTGTTCCCATGGGAAGCCCCAAGTAGGTGAAAGGCATGGAGGCAATCTGACAGCTCATGAGATGGGAAAGCTCTAGGGCTTCATGGTGCTCACCTTTAATCAAGTAAAAGCAATAAGCTGGGAGGAGTCAGCAGGTAGGACTATCAAAGTATCATCAGCATATTGAAAAATTGTTTAACCCCCTCCCCCCTCAATGGGAAGAGGTAATTGCAACAAACCATCAGCATAAGAAAGATTAATTATGATTTGCAGCTAGGCTCCACCAAGCACATAAAGGAGAGGTGATAATGGATCACCCTGTCTGACTCCTCTCTTACAATGGAAGGTCTTCCTAGGTATGCCATTTAGGAGAACTGAAGAAGAACCAGAAGATAAAATTTTCTTAGCCCAAGCATTGACCATTGGAGGAAATCCTTTTGACTTCATGATTTTAAGGATGGCACTGTGCTCATTGTGGCAAAAGCTTTCTCAAAATAAATTTTAAACAAAACCACCTTTCTCTTAGACTGCTTACGTTGGAAAAATATACTCAAAACACGAGGACAAACAATCTTGTATTGTTCTTCCTTTGACAAACCCATACTGGTTGTCATGAATGCACTGAGAAATCACCTTCTGAAACATGTTAGCAACTATTTTTCTGAGGAACTTGAGGCAAGTGTTTGTGAGGAAAATATACCTATAATCATTAACAAATTCTGGAGATTGTTTTTTTTGGACAAGAGTGATGTAAGAGCTATTAATATTTTCCAGGCCAGCCTTCCCAAGGGAAAAAGCAGAGCAAAGTTTATAGAAATCCTCCTTAATAATATGCCAACATTTCTTAACGAACAGGCCAGTGAAACCATCGGGTCCAGGAGCCTTGTCGGACTTTAGAAATTTGACTACTGATTCTATCTCCCCCTCAATAAAAGGTGCACCAATATCATTCAAACCCTCCACCTTCTGGATAACAGAGTCACGGTTCAAGTTGGAAGAAGTGGTAAAATAAACCCCCATTCTGTTCTTAAAACAACTGAAAAAAGCAGAGGCTTTTTCACCATGTTCCTCAAGGGAATTGCCATCATGACCCAAGAGAACAGCAATAGAGTTTTGTCGGAATCTTTCTGTTGCTCTGGCATTAAAATACTTTGGGTTTTGTCCTTTTAATTTTACCCATCTAATAGTGCACATTTGTCAGCATCCGCAAAGCAATATCACCGTGGGCGCCAACGGAGCGTTTGGCTCCCCTTGAAGCCCCGCACCGGCCACGCCAACGGAGCGATTGGCTCCCCTCGACGCCCCGCACCGGCCACGCCAATGGCCTACTGTCGGACGAATACGCCGCCCTAGCACGTGGCCCGTACACTATCGTCGCACCTGGCCCCCCAGGACAGCTCCGGTGAGGAAAGCGGTGACACCCTGTCGTTCTTCGTCGAGACTGAGGAGGATCTCCTCCAGCTCGGCATCCAGAAGACTGTCCCGCACTAGCAGCTGCAGTCGATTCGGCGCCACCGCTACCAACGGCACGTGGACGCGGCTGGAGCGCGGCCTTCACACAGAGGAGGAGACGCAAGCGGCAGTGGGACGCCATTGCGGCACCGCAGGTCGAGCAGGTCGGTGTCAGCTCCAGCTGCTCCTCCTCCAACTGAAGGCGGCGCCACAGACGAGGAATATGAAGCCCCGGCGACTCCAGTTGTCGGGCATTTTGGCCCTACTAGATGTAGGGTGTGGCAATGAATCCTAATTCATCGCCGCTTATGTGTATTTATTAGTTTTTATTTTGCAAAATCGACGAGGAACATCGAGTAGTCCTTTTGTATTGCCGCCAAATCAATGAAACACACAATTTGCAGTTCGTGTTTACAGGTTCTGCTGCGATCCCCACCGTTGCGACCTGTAGAATTAGGTAAAACGTGAAGTGAAAAACATTTTTTTAGTTTTCCTTATATGGGTACTGCTAGAGATGCTCTAAGGCTGAGACTGCACAAGGTTCATAAATTCAGAGTGCCAACTTCTAAAATCCAAAATTGAGGGTTTGATTTTATCAGAGTGGCAACCTCTACAAGTTTAAACCTTAAATTAGACTTTTCCCTATATAGTAATTGACAATGCCAAAGTACGAACTATGGTTATTGCCTGTTCATGCATCAATTATTGTATTTACGTGCATCAAAATGCTAGCTCGTCGATATGGTGACTAGCAAGCGTGCCTGTAGTGATGAATTTTGGCCCGAACGGGTACTATGTTTAATCATGAAATTAGTATGATTTTTTTAAAACTTGGATTATATAGTTCTTTGCGTGACACAAAAGAGGGTTAATACGAGAGTATGTTCTCTTCTCTTCTCTAACTACAAATCACATGCTACAAGTAAATTTGTGTGTAACGTGGATTGTTATCTCACATTCCAATCCGTTAAAGACTCATCAACGTGACATATGGTCACAAAACTATGTACGTACTCAACTGTATGGTAAAGAACTAAAGGAAAATTTAAAATATAAACCATTATTTATTTATTTATTTATTATTTAATATAAACTCTTAGTTTCTACTCCCTTCATTCTGAGATGTAAGATGTTTTACCTTTTGTCTAATTCTCTTGATCCGCATGCATCTAGATGCATTTTAGTCTGTAGGTTTATTCACTTTTCTCCGTATGTAGTATATAGTGAAGTAGCTAAAACATCTTATATTGTGGAACGGAGGGAGTATCATTCAGTTATATGATAGATATTGAACCAAAGGAGAGAGAATGAAGCAACAAAGGATAGGAAGAGAATGATTTAAGGGGAAAACGAACTTCGTACTAATAACCATAAATTTCTATGCTAACTGGAGAATATATTTGTTAGATTTGTGTAGAAGCTCTATAAGGGTACTAAAATACAGTGAAGTAGACCCAAAAATCAAAGACATATAAAGACACCAATGTATTATGCTACTGTTGCATGTTTGCTTATCTTTGCACATAATTTAGTTTAGAAAAATGTTGCAAACTAACATTTAAACATGGATTCTTCTTCATAAGAAATCTAGTTCTAATTTAAGAAGAACAATGACAATATAGGTAATATTGTAAGATAAAAATTTAAAATATGTTAAAAAGTATTATATAAAATTAACATGGTAAGATTTAATGACATATTTATGAATAAGTAAAAAAGTTTATTATAAATAACCGATTTCTAATAAAAAATAGTAATGACATGGAAAACTGTCTCCCTTTTCGATTAGACAAAATAGTTCTCGTTTGGCTCTCAGTCACACACTATAATTAAACTGACAAAGAAAGTCTGGACCATGGAATTGAAAGGGTACAACCTGCAGCCAACCTGCTTTCCTTTTTCCATGGGGCTCACCTTGTTGCTATCAACTCGGAAACGGCAAGACTAGTTCCTACCGCTATATACTTTACATTGCATAATTAGTGCTGCAGAGTTTGATTATGCACTAGTTTCTAGTGCTATATAGATTAATTTTCAAATTAGTCAGGCAGGAAAAAGTTTTTGTAGTAAGATATATGCATGAAATTACGGGAGTACCAGATTCCATTGCATGCAATCAGAATGCTGCAAGTCTGCAGCAAAGCGACAAACATGTCGCGAAACCATGGCGTCGTTGCAGTTGACGCAGAGGCTCATTTGATTTACTAGGAGAATGGCTTCTGGATAGTTGTTGCGTTACCTATTCCACATGGGATGGAGCAATCAAGAGGGAAGAAAATTAGCGATCTGGCTTAATGTTTTATTTGCATACATAAATAATGTGAATTGAATTCTATATACATGAATTTTCGGGTGCATTAATGATGTATAGTGGTATAAAAACCGTTAGACAAATTGTTTGATAGATGGCAGCAAGGATTCAGGTCAACCAAGTTGACGACAAAGGTGAACCCGTAAGTCCGGTAGTTACTGTCCGGTCATACAACAACACTGTTGGATACATCACCCATGAAATCTGCAATGTGAAGGACGACACCCTTAGAGGAGTTGAGCTAAAAGAGGTGCGCGACCTTCTCATCTATAGGATTCACCAAAGATACAAGTTTAGGCTAGTCTACAACAACTTGGAGTATATGGGTAATCTTGTGAATGAACGTGCCCTATGATATCCCACAAGTAGAGGGGATCGTGTGTAGCCTTTTCAATAAGTAAGAGTGTCGAACCCAACGAGGATCTAAAGGTAGAATAAATGTTCTCTCAAGTTCTATCAACCACTAATACAACTCTACGCACACTAGACGTTTACTTTATCTAGGAAATAATACTAGCAATAATACGGATATAAGAGATAGCTTTGCAAGATAATAAATACAAGAAAGTAAATGTTAGTGCTGCAGCAATAAAGTATACTAATTAACCATAAAATAACAGTACCATGAGTGTGGAAGAATGGTGGTGATTGTGGTGGATTTTTCCATGATCAAATAGTCAAATACATGGTTGATATTTCTCATTTATGTTGTAGAGGCAAAGCTAACAATCTCTCACTATCCAATGATTGCAAGTACTTATGATTGGAACTCTAACAAACATCTGTAACTATTAGAAGATAAATTAAGGTAAAAAAACCCAACCATAGCATTAAGATCAAAATGTCCTCTTTATCCCATATGATTCAATCACTAGATTGGGGCTCATGTTTCTGTCACTCAAGCAGCCCTCCCTCTAACTTTCTACACATACTACAAACCCTATATTGTGATCCATGTGCGCATAAACATATGATGGCACCATAGGACTATAACAAATTCAATATATAGCTCAAACCATCCATAGAGATTCCACAATCAATCATATGACAAAAGAGATATACACAAACATGACATAGATGCAACAGATCATCTGCAAATAATTTCTAACATCAAACACCATGTTTACATAGGGAGGTACAGAGGAGTGTGGGAGGATGAACCACTGTATATAAGTAGGAATGGGCGATGGACATGGCGGTGAAGACGTGGAGAGGACAGCGTGGGGCGCAGGGACTCCTTCCCTGCGTCGCCGGCATCATAGGGGAGCACCGCCCCTTAGCCCTCTTCCTTCATGGACTTGGGATCCCTCCCCCATGGAGATGGGATCCATGGGGGAGGTTAAAAAGTGGCTTTGGTGGCTGGAAATTCGTGGTATGGGGTTTTCTCCCACGACATAGGTTTCCTCCGTTTATATAGTCTCACGGATTTTCGTCATCCCATCTTGGGCTGTGGTAAATCAGGCGTATCTCGGTCGTCCGGACTCGGAATCAGGCGAATTTTGACTCTAGAACGTACGCCGCAAAATTCCCCACAACTTTGTATTCTGTGAGATTTCCGTTTGACACTGTCTTCGACTCGTAATATTGCAATATTTAAGAAGTGTTTCCAGACAGATTTCAGGAAAGTCCCAGTTCGACTCCAACAAGGTTTCTTCTTCTATTTTTGATAATTCCTACATATCAAAGTGTAAAACAAGAACATTGTGCACTTTTGTAACTATTAGTAGGTTAGTCCAAATAAATCATAAACTTAATAAAAAATAATTATGAAAAGCATTAAAGTAGCTTGAAACCATAAAAAAATATAGATACGTTTTGAATGTATCAACATCCCCAAGCTTAGTTCCTACTTGTCCTCGAGTAGGTGAAACGATAAAAACAAAACAATTTTTGGTGATATGCTACCAACATAATATTGAACATCAATAATGTAAACGCATATGTTAGCTGAGATCATAGAACTTAAGCACAATCATGATAAATAAAACTTTAATAATAAAGCATAGCAATTACCTTGCATCATGAGAAGTAACACAAATAGAAGATTATGAATAATAATGCATCGAAAGTTATACGTTTGTTTCAAGTATAGATAAAGCATGGCAAAGTGATATTTCGCTAGTCCTTAAGAGTAGGGAAAAACATAAATGTCAGTACACCTTCAAAGTTTATGAGGAAGACTAGAACAAATAATTTGAGAACAAGTAATAACACATCATGAATAAATTGATAATGTTTCTGGGACAAATGCACATTAAACTCAAAATGGCAACTATGCTCTCTCAACTGTGCATAATGTTAGAAGATGGAGACTCAACATAAAAATGAAATGAAAGGCCCTTCGCATAGGGAAGTATGGATCACTCATGTGCTAGAGCTTTTATTTTATTAAACAGAGGTGTAAAATGTTTGACAGTCCTCACATCCATCTTACACAAACCATGGCTAACCGAATCCTCAGGTGCCTGCCAACAATCACATACCAAGGAGGAGTGTCTATATTTTGGGAGAATGGCCTCTGGATAGTTGCTGCTTTAACTATTCCACATGGGATGGAGTAATCAAGAGGGAAGAAAATTAGCGATCTGGCTTAATGTTTTATTTGTATACATAAATAATGTGAATTTTATTTTATATATATATATATATATATATATATATATATGAATTTTCGGGTGCATTAATGATGTATAGTGGTATAAAACCCGTTAGACAAATTGTTTGATAGATGGCAGCAAGGATTCAGGTCAACCAAGTTGACGACAAAGGAGAACCCGTAAGTCCGGTAGTTATTGTCCGGTCATACAACAACACTTTTGGATGCATCACCCGTGAAATCTGCAATGTGAAGGACGACACCCTTAGAAGAGTTGAGCTAAAAGAGGTGCGCGACCTTCTCATCTATAGGATTCACCAAAGATACAAGTTTAGGCTAGTCTACAACAACTTGGAGTATATGGGTAATCTTGTGAATGAACGTGCCCTATGATATCCCACAAGTATAGGGAATCGTGTGTAGGCTTTTCGATAAGTACGAGTGTCGAACCCACCGAGGAGCTAAAGGTAGAATAAATGTTCTCTCAAGTTCTATCAACCACTGATACAACTCTACGCACACTAGACGTTTACTTTATCTAGGAAATAATACTAGACCAATAATACGGGTATAAGAGATAGCTTTGCAAGATAATAAATACAAGAAATTAAATGTTAGTGCTGCAGCAATAAAGTATACTAAGTAACCATAAACTAACTGTACCATGAGTGTGGAAGAATGGTGGTAATTGTGGTGGATTTGTCCATGATCAAATAGTCAAATACATGGTAGATATTCCTCTTTTATGTGGGAGAGGCAAAGCTAACAAGCTCTCACTATCCAATGATTGCAAGTACTTATGATTGGAACTATTGCAAACATCCGTAACTACTAGAAGATAAATTAAGGTAAAAATACCCAACCATAGCATTAAGATCAATATGTCCTCTTTATCCCATATGATTCAATCACTAGATTGGGGCTCATGTTTCTGTCACTCAAGCAGCCCTCCCTCTAACTTTCTACACATACTACAAACCCTATGATGTGATCCATGCGCGCATAAACATATGATGGCACCAAGTACTGTAACAAATTCAATATATAGCTCAAACCATCCATAGAGATTCAACAATCAATCATATGACAAAAGGGATCTACACAAACATGACATAGATGCAATAGATCATCTGCAAATAATTTATAACATCAAACACCATGTTTACATAGGGCGGTACAGAGGTGTGTGGAAGAATGAACCATTGTATATAAGTAGGAATGGGCGATTGGGGATGGCGGTGAAGACGTGGAGAGGACAGCATGGGGCGCAGGGCGGCTGCGCCGGCGGTGGCGCAGGGACTGCTTCCCTGCGTCGCCAGCATCATTGGGGAGCACCGCCCCTTAGCCCTCTTCCTTCATGGACTTGGGATCCCTCCCACATGGAGATGGGATCCATGGGGGAGGCTAAAACGTTGCTTTGGTGGCTGTAAATTCGTGGTATGGGGTTTTCTCCCACGACCTAGCTTTCCTCCGTTTATATAGTCTCACGTATTTTCGTCATCCCATCTAGGGCTGCGGTAAATCAGGCGTATCTCGGCCGTCCGGACTCGGAATCAGGCGAATTTTGACTCTAGAACGTACGCCGCGAAATTCCCCACAACTTTCTTCTGTGAGATTTCCGTTTGACGCTGGCGTCGACCCGTAACTTTGCAATATTTAAATAGTGTTTTCAGACAGATATCAGGAAAGTCCCAATTCGACTCCAACAAGGTTGTTTCCTCTATTTTTGGTAATTCCTACAATCAAAGTGTAAAACAAGAACATTGTGCACTTTTGCAACTATTAGTAGGTTAGTCCAAATAAATCATAAACTTAATATAAAATAATTATGAAAACCATTAAAGTAGCATGAAGCCATAAAAAATTATAGATACGTTTTGAATGTATCAACATCCCCAAGCTTAGTTCCTACTCGTCCTCGAGTAGGTAAAACTATAAAAACAAAACAATTTTTGAGGTGACATGCTACCAACATAATATTGAACATCAATAATGTAAACGCATATGTTATCTGAGATCATAGAACTTAAGCACAATCATGATAAATAAAACTTTAATAATCAAGCATAGCAATCACCTTGCATCATGAGAAGTAACACAAATAGAAGATTATGAATAACAATGCATCGAAAGTTATACGTTTATTTAAAGTATAGAGAAAGAATGGCAAAGTGATATTTCGCTAGTCCTTAAGAGTAGCGCAAAACATAAATGTCAGGACACCTTCAGAGTTTATGAGTAATACTAGAACAAATAATTTGAGAACAAGTAATAAACATCATGAATCAATTAATAATGTTTCTGGGAAAAATACACATTAAACTCAGAATGGCAACTATGCTCTCTCAACTGTGCATAAAGTTAGATGATGGAGACTCAACATAAAAAGTAAATGAAAGGCCCTTCGCAGAGGGAAGCATGGATCATTCATGTGCTAGAGCTTTTATTTTATTAAACAGAGGTGTAAAATGTTTGACACTCCTCCCATCCATCTTACAAAAACCATGGCTAACCGAATCCTCAGGGTGCCTGCCAACAATCACATACCATGGAGAAGTGTCTATATTTTGGGAGATGTATGCTAATGTCAACGAATGGTAAACAGAAAATACAGTACGTCACAAGCTAACTAGATTTCACAAGAGCGGCTCACATATGAAGGATGCAATTGGTGTAGAAGTTCATCCTTTTTTTCTCTTTTTTTTTACATAATTATGCTTTGACTGATAAATCAGGCGCAAACTAGTGAAGAAATTTTGTGTGTATTAATTTGGGGCTGGGTACCCCGCTGCGAGATCTTCTATCAATCCGATAAGCGGATGAAGCCACTAGTCCAGGGTGTGAAAACCAATCAATAAGTGAGATAAAAATTCTCTATTTACGTCCTCATGAGCCAAAACAAGAACACAAAGCAGGAGTAATTTTGAAGGTTTTAAAGATACCACATGAGAAATTTACTTGGAGTGGCAGTTAAATACCACATGTAGGTAGGTATGGTGGACACAATGGGAAAACTTGGTTTTAGGGAGTTGGATGCACTAGTAGAATTCCATACTCATTATAGGTGGAGGCTAGGAAAAGACTGGGAGCGACAAATCAAGAGAGCATAAGAGCCATAATCATGCATAACGACATAAACATCATTAATCAAAGCATAAGTGGTACCACAAGTTCAAAAACTAAATGATCATAGAGGCTATTAGTGAATGGTTCATAGTTATAAACATAGTATGAGCATGCGCCAAGTCAACCAAATAAAACATTCGAAGTGAATACCACAAATTTATGCTTCAATATGAAAGAAGAACTCATGATTCTTTCAATGGCACATGAAACACTCTCAGCTATTTGAAGCTAATTATGTTACTCAATAACCACAAGGCTTTAAAACTAAAATAACATCTATCATGATATGCAAAAGTTCTAGCCACAGATTATACAAGCTTCTACTTGCACCATTAAAAATGCTACCTCAAGCAGCAGTTTATTTTCCCAACAAGCACCATACAAGATATGTTTTAACAAAAATACTCTACATGATACAGCAAGCAAACATGAGAGTACTCACATAACACCAGTAAAACTAACAGCTCTGAATAAGAGATGCATGAAAACAAAGGCTAAACGCAGTACTAGCAAAAAGTGAACACTCAGAGAACAATAAGAATGAAAAGTAGAGTGTTCTAAGCAATGTAAACGGAGTGTGTATCTCTCCCACACAAGTATGATAAGATCCAACTATAAACTACAACAAAGAAAACTAAACAAACTGAAAGAAAAAAATAAAAACCGCTCCAAGTAAATCACATAAGATGTGACCGAATAAAAATATAGTTTCACTAGAAGTGACCTGATAAATTGTTGATGAAGAAGGGGATGCCTTGGGTATCCCCAAGCTTAGGTGTTTGAGTCTTCTTGGAATTTTCTGGGATGTACCACCGGGGCATCCCAAGCTTAGGCTTTTCACTCTTCTTTATCACGTCATATCATCCTCTTCTCTTGACCCTTGAAAACTTCCTTCACACCAAACTTCTCACAATCTTCATTATCAACGTTAGTGCAATCGAAATAATAAATTCACGTGGTTCATTTTAAACACAATCCTACCACTCATAAACACATTAGCTACTGTCACAACTTATTTTAAAACTCTTTTTCTCAAAAGAACACCAAAAGAAAGAGATTAAGATGCACATGCAATTACTGGCAGAAATCTGTCAAAACAGAACAGCAGGTAAAGATGATTTTTTTCGAAAACCTTCTGTTGCTCAAATCAAAAAGTGTTAACTAAGAAAATTTACGTATATAACCCAGGGATTGCGCACAAAAAAACTCAGTTCATCTTGAGTTTTCTGTGATTTTGTATGAATTTAACAGTGGACAGCAGAAATCTGTTTACTGCGCAGAAATCCGAAATATAGTGTCAACTTTCCACTAGAGGCTTTACTTGGCTCAACTAATACATGGAAATAAAGATACGAAGGAGTTTCTACAGAAGTATAGAACCCCTTGACTCAAAGAAAACAGAGAAAAACAATGCAAAAATTAAGAAATGGGTTATCTCCCAAGAAGTGCTTTTCTTTAACGCCTTTTAGCTAGGCCCGATAATATTCCCAAAGTGCTACTATTAAACGAAATCAAATTTTCTTTCTGAATTACAGAAAGGTTTCTTAAGTAGCCAACTTATAAATGAAAGGTAAGACCCAAAAAAAATCAAAGGAAAATGCAAAGAGGCCACTCTTACAACAAAAGTCAGAATCTGTCCAGAAAAATAGCAGCTGGGAAACGTATTTATTAGGTCCACTTAAACATGTCATAAATGTTTCCAAATTTTTTGAATGCAGAGGGTTAGATGATACATAACCAATTAAATTTTATTGACTTTTTGAATTTCAGTTAAATATGAAAAATCGTACAGTGAGCAGCATATGCTAAAAACAAAAAAAAAACCTTAAATATGCATCAACTACAACTAAATTTGCAAAACTTGGTACTTTATATTTTTTGAAACTAAAATAACAGAGGATAAACAAGAATTAAACTTCATAGTAATAGCAAAGAAACCTAAAAATAAATGAAAGCAAATTAAAATACATGTTAAGACCATATCATGTGAAAAAGGTAATATAGATCATGAACGAGACAACCTCATTTTTGTGGATGGATAGGGGGATGACTCGGGCAACCCAAAGCTTAGATGGTTGTATCTTCTTCAATATTCTCTTGGGATGCACCTAAACGTCCCCAATCTTGAGCTCTTGCATCCTTTTGTTCATCTCATATCACCATATTGATTAGATATTATAAGCTATATCCACATAAAACTTCACAAAACTCATTAATAGGGTTAGTACTCATTAAATAAAATTCACTCATGTTCAAGTATTGGAAAGTTTCATGATATTTATTAAACATTAAACACGGTATATACCGAGGTTTTTTATAAAATTTCCGTTGTCCGTCGAAAAACTAAGGAAACTAAGAACACTAAGAACAATATTGAATAAACAAAGAAATCTGTGAAAACTGAAAAGATGTCCCTAAATGAGATAGTTATGTAGCTAAAATCAAAAAACATAAAAATAATGAAAGAAGGATCATAATCTCAGATTTATGCACAAAATATTTCAGATCAAAATAATGTTCTGGCGATTTTAAACAGGTTATACGGTGAAACACAACAAATCTGTTTCTGCGCAGTAAACCAAACTTTTGCACTTTCAAGTAAGTAGGGACTAATATTAGCACGCTATTTTTTTATGTACGGAGGCATATAGACAATATTTACAATATATACATGTTTTTATCTGAAAATCTTCCATGGAAAGTTTTGTTTTGGTTTCATAGGCATGAACACATGTGTTCAAGGTCGACCCCCACTTAACCATTACTCATCTTTTCAATCACTTTTCTATTTGAAAAAATTTTAGATAACAAGTACAACTAATTTTTTTATAATTCGCATTCCCTGTCTAAACTAAGATAGAAAACAACTTACAACTCAAAGTAAAAACTATTTAAAGACAAAGCAAACAAGTGCACACAAGAATATTCACCCACGCTATTGCTCCCCGGCAACGGCGCCAGAAAAGGTCTTGATATCCCACAAGTATAGGGGATCGTGTGTAGCCTTTTTGATAAGTAATAGTGTCGAACCCAACGAGGAGCTAAAGGTAGAATAAATGTTCTCTCAATTTCTATCAACCACTGATACAACTCTACGCACACTAGACGTTTACTTTATCTAGGAAATAATACTAGAGCAATAATACGGGTATAAAAGATAGCTTTGCAAGATAATAATTACAAGAAAGTAAATGTTAGTGCTGCATCAATAAAGTATACTAAGTAACCATAAACTAACAGTACCATGAGTGTGGAAGAATGGTGGTAATTGTGGTGGATTTGTCCATGATCAAATAGTCAAATACATGGTTGATATTCCTCTTTTATGTGGGAGAGGCAAAGCTAACAAGCTCTCACACTATCCAATGATTGCAAGCACTTATGATTGGAACTCTAGCAAACATCCGTAACTACTAGAAGATACATTAAGGTAAAAATACCCAACCATTGAATTAAGATCAAAAGGTCCTCTTTATCTCATATGATTCATACACTAGATTGGGGCTCATGTTTATGTCACTCAAGCAGCCCTCCTCTACCTTTCTACACATACTACAAACCCTATGATGTGATCCATGCGCGCATAAACATATGATGGCACTATAGGACTGTAACAAATTTAATATATAGCTCGAACCATCCATAGAGATTCAACAATCAATCATATGACAAAAGGGATCTACACAAACATGACATCGATGCAATAGATCATCTACAAATAATTTATAACGACAAACACCATGTTTACATAGGACGGTACAGAGGTGTGTGGGAGGATGAACCACTGTATACAAGTAGGAAATTGCGATGGAGATGGCGGTGAAGACGTGGAGAGGACAGCGTGGGACGCAGGGCAGCGGCGGCGTCGGCGGTGGCGCAAGGACTCCTTCCCTGCGTCGTCGGCGTCATAGGGGAGCACCGCCCCTTAGCGCTCGTCCTTCATGGACTTGGGATCCCTCCCCCATGGAGATGGGATCAATGGGGAGGCTAAAACGTGGCTTTGGTGGCTGGAAATTCGGGTATGGGGTTGTCTCCCATGACTAGGTTTCCTCCGTTTATATAGTCTCACGGATTTCCGTCATCCCATCTAGGGCTGCGGTAAATCAGGTGTATCTCGGCCGTCTGGACAAGGAATCAGGCGAATTTTAACTCTAGAACATATGCCGTAAAATTCCCCACAACTTTATCTTCTGTGAGATTTCCGTTTGACGCTGTCTTCGACCCGTAACGTGGCAATATTTAAAAAGTGTTTTTAAACAGATTTCAGGAAAGTCCCAATTCGACTCCAACAAGGTTTCTTCATCTATTTTTGGTATTTCCTACACATCAAAGTGTTAAACAAGAACATTGCGCACTTTTGCAACTACTAGCAAAAATGCCCGTGCGTTGCTACGGCGTATGGATCGTCTAAAAGAAGCAAAATGAGAATACAATTTGGGGTTCATTCGCCTGGTAAGAGAAACTGCAATACAATTGAAAGTGCACATTGATATTCTTTGGATGGAAAAATCGATGCTAGTTACCTTCGTTGGAGCCTCTGTCGGCATCCTAGCGCTTATGATGCTCCGAGCAATACTTTGCATCATTGCAAAGTGCATCTATTTATGCAATAATCTCAGGTTATCATCCATGTTCAAGCTTGGTAGTCAAGTAGCTTCCATCACTTGGATCATAAGTGTTTCCCTCGAATTTAAAGTTCCTAAGAGTATCATGCCAGCTCCCAACTACCATAATCCTCACCGCTGAATTCTGGTTTGGTGGTCAAAGTTCCTGTCTTAAAAGAGGAAATAACCGTTGTATATACAACATAATGTCTCAGCCATCTTCCTTGTGCCCATGTGGCGAGTCACACTTCACAGTGGCGTTGTCGATATTGAATCTCCTTAAGCGCCTAGAGAGCCGCGCTGCTCTTCTGCCAGACCGTCAGCGCAATTACTTCACGCCTCGCACACCGTCAGCGCAATGACACCACGGCCGCGGCGAGCAGGATGCACACGAGCATCGTTGAACTGTTCGACCACCAGCTTCCAGACAGAGTGTGGCGAGTGACGCTCCAGCTCTTTGGGCCCGTACATCTGCAGCCAGCATGGTGCATCCACGGAGTTGAGTCCGCGGCCTGTCTAGCAGCCTAGCTCCGCCAGGCACTCCATCGGGGAGCGACGCCGAGGTGTGGCCATACTCCTGGGCCGCCCTGGACTCTGAAACAACATATACATCCGATTTTTCTAACGCGGCAGATTCAGTCGTGTGGCGTAGGACCATCGTTCCCATCGCGGGCGAGTTCAGATCCAAGCACTGCGGCGCTCGCGACGATGGAAGGATACCCACACGGCCCGCTGGATCACGGCCTCATCCATGCCCGCCACAACGTGCCTGTACGTGGCGTTTTCGATCAATTCTCGTGGGTTAGGGCAGGTATTGGACGAGTCGTCGATCTCGTTTCCATCGTGGTCGATCATGTTTACTCGGACGCCTAGATCTTGCATGAATGACGTCGGTGTCGTTCTGAAGGTGTGTCGCGAGTAGGCTTTCGCTTGAGGATGACGCCGGTGCGAGCAAGACACGGTAGCCGAGTCTGAACGCGATTCCACAATCACAACCGTTCCACATCCGGCCTCAAGTTCCATGTTGCGTGCATCCCGCATGGACGTCCCTGCTCCCACCTCACAGGTAGACGGCAGACGCCGCCGGTCTCGCTGCCCCTGCCTTGCGCGCCGTCCGTCGCTGTAGCCCTAGGTCACCTTGTGCATGGCCGCCACGGCCTCACCGGTTCTCCACCGCGACCTTCCTCTAACAGGATCTCCAAAGCAAGCTTCATCCGAGCGGGCCTGTGCTCTGCATCGCGCCCAGATGGCGTCTACCGCGAGCCTGCTCCATGGGCCCTTGCTCCGGCGTGGTGTATGCTGGAGCCGACACCAACGATGGATCACCACAAGGAACCTGTTGTCCGATCCCAACGCATGTGCTGCCTGTAGTGGGCTATGTCCTGGTAATCGTCAGGATCTCGGCTGGTTCTTGCTTGATGTTCTCTCGAATTGCTAGCTCATGTACGTGTCGTGTGCCATTGCTCCTACACCCTCGATTTTGTTCGGAAAGTTGGACTATTTTGGAGCAGCCTAATTGAACGCACCCATATTTAAATGCTTATACAAAACGGAAAGAAGAGGCCAACCCGGTTCTAATCAGGATACGTGTTTAGATTGGTATCTTATACAATCAGGGGTCACGGTCTCCCACGAGCTACGACGGACGTATGAACAAATGACTAAACCTAGGGACGTATGAAACCAAAGCCAGCCAACGGAGGAAAAATCTGCGGAAAAAACCTTACTCCTTCCTTTATTTTCTTGTCCTCCGTCCTTCGTAATATTCAGTAACCTCTTAGGACTCTACTTCCTAGGTGAACTCTACCAACAAAATAAGCGAACCTAGCAAACGCTAGTGCCAAACCATCGAACGTACCAAAAAAAAAGAAAAAAAAAGTTCAAACCGATTTTTAACTTATGGGTGGTATAAGTGGGTAATTTTGTTCAACTTTTAGGGCAAATTGGATAATGGACCGACCCACCAACCAACCAACCAGGAAACCTTAATGCTTTTATTATTAGGTAAAGATTAGTAGGTTAGTCCAAATAAATCATAAACTTAATATAAAAATAATAATGAAAAGCATTAAAGTAGTATGAAACCATCAAAAATTATAGATACGTTTTGAATGTATCAACATCCCCAAGCTTAGTTCCTACTCGTCCTCGAGTAGGTAAAACGATAAAAACAAAATAACTTTTCAGATGACATGCTACCAACATAATATTGATCATCAATAATGTAAGCTGAGATCATAGAACTTAAGCACAATCATGATAAATAAAACTTTAATATTAAAGCATAGCAATCACCTTGCATCATGAGAAGTAACACAAATATAAGCTTATGAATAAAAATGCATCAAAAGGTATACGTTTGTTTCAAGTATAGAGAAAGCATGGCAAAGTGATATTTCGCTAGTCCTTAAGAGTAGGGCAAAACATAAATGCCAGGACTCCTTCAAAGTTTATGAGGAAGACTAGAACAAATAATTTGAGAACAAGTAATATCACATCATGAATCAATTAATGATATTTCTGGGACAAATGCACATTAAACTCAGAATGGAAACTATGCTCTCTCAACTATGCATAAAGTTAGGATGGAGACTCAACATAAAAAGTAAATGAAAGGCCCTTCGCAGAGGGAAGCATGGATCACTAATGTGCTAGAGCTTTTATTTTATTAGACAGAGGTGTAAAATGTTTGACACTCCTCCCATCCATCTTACACAAACCATGGCTAAACGAATCCTCGGGTGCCTGCCAACAATCACATACCATGGAGGAGTGTCTATATTTTGAGAGATGTATGCTAATGTCAACGAATGGTAAACAGAAAATACAGTACGTCACAAGCTAACTAGATTTCACAAGAGCGGCTTCCATATGAAGGACGCAACTGGTGTAGAAGGTCATCCATCTTTCTCTTTTGTTTACACAATTATACTTTGACTGATAAATCAGGGGCAAAAATAGTGAAGAAAGTTTGTGTGTATTAATTTGGGGCTGGGCACCCCGCTGCCAGCTCTTCTATCAATTTGATAAGAGGATGAAGCCACTAGTTCAGGGTGTGAAATCCAATCAACAAGTGAGATAAATATTCTCTATTTATGTCCTCATGAGCAAAAACAGAAACATAAAGCATGAGTAATTTTGAAGGTTTTAAAGATACCACATGAGAAATTTACTTGGAGTGGCAGTTAAATACCACATGTAGGTAGGTATGGTGGACACAATGGGAAAACTTGGTTTTAGGGAGTTGGATGCACGAGTAGAATTCCGTACTTATTATAGGTGGAGGCTAGCAAAAGACTGGGAGCGACAAATCAAGAGAGCATAAGAGCCATAATCATGCATAACGACATAAACATCATTAATCAAAGCATAAGTGGTACCACAAGTTTAAAAACTAAATGATCATAGAGGCTATTAGTGACGGGTTCATAGTCATAAACATAGTATGAGCATGCGCCAAGTCAACCAAATAAAACATTCGAAAATGAATACCACAAATTTATGCTTCAATATGAGAAGAAGAACTAATGATTCTTTCAATGGCACATTAAACACTCTCAGCTATTTGAAGCTAATCATGCTACTCAATAACCACAAGGCTTTAAAACTAAAATAACATCTATCATGATATGAAAAATTTCCGGCCACAGACTATAGTAGCTTCTACTTGCACCATTAAAAATTCTACCTCAAGCAGCAGTTTATTTTCCCAACAAGTACCATACAAGATATGTTTTAACAAAAATAATCTACATGATACATCAAGCAAACATGAGAGTACTCACATAACACTACTAAAAATAACAACTCTGAATAATAGATGCATGAAAACAAAGGCTAAACGCAGTACTAGCAAAAAGTGAACACTCACAGAACAATAAGAATGAAAACTAGAGTGTTCTAAGCAATGAAAACTGAGTGTGTCTCTCTCCCACACAAGTATGATAAGATCCAACTATAAACTACCGCAAAGAAAACTAAACAAACTGAAATAAAAAATAAAAGACGCTCCAAGTAAATCATATAAGATGTGACCGAATAAAAATATAGTTTCACTAGAAGTGACCTGATAAATTGTTGATGAAGAAGGGGATGCCTTGGGCATCCCCAAGCTTAGGTGTTTGAGTCTTCTTGGAATTTTCTTGGATGTACCACCGGGGCATCCCAAGCTTAGGATTTTTACTCTTCTTTATCACGTCATATCATCGTCTTCTCTTGACACTTGAAAACTTCATTCACACCAAACTTCTCACAATCTTCATTTGCAACGTAAGTGCAATCGAAATAATAAATACACATGGTTAAGTTTCAACACAAGCCTAGCACTCATAAACACATTATCTACTGACACAACTTATTTTAGAATATTTTTCGCAAAAGAATACCAAAATAAAGAGATTAAGATGCAAATGCAATTATTGGCAGAAATCTGTCAAAACAGAATAGCAGGTAAAGATGATTTTTTTCGAAAACCTTCTGTTGCTCAAATCAAAAAGTGTTCAACTAAGAAAAGTTACATACATAGGCCAGTATTATGCACAAAAAAACTCAGGTCATTTTGAATTCTCTGTGATTTTGTACGAATTTAACAGTGGACAGCAGAAATATGTTTCCTGCGCAGAAATCCGAAATATAGTCTCAACTTTCCACTAGAGGCTTTACTTGGCTCAACTAATACATGAAAATAAAGATACAAAGGAGTTTCTACATACGTATAGAACCCCTTGACTCAAAGAAAACAGAGAAAAACAATGCAAAAATTAAAAAATGGGTTATCTCCCAAGAAGTGCTTTTCTTTAACGCCTTTTAGCTATGTCCGATAATATTCCCAAAGTGCTACTATTAAACGAAATCAAATTTTATTTTTGAATTACAGAAAGGTTTATTCAGTTTCCAACATATAAATGAAAGGTAAGACCCAAAAAGAATCAAAGGAAAATGCAAAGAGGCCACTCTTACAACAAAAGTCAGAATCTGTCCAGAAAAATAGCAGCTGGGAAACGTATTTATTAGGTGCACTTAAACATGTCATAAAATTTTCCCAATTTTTTAAATGCAGAGGGTTAGATGATACATAACCAGTTAAATTTTAGTGACTTTTTGAATTTCAGTAAAATATGAAAAATCGTACAGTGAGCAGCATATGCTAAAAACAGAAAAACCCTTAAATATGCATCAACTACAACTAAATCCACAAAACTTGGTACTTTATTTTTTTATAAACTAAAATAACAGAGGCTAAACAAGAATTAAACTGCATAGTAATAGCAAAGAAACCCAAAAATAAATGAAAGCAAATTAAAATACATGTTAAGACCATATCATGTGAAAAAGGTAATATAGATCATGAACGAGAAAACCTCATTTTTGTTGATGGATACGGGGATGACTCGGGCATCCCCAATCTTAGATGAGTGTATCTTCTTCAATATGTACTTGGGATATAACTAAACATCCCCAAGCTCTTGCATCCTTTTGTTCATCTCATATCAGCATATTGATTAGATATTGTAAGCTATATCCACAAAAAACTTCACAAAACTCATTAGTTGGGTTAGTACTCATTAAATAAAATTAACTCATGTTCAAGTATTGGCAAGTTTCATGATATTTATTAAACATTAGCCACTTTATATACCGGGGTTTCTTATAAAATTTCTGTTGTCCGTCGAAAAACTAAGGAAACTAAGAACACTAAGTACAATATTGAATGAACAAAGAAATCTGTGAAAACTGAACAGCCTGTAAAGATGTCACTCAATAAGATAGTTATGTAGCTCCAATCAAAAAACATAGAACTAATGAAATAAAGATCATAATCTCAGTTTTATGCACAACAAATTTCTGACCAAAATAATGTTCTGGTGATTTTAAACGGGTTATACGGTGAAACACAACAAATCTGTTTCTCCGCAGTAAACCAAACTTTTGCACTTTCAAGTAACTAGGGACTAATATCAGCATGCTATTTTTTTATGTACGGAGGCATATACACAATATTTACAATATATACATGTTTTTATCGGAAAACCTTCCGTGGAAAGTTTTGTTTTGGTTTCATAGGCATGAACACAAGTGTTCAAGGTCGACCCCCACTTAACCATTACTCATCTTTTCAATCACTTTTCTATTTGAAAACATTTTAGATAACAAGTACAACTAATTTTTTTATAATTCGTATTCCCTATCCAAACTAAGATAGAAAACAACTTGCAACTGAAATTAAAAGCTATTTAAAGACAAAGCAAACAAGTGCACACAAGAATATTCACCCACGCTATTGCTCCCCGGCAACGGCGCCAAAAAAGGTCTTGATATCCCACAAGTATAGGGGATCGTGTGTAGCCTTTTTGATAAGTATGAGTGTCGAACCCAACGAGGAGCTAAAGGTAGAATAAATGTTCTCTCAATTTCTATCAACCACTGATACAACTCTACGCACACTAGACGTTTACTTTATCTAGGAAATAATACTAGAGCAATAATACGGGTATAAGAGATAGCTTGGCAAGATAATAAATACAAGAAAGTAAATGTTAGTGCTGCAGCAATAAAGTATACTAAGTAACCATAAACTAACAGTACCATGAGTGTGGAAGAATGGTGGTAATTGTGGTGGATTTGTCCATGATCAAATAGTCAAATACATGGTTGATATTCCTCTTTTATGTGGGAGAGTCAAAGCTAACAAGCTCTCACTATCCAATGATTGCAAGTACTTATGATTGGAACTCTAGCAAACATCCGTAACTACTAGATGATACATTAAGGTAAAAATACCCAACCATAGCATTAAGATCAAAAGGTCCTCTTTATCCCATATGATTCAATCACTAGATTGGGGCTCATGTTTCTGTCACTCAAGCAGCCCTCTCTCTAGCTTTCTACACATACTACAAACCCTATGATGTGATCCATGCACGCATAAACATATGGTGGCACCATAGGAATGTAACAAATTTAATATATAGCTCGAACCATCCATAGAGATTCAACAATCAATCATATGATAAAAGAGATCTACATAAACATGACTTAGATGCAATAGATCATCTCCAAATAATTTATAACGTCAAACACCATGTTTACATAGGACGGTACAGAGGTGTGTGGGAGGATGAACCACTGTATACAAGTAGGAATTGGCGATGGACATGGCGGTGAAGACGTGGAGAGGACAGCGTGGGGCGCAGGGCGGCGGCGGCGCCGGCGTTGGCGCAAGGACTCCTTCCCTGCGTCGCCGGCGTCATAGGGGAGCACCGCCCCTTAGCCCTCTTCCTTCATGGACTTGGGATCCCTCCCCTATGGAGATGGGATCCATGGGGGAGGCTAAAAAGTGGCTTTGGTGGCTGGAAATTCGTGGTATGGGGTTGTCTCCCACGACTAGGTTTCCTCCGTTTATATAGTCTCACGGATTTCCGCCATCCCATCTAGGGCTGCGGTAAATCAGGCGTATCTCGGCTGTTCGGACAAGGAATCAGACGAATTTTGACTCTAAAACATACGCCGCAAAATTCCCCACGACTTTATCTTCTGTGAGATTTCCGTTTGACGTTGTCTTCGACCCGTAACGTGGCAATATTTAAAAAGTGTTTTTAGACAGATTTCAGGAAAGTCCCAATTCGACTCCAACAAGGTTTCTTCATCTATTTTTGGTAATTCCTACACATCAAAGTGTAAAACAAGAACATTGTGAACTTTTGCAACTATTAGTAGGTTAGTCCAAATAAATCATAAACTTAATATAAGAATAATTATGAAAAGCATTAAAGTAGCATGAAACCATCAAAAATTATAGATACGTTTTGAATGTATCAACATCCCCAAGCTTAGTTCCTACTCGTCCTCGAGTAGGTAAAACGATAAAAACAAAATAATTTTTCAGGTGACATGCTACCAACATAATATTGATCATCAATAATGTAAACGCATATGTAAGCTGAGATCATAGAACTTAAGCACAATCATGATAAATAAAACTTTAATGATAAAGCATAGCAATCACCTTGCATCATGAGAAGTAACACAAATAGAAGATTAGGAATAACAATGCATCGAAATTTATACGTTTGTTTCAAGTATAGAGAAATCATGGCAAAGTGATATTTCGCTAGTCCTTAAGAGTAGGGCAAAACATAAATGCCAGGACACCTTCAAAGTTTATGAGGAAGACTAAAACAAATAATTGGAGAACAAGTAATATCACATCATGAATCAATTAATGATGTTTCTAGGACAAATGCATATTAAACTCAGAATGGCAACTATGCTCTCTCAACTATGCATAAAGTTAGGATGGAGACTCAACATAAAAAGTAAATGAAAGGCCCTTCGCAGAGGGAAGCATGAATCATTCATGTGCTAGAGCTTTTATTTTATTAAACAGATGTGTAAAATGTTTGACACTCCTCCCATCCATCTTACACCAACCATGGCTAACAGAATCCTCGGATGTCTGCCAACAATCACATACCATGGAGGAGTGTCTATATTTTCACTACCAGGGAAAAGCTTACCCGTGACGCACCGTTTTGCTTATCCGTGACGCACCTGGGCGCGTCACGGCTATCATGCCGCGCCTATGGGTTTAACCGTGACGCACCTAGCTGGTGCGCCGCGCCTATTGATACCCGTGACGCACGGGCTCGGTGCGCCGCGGCTATTGCGAGGCGCGTCACGCCTAAGTCCGGAGGTGCGCCGCGGCTAGGGATTTAGGTGCGTCACGGCTAAGTTACTTGGTGCGCCACGGGCATCAAGTTTTGCGAGTCACGGCTATCCTCCCAGGTGCGTCACGGGTACCCTTTTTGGTGCGTCACGGCTATACCGTGCTGTATTTTTTTGAAATACGCAGTACCGTATTTATACAGGTATATACACAGCTCAAATACAGAAGAATATCAGTAGACAAAATATATCAAAACAGTTCTTTGACGAACAAATGATATATCATAGTTGATCATACTGCTTAGAATTCCGAATAGCTACACCAAACAGTTGATTATGAATACAAAGTGTTTATCAGAGTCAAATAGATACAAGTGACCTACATCAGACGGTTAATCATCGGGACCGATTACATCGATCGATGATGCTTCATCATCGGGACAAGTGACCTATCTAGTCGCCGATAACCTAATCATCTAACTAGGAACCATAGCATGACGAGCGAGGCGACGGCGACAAGAGCGGCGGCGATGGTCTTCATCCACTTGTTGTTGTTCTTCTTCTTCTGTTCCTCCTCGAGATGGATGAACCACCTAGTTTCCGCCGCCACTCTTGTGTTGTAGGATTTGTAGGCATTCCCTTTGAACTTGTTCACCTGCTCGAAGCAGTCTTCCCAGTGATCGTAGACTCCTGGAACCCTGCCTCTAAACACCACGTAGCACCTCGGCATCTGTAATGACAAGAAAGAAAACCAAAAACAATAGTTTTAAACATGTCTGTAATAACTAGTAAATGGAGATATATTACATAAATAAGTTGAAAGTTAAACACAAAGGATCAAATTGGCCATTCATAGTTCGAAAGAAATCCAGAAACCCTCGCATTCGTTCCTTTCCCCGGATCATCACCTCCTGTAGTACCTCTTAACTGGAACAAGATGGTCATCGGTCTGTGTGCCTCATATTTAGGGTGGACACATACAAGCGGCCGTAGGTGGAGCCGCTGCGCCAAGTGGGATGCACAAGATCCTAACTTTGTGAAAATCACAAGGCGCAACGGACCACCTAGGCCATCTGAGTGTGAACCAACTCTTTTAATCATCGGCATTTATACAAAAGATCGAACGAACATAGGACCAGAATAATATAAAAGCAAGATAATCAAGCATTGACATAATTGAGCATCAGTTACGAATGGACGATTCATAATCGTAACGATGTGTGCCTCATATTTAGGGTGGACACATACAAGCGGCCGTAGGTGGTGCCGCTGCGCCAAGTGGGATGCACAAGATCCTAACTTTGTGAAAATCACAAGGCGCAACAAACCACCTAGGCCATCTGAGTGTGAACCAACTCTTTTAATCATCGGCATTTACTTATTCAAAAGATCGAACAAACATAGGACCGGAATAATATAAAAGCAAGATAATCAAGCATTGACATAATTGAGCATCAGTTACAGAATGGACGATTCATAACCGTAACGATGTGTGCCTCATATTTAGGGTGGACACATACAGGCGGCCATAGGTGGTGCCGCTGCGCCAAGTGGGATGCACAAGATCCTAACTTTGTGAAAATCACAAGGCGCAACGGACCACCTAGGCCATCTGAGTGTGAACCAACTCTTTTAATCATCGGCATTTACTTATTCAAAAGATCGAACGACCATCACAAGTAAGACCGCAATAATGAAAACAAAAATAATTAAGCATTGACATAATTGAGCATCTGTTACACGATGGACGATTCATAACCCTAACGATTGAGTTCGACTAATTTCGGAAAATGTAGCAAGCCTTACAATAGTTCTCACTCCTTCTGACTCATCCTCCCAGGGATTACAACGGGACAGCCCTCCGGAGTGATGAAGGGCCTGTCGTCACATGCAGTTGCTAGGTAGGTATCTATGTCGCGGTTCGGCATGTTGAACCGGCAGTAAAATGTCCCACTCTTGTTCACCACTTCATGAACGATTTGCGTGGCAAAGCACTTCTGGATATCATATATCTCTTCTCTAACCTTGTCATCGCCGACCATCGACAAGTGGGAGGCCCATTGTTGGACTTGACTAGGCAGGGTAAGGAACTGTTGATCCCGTACATACGCCCGCATATGATGGAGGACATAGTAGGTGTCTCGGTTACTGCCTGCCGGCTGCTTGACGCACGCGAAAGTCGTCGTGTGGGTGAACACCCGAGCACACTGAACGACCTTCTCCCTAGTGATTTTGCCCCCCCTTGCGTGGTAGCCGGTGAGAGCATTATCCAAAACTTTCTTCACGTTGGAGTAGTCTTTCTTCACCGCACTCCCTGAGTCGAGATACGTGGCATGCGAATGACTGATACAAATGCAGATGAGTGTGCATTGTGTATATCTGCGCGGAACAATCCAAACAAAGTGTTGGAAAGGAGCGATGAAAATCTAAAGAAAATCACTTTCGATTCGGCTAAGAATATTGACTTACCCGGCAAAGTAAGGCACGAGGATGTAATCCTTGGTCTGGTTCGCCAGCATGAAGTCCCGGAGATATGTCGACGCGACTACCTGGTTCCCAACGCCGCACAACACGTCGTGGCGCATGTAGAAGGGGTCCGCTATCGCGATGCCCGGTGTATTATCCCTGCTGACTTGCACCGCCAGACCGAGCGAGTATAGGCGGACCATGGAGTAGTGCAGCGGATTGCTATGGAACGTATCGAAGATGTCCGAAAACCGCAGTACTATCCTATCCGTGCCGGTTGACTCGACGAAGCCCAAGTCCTTTGGCACCATGGAAATGAAAACCGGGTATGATGGATCCTTGGATTCAAGAAGGCGCGATTCAAGATAAAGAATACTGTCATGCAAACTCCGCATATCCCCACTTGCGGCCTTGAGCTTGCTCTGGCTAAGCATAGGCTGACCAATCACATGCATCTTCGCATGCCTAGATGTAGGTGGGTCGTCCTGAACACGGAGCGGCATCTTAGCAGTCTGGCTCGCGGACTTTGCGGCCTTGGATCTAGGTCCTCTTTTCCGCGGCTTCGGCGCTTTCGGAATGATCTCCTTCTCAATCTCCTCATTAGCCGCCTTACGGATTGTGCCAGAGCTGAAAATAACTCCTCCCTTCGCACTTTTCTGAGTCTCTGTGCAGGGGCGACATCTGGAGGCGTGTCTTCCTGAGAACCGAATAGACGCTTGCAACTGGATTTATCCGCGGGAGGAGCCTCTCCACGAGCCTCCGTGCTATGGTAGGGTTCTTCTGGGGAGGAGCAATGTAATCTCCGCCATCAAAGTCATCAGCGATGAAATCCATGGCATCAAGATCAACATCATCCGCCGGGTGTTGTGCCATCTCCATGTCAGGGGTAGGCGACGGCGCGGCGATGGTCTTGCCATGGCTCCGCTCCGGCGCTTCTAGAGGGGTTGTTTTCGAGGTGGTGCCTCGCGCCTGTAGTTCTAGAGGCGATGTCTGCGGGGTGGCGCCCCTCTTCCCCAGGCGAATCTGGCTCTTCGGCCATTCCATGTTCCAAGGTAGGCACTGGAGCAGCGTCAGGGTATCGGGGTGATCTTCTTCCTGGTAGGGTTGAATGGGAGGCAACAAGTCGTCGTAGCCCGCCAGCACCCGAAGCAATCGAACTCTATATACGTCTTTGCGCATCGGCCTGTTGTGGAACCTGCGGGTTGACGGTTGAACGATCATACCCACAGCAACATCCTTCAACAGGCCGTCCACTGTGTGTAGGATAGTGCATGGAACGTCGGCGTTCTGCGGAAAACATGCAGGGCGTCAGATATGCCAGTCTAAGGCAAAGGAAGATCGAAGCTCGAACGCTTAACTATTTACCTGGCTGACGAGGGCGTCGAGATCCTCTAGTGGCGAGGGGCCAACGACGGCGGGCGTGCTACTATTGACTCGCGAGGGACCGTCGGCGGCGGGCGTGCAACTGATGGCCAGGCGGCGGTCGTTCGTTGGTGCACGCTCTTCATTCGGCGGAGGACCGCCCACTGTGGGCGCGCAACGGATGGTCAGGCGGCTAGAGGCGGGCGGAGTCACTATCGGCGCCGTGTTGTAGGCGGGCGGAGTCACCAGTGGGTCCGCAATCGTGGCGTTGGCCGGCGAGACTCTGGACAAGTCTCTTGAGTTGCTGCCATGCATGCTAGGCACCGGGCATGGCCCCACTCGACCTCCTTCATTCCATCGAGTAACCACATCGTAGATGGTAGGCAAAACGCTGCCCATTTGTCCTGCCAAAGCTGCTTTGACAATATTAGAAATATCGTCAACTTTTGCCTTGAGGTCTGCAATCTCGCGATCGCGGGCTTCGTCACGTTGGATATCTTCGACGGTCCTCCTTCTATTCCTTATCGCCTCCTTGGGCTCCTTGAAGTACTCTCTGAGCTTCGTCGTCGTGCCCAGGCCACAAACTCGGCCACCTGACGGCCTTTTGTGCTTTTCCTTCCCATGCGTCACGTTCACCGCCCTGTTTAAATTGTCGTCCCACGGGCCGTGCAGCCTCGGCATGGATGACGAGGTTCCACCACTTTCGATTTCTGCGTTTTGCACAATTAGCGTGAACCGTTTAGAATTCCACCAGTACACTATAATGCAATCGACTAGATTGTCGAGAGCAAACTAACTAGGGGGGTGTATTTACTTACCAAGTTTTCATACAACTTCTTCACCTTCTCATCATCGGTAGTATACTCATTAGCTACCGGGTCATATGTAAACCGGGCCCTGATGAAGTTTTTTGTCCGCGGCGAGTACCTTGCGAGAGGGTCAGGGATGCCCTCTGTTGCATGTTTGGCGTCCTCCTTCTCCCAATTGGGAATCACCGCTCTGTAACCGCCGCATCCCAGTTTGTGGGTACCTATGTTCAACCGCCGCATCCTTTGCCCCCAATCAGCGTTAGCCTTGGCGACTTCGCTCTCGCAAAGTAGCTTGAAGTCCCGGAGTTCAGCTTCGGTGATGTTCGGCTCACTCGCTAAAACATCCTCCAAGCTGTTTTTGGGGTTCAAGACCTTAACCTTCACCCGGTGTTTCCAGTTGCCCAAGGCGGTGTTCATCTTACCAATGGCGCAATGGTTGACCTTATTCCCCTCCAGATTGTCGTTATTGTACTTAAACGGCTCGTCTGGCGGATGCGGGTACAAGTATCGTCCGTGCAGCTTTCTAAAGAGAACAACCCGATAATGGGCATTCTCTTTTTTCCTTAGATAATCGGTGTTGATCCTGACAGTGTTCCGGACAGTACAACCAATTTGGTTGCCGAATCCTTTGACCACCGCCTCGGGCGCGATTGGATACCCACTGCTATCAATTTCCGTGATCTCTTCACGGTAGGTGCGGAGACTGTTCCTTTTCCGTTTTCTCGTTGCCGTCCTCTTCTTGGCTTTGCTACCACCATCTGTCTCACCGTCGGCATCAGTGGTGTCATTTCCACCGGCGGCGCCACTAGTGGTATCACCGGCGCCACTAGTCGTGGCGTCATCCTCCTAGCCACCGCTAGTGTCTGCGTCAGCCCCGGCATCCGCCGTCGGGTCGTATTGCTCATCTTCTTCGTCGGTGATTTGCCAGAACGGCTTAGAACCGCCGGCCTCGTCGTCGTGTGCCGTGTTCTGAAGGGGGAAATTATTGGTTAATCTAAAGGAAACAAAAAATCGACATACTACTCGATCACCGGAAAACGGCTAAGTCCTAAATTCACGGGAAAATTTCGGCATGACCTTTGCTAATTTTCTAACACTAGAGTGCCCGATTCTCGCCGAAACGGAAATTAATAAACATTTTGGCGAAAATGGGCAACTCATTTGAATTCCCTGCAAAGTTTTAAACGGCTCGATGCTGGACAGATTTCCAAAACATGATTCACCAGCACCATCACCAACACAAGAAATTTTTACAAAGTCCATTTCTTCTCCTGCACCACAGCTCGAGCTACACAGCTCAAGCACACATAATAAAAACCTTCACCACAAATCAATCTCCACAAGTTAATCCAACCACCAGGAACCAGTGAAATCACAGATCCAGTGGAATCATCACAAGGCCAAGCTAGGAACAGAAGTAGCAGGCCTGGAGGAAAGCAATGCAAGCAAGCAAGCCGGGAGTAAATCACAGCAAGCAAGTCCACAGTGGGCGGGAATTTTTCTCAGCCTAGCATAGAGTTGCTATGCTAAACACATCAGATGGAATTAAAAGGAAGCATAATATTTTTTTCGTATCTAAAACAAATTGCCTCAGCACAACATCATAGGCTTAGGCCAATAAAAATCATGTGTGGTCTGTTCTTATCAGTAAATAGCCAGAACAGGGACAAAGTAGCAATTCTTAAATTTATACCATCAACACAAATAATTGTTAGACATGTTAATCATGTGTAGTATGTTCTTATCAGTAAATAGCATGAATCAAACCTGGGCACTTCCTATCAGATAATAATTCCAGGGGCAGCAAGGTGAAGTAGATAACAATTTCATATAAATGGACCTAAACATACCCACCAGATTACACATTCTTGTGTGACAATCATGACAGTGTGATGCAAAACTTTTGATGTGATGCAATTCATGGATCATTGATGATGCAAAACTTTTGATGTGATTTAAACATCGTGCTTACTCGGATGATGCAAAAATAGTATTTGGAGGGAATATACATGTTCTTGACTTTTTTTATGTTGTCAGTTGCACTAATTCTATAGAATTACTCCAGTCAGAGACACAAACACCATACGAGTCTAAAATAAAAACAAGAGTACAGCGGAGTACATCAGAAGCAGGTTCAGTTTACAACAAATTACTCAAGAATTAACTTTCAGGATAGTCATGAATTAACTTTAAGAAGCTATGATCATAACAGGCTAGCTGATGGTAGAATAGGTAGATCATTTTCCTCTATGGAATTGCAAGAATTGTCGTTCATTTTATAGACTGATTATCTTGAGGAGTTTGGTGTTATCTGCAATAAGTGATTATTGAGTATTTAATCAACTACTCCAAGCAGTGGTTCAGTTCTTGTCAGTTAACAACCAAGCACATCAAACAGCAAAAGCAGAAGCAGGAGTAGCACAAGCAGGATTAGCATAGGAAGCACAAGCAGGAGTAGCACAAGCAGGTTCAGTTTACTCCAATCCACGGCACAAAAAACGCGGGATCAACTAGCTACTGAAAGAACATAGCTTGAGGAAGCACGTAGCAGCCGCCTCGACACCTAGCACCCATGGTCGATTTGTAGGAAGAGGACGGCAACGCTGTGAGTCGAGCTTGAGGAAGCACCAAATCCATGCTACATAGGTGAGGTGGGGAAGAAGGTGGACTCACCTTTCACACGATCGATGGCGAAGACGACAGATTTGGGGAAGATGACAGAGGTGGGCAAGGCGATGCTGACGGTCGATCCGGCTCCCTCCTTGCTGGCCCGGTCCGGCTCCCTCCTCGCTGGCTCCTAGTCCTGCTCCGGGTCGTGCTCCTCCTCGAGCAGCAGCGGTGCGGTGGTTCAGATCGAGATGGCGGTGGGCGGCTAGGGCGGGAGGTGGGCGCTGGGTAGTGGCGGTGGGCGCTGGGTAGTGGGGCAGGCGAGAGGAAAGCAGCGGCGCGGTGGCTAGAGGGCAGCAGCGGCGCGGTGGTTGTTCAGATCGAGATCGAAAATGTGGAAGACGACGATGTGGAAGAAGCTAGAGGGGAACGGTCCCGCGCGCGTGCCCCTATAGCAGAGGATAGCCGTGACGCACTTCAGCGAGATGCGCCGCGCATAGGTTAGCCGTGACGCACCGCAGAGGGGTGCGCCGCGCATAGCATAGCCGTGACGCACTGCAGCGAGGTGCGCCGCGCATAGCATAGCCGTGACGCACTGCGGATAGGTGCGTCGCGCCTATTCACAGATTATGTTCAAAACGAAACATTGCCTCTATGTATCACAACTTGTTACTTAGCCCAGTGGTTAGACTGTGCTGTCCCCAAACACCCGAGTTCGAATCCCCCCACACCCATTTTTTTGAATAATTTTAGAAAACAACATAAATTCATATAAATCAATATAACTTTCAAAATAAAATCTCAATTCATGTGTTGATTAATTTAAACATCATATCTTAGTGCATGCATATAAAATACATCATCATACATTGTCATCACTTCCTCGAATGCATGCAAACACACGACACATATATCGTTGTTCTTAGAGCTAGCGTTTTACAATTTTCTTTCCCTTCTTTGTTGCGGTTGAGTAATTCAGTCCCGGAACACCGTGCCTTCTTCGGTGGAATGGGCGACCTGTAGGTAGCGTTGTCCTGCTTCTTCTTGTTGTGTATTTCGTTCCATCGTCGTTGTCATCTTCCATTTTTGGGTCGTCGTACTGGTCAAAGTCTTGCTCGTTGGCTACTCCATCCATTCCGATGATGCTTCTTTTGCCTCTCCGCACGACAACACGGCTAGGCCTTGTCGGGTCAGTAATGAAAAAGCATTGGTCCACTTTGTTAGCCAAGACCCATGACTCATTTTTTGCGGTGACATTCGTGCCTGATTTGGCTTCAGGTATCACCATGGTGGTGAAATATTGTCCTTCTTTCCTGACGCTCTTTGCCCATGTGACACGGAACATTGGCACCTTCTCTCCGCAGTAGTCGAGTTCCCATATCTCGTCGATCCTACCATAGTATCTTTCCTTGACGTCACCTATTAATGATTCCATCGTTACTCCCGAGTTCTGGTATTCGCGATTCCGGTCCTTATTTGCCGTGTAGAATGTGTAACCATTGATATCGTATGCCTGATATGTCATGAGGTTATGTGCGGGGCCTTGTGACAATGTGAGTATGCATTTTTCTTCTTCAGAATAAGGCGTCTCCGGGTGATCGGTCATAATCTTCTCCCTGAACCACTGTGTGAAATGGATGTTGTGCTCACTGATTATTTCTGCTTCGGTCCTATGTTGTCCCCGGTCACTGTAATACTTCGCAATTAGCATTTTGTGCTTTTCCAACCAAGGACCGACCACTGTTAGATGTTGTAGCGTGACTAGGTTTGCTCTGTCAAAGTCGTTGCGTCGGCCCTGAAAGTCGACATTCATTTCGCGCTGGCCCTCGCGGTGTCCCCATCCAGCGAGCCTGCCAAAGTGCCTGTTTACGGGCAGACCAGAGTTCTCATCTTTGTCTAGAAAATTCGTTCAGAAAGAGATGCACTCTTCTGTTAGAAAGCCCTTGGCAATGTTTGCGTCTGGACGGGCCCTGTTGCGGACGTATCCTTTGATTGAACCGTTCATCCTTTCGAACGCCATCATGGAGTGTAAAAACGGCGGCCCGAGCTGGATGATATCATCCACGACAGGGACAAGGAGATGCACCATAATGTCGAAGAATGCGGGCGGGAAGTATATCTCAAGCTCGCATAGTATCACCACGATCTCTTCATGTAGCCTTGCGAGTTGCTTCACGCCAATCGACTTTCGAGAGATGACGTCAAAAAAGTTGCAGAGTCCAAACAGCGTTTTGCGGACGTGCTCGTCCATTATCCCTCGAATTGCAACTGGAAGTATCTGCGTCATCATCACGTGACAGTCGTGAGACTTCATCCTGCTGAACTTCTGCTTTGGTACGTCTAGGTATCTGCTTATCTTCCTCGCATAACCGTAAGGAAATTTGACTCCAAGGAGGCACTTGAAGAATTAGTCGATCTCCTTCTCGCATAGCGTGAAGCACGAAGGGGGACAGTAATATTCCGTCTTCTTGGCCTTTTTGCCCTTGCGGCGACCTTCCGTCCCATCTAACACATCATCATCATCATCATCCGGTTTTCCTCCGTGGAGCTCTCCCCTGATATTCAAAAATCTCAAGTCGTTCCTTGCTTTCGGCCCATCTTTGGTCCTCTCCGGCATGTTGTGCAGGGTGCCAAGCAGACTCTCGCACACGTTTTTCGTGATATGCATGAGGTCAAGGCAGTGGGGCGTGCGGAGAATCTTCCAGTACCTCAGGCCCCAGAGAACAGACCTTGTTTTCCATACACCCTCCAACGGCGCCGGCGCCTTTCGCTTCTTTCCCGGCGCAGGGCACTCTTTCCAGTTCTTCAACAGCTCGTCGATTTCCTCGCCGCTCCTTTGACGTGGGGCTCTTTGCATCTCAACTTCATTGTTGAACAGATCTTTGCGTTTTCTCCACGGGTCATCCTTGCGAAGCCACCTTCGATGCCCCAAGAACACGGTTTTTGAAGACCCGGGGTTTCTCTCTAGCTGGAGATACATAGTGTCATCCATGCACCTAACGCATGCACAGAATCCGTGCGTCACCTGCCCCGCGACATATCCGTAACCGAGGTAGTCATGCACCGTCGTGATGAGCGCGGCTCTCATTGGGAAAAACGTTTCTCCATAGGCGTCCCACGTATTGGCTGGCTCGTCCCATAACGTGGCTAGCTCCTCTTCCAACAACTGGACATACAAATTGATGTCGTTACCTGGTTGTTTCGGCCCTTGAATAAGCATACTCATCTGTATGTACTTCCTCTTCAAGCACAACCGGGGGGTAGGTTGTATATACATACAAACACGGGCCAGGTGCTATGGGTGCTGCTCTGGTTGCCAAAAGGATTTAATCCATCCGTACTCATGCACAACCTGATGTTCCTTGGATCATCACCGAATTCGGGGTATTCGATGTCGAGCGCCTTCCACTGGCTAGCATCTGAGGGGTGTGTCAGCATCGTGTCATCCTTCTCCGGATCAATTCCATCATGCTCTTCTGGCTTCTTCCTTTCCGCGTGCCATCGCATGAGCTTCGCCTGTGTGGGGTCTGCGAAATACCGCTGCAGACGGGAAGTTATCGGAAAGTACCACACCACTTTTTGAGGAGAGGCCTTCTTCCCTGTCTTGTATCGAGTTGTGTTGCACACCGGGCATATGGTTCTCTCCGCGTCCGCGCCCCGATAGATGATGCAGTCATTAATGCAAGCATGGTATTTCACGTGAGGTAAATCCAGAGGGCACACGACTTTCTTGGCCTCCTCGATGCTCGTTGGACACTTGTTCCCCGTGTGAAGACGGCCGTGCCAGAATGCCATGTTCTCATCGTAGCTCGCATCGGTCCATCGGTGTTTTGTCTTCATCTCGAGGGTCCTTAACGTTACGTTCAGACGGGTATCCTCGCTCACGCATCCTTCATACAATGGAGTAACGACGTCTATCTCCAGTTGCGACAGCTTCGATTTCTCTCTAGCAGCAGCTCTGGTGTTGCTAGTCTCCTTGAGAAGAAGAGCTTGGACATGAGGGTCCCGCACCCAGTCCGACGACGATGTCCCGACATCTTCATCATGATGTCCATCGTCTTGATTATGATCATGTCCGACATCTTCATCACGATGTCCTTCGTCTTGATTATGATCATGTCCTTCATCTTGATCATGATGTCCTTCATCATGTCCGGGAGACTCTTCATCTTCATCACTTGTCGGGTAAAGAGTGTAGCCATCCATGAAACCACGACGGATAAGGTGCGACTCCAAGTCACCACAATCGTATCTGATCAAGTGTTCAGTTTTCATCTTCGACAAGGACATCTTATCTCCGTCATGCTATTTCAAAACATTTCGGCCGTCGCATGTTTCATAAATCTAGCCACGGTGCATGTGCTTATATGAATGGTTGCCTGCATAGTAAAAAAAGATCAAAGGACAAATTAATTAGAATCAAATTACGTAATATATGGATGATGCATGCATGGTCGTCGACGGAAAAATTCGGCATGACCTATGCTAAAAATAAGACATTCTCGGAGTGCGTGGTCGCCGAAATGGAAATGAATCAATATTTTGGCAACACATGTCAACTGGAAATGAATTAAAAAAACGGCTCTTCTATCAATTCGAAAAGCGGATGAATCCACTAGTCCAGGGTGTGAAATCCAATCAACAAGTGACATAAATATTCTCTATTTACGCCCTCATGAGAAAAAACAGGAACACAAAGCAGGAGTAATTTTGAAGGTTTTAAAGATACCACATGAGAAATTTACTTGGAGTGGCAGTTAAATACCACATGTAGGTAGATATGGTGGACACAATGGGAAAACCTTGTTTTAGGGAGTTGGATGCACGAGTAGAATTCCGTACTCAGTATAGGTGGAGGCTAGCAAAAGACTGGGAGCAACAAATCAAGAGAGCATAAGAGCCATAATCATGCATAACGACATAAACATCATTAATCAAAGCATAAGTGGTACCATAAGTTCAAAAACTAAATGATCATAGAGGCTATTAGTGACTGGTTCATAGTCATAAACATAGTATGAGAATGCGCCAAGTCAACCAAATAAAACATTCGAAAGTGAATACCACAAATTTATGCTTCAATATGAGAAGAAGAACTAATGATTCTTTCAATGGCACATTAAACACTCTCAGCTATTTGAAGTTAATCATGCTACTCAATAACTACAAGGATTTAAAACTAAAATAACATCTATCATGATATGAAAAATTTCTAGCCACGGACTATACAAGCTTCTACTTGCACCATTAAAAATTCTACCTCAAGCAGCAGTTTATTTTCCCAACAAGTACCATACAAGATATGTTTTAACAAAAATACTCTACATGATACAACAAGCAAACATGAGAGTACTCACATAACACTACTAAAACTAACAGCTCTGAATATGAGATGCATGAAAACAAAGGCTAAACGCAGTACTAGCAAAAAGTGAACACTCATAGAACAATAAGAATGAAAACTAGAGTGTTCTAAGCAATAAAAACGGAGTGCCTCTCTCTCCCACACAAGTATGATAAGATCCAACTATAAAATACAGCAAAGAAAACTAAACAAACTGAAAGCAAAAATAAAAGACGCTCCAAGTAAAGCACATAAGATGTGACCGAATAAAAATATAGTTTCATTAGAAGTGACCTGATAAATTGTTGATGAAGAAGGGGATGCCTTGGGCATCCCCAAGCTTAGGTGTTTGAGTCTTCTTGGAATTTGCTGGGATGTACCACCGGGGCATCCCAACTTAGGCTTTTCACTCTTCTTGATCACGTCATATCATCCTCTTTACTTGACCCTTGAAAACTTTCTTCACACCCAACTTCTCACAATCTTCATTAGCAACGTTAGTGCAATCGAAATAATAAATTCACATGGTTCAGTTTCAACACAAGCCTAGCACTCATAAACACATTAGGTACTTTCACAACTTATTTTAAAACTATTTTTCTCAAAAGAACACCAAAAGAAAGAGTTTAAGATGCAAATGCAATTATTGACAGAAATCTGTCAAAACAAAACAGCAGGTAAAGATGGTTTTTTTCGAAAATCTTTTGTTGCTCAAATAAAAAAGTGTTCAAATAATAAAAGTTACGTATATGGCCCAGGATTACGCACAAAAAAACTCAGGTAATTTTGAATTTTCTGTGATTTTGTACGAATTTAACAGTGGACAGCAGAAATCTGTTTCCTGCACAGAAATCCGAAATATAGTCTCAACTTTCCACTAGAGGCTTTACTTGGATCAACTAATACATGAAAATAAAGATACAAAGGAGTTTCTACCGAAGTATAGAACCCCTTGACTCAAAGAAAACAGAGAAAAACAGTGCAAAACTAAAAACATGGGTTATCTCCCAAGAAGTGCTTTTCTTTAACGCCTTTCAGCTGGGCCCGATAATATTCCCAAAGTGCTGCTATTAAACCAAATCAAATTTTGTTTTTGAATTACAGAAAGGTTGCTTAAGTTTCCAACTTATAAATTAAAGGTAAGACCCAAAAAGAGTCAAAGGAAAATGCAAAGGGGCCACTCTTACATCAAAAGTCAGAATCTGTCCAGAAAAATAGCAGCTGGGAAACGTATTTATTAGGTGCACTTAAACATGTCATAAATTTTTCCCAATTTTTTGAATGCATAGGGTTAGATGATACATAACCAGTTAAATTTTAGCGACTTTCTGAGTTTTCAGTAAAATATCAAAAATCGTACAGTGAGGAGCATATGCTAAAAACAGAAAAAGCCCTTAAATATGCATCAACTACAACTAAATGCGCAAAACTTGGTACTTTGTTTTTTTAGAAACTAAAATAACAGAGGCTAAACAAGAATTAAGCTTCATAGTAATAGCAAAGAAACCCAAAAATAAATGAAACCAAATTAAAATACATGTTAAGACCATATCATGTGAAAAAGTTAATATAGATCATGAACGAGACAACCTCATTTTTGTTGATGGATACGGGGATGACTCGGGCATCCCTAATCTTAGATGAGTGTATCTTCTTCAATATGTTCTTGGGATACACCTAAACATCCCCAAGCTCTTGCATCCTTTTGTTCATCTCATATCACCATTTTGATTAGATATTATAAGCTATATCCACATAAAACTTCACAAAACTCGTTAGTAGGGTTAGTACTCATTAAATAAAATTCACTCATGTTCAAGTATTGGCAAGTTTCATGATATTTATTAAACATTAGCCACTGTATATACCGAGGTTTCTTATAAATTTTTTGTTGTCCGTCGAAAAACTAAGGAAACTAAGAACACTAAGTACAATATTGAATAAACAAAGAAATCTGCGAAAACTGAACAGCCTGTAAAGATGTGACTCAACGTGATAGTTATGTAGCTCAAATAAAAAAACATAAAATAATGAAAGAAAGATCATAATCTCAGGTTTATGCACAAAAACTTTCAAATCAAAATAATGTTCTTGTGATTTTAAACAGGTTATACGGTGAAACACAACAAATCTGATTCTGCGCAGTAAACCAAACTTTTGCACTTTCAAGTAACTAGGGACTAATATTAGCACGCTATTTTCTTATGTACGGAGGCATATACACAATATTTACAATATATACATGTTTTTATCTGAAAACCTTCCATGGAAAGATTTGTTTTGGTTGCATAGGCATGAACACAAGTGTTCAAGGTCGACCCCCACTTAACCATTACTCATCTTTCCAATCATTTTTCTTTTTGAAAACATTTTTATATAACAAGTACAACTATTTTTTTAAAAAAATTGCATTCCCTATCCAAACTAAGATAGAAAACAACTTACAACTGAAAGTAAAAACTATTTAAAGACAAAGCAAACAAGTGCACACAATAATATTCACCCACGCTATTGCTCCCCGGCAACGGCGCTAGAAAAGGTCTTGATATCCCACAAGTATAGGGGATCATGTGTAGCCTTTTTGATAATTAAGAGTGTCGAACCCAACGAGGAGCTAAAGGTAGAATAAATGTTCTCTCAAGTTCTATCCGCCACTAATACAACTCTACGCACACTAGACGTTTACTTTATCTAGGAAATAATACTAGAGCAATAATACGGGTATAAGAGATAGCTTTGCAAGATAATAAATACAAGAAAGTAAATGTTAGTGCTGCATCAATAAAGTATACTAAGTGACCATAAACTAACAGTACCATGAGTGTGGAAGAATGGTGGTATTTGTGGTGGATTTGTCCATGATCAAATAGTCAAATACATGGTT